>CM063604.1:2711732-3065124 GCA_032356905.1 Salix exigua | reverse complement strand
AGATTGGTTCCTGATTGTGATATTCAAGATAACATTAGTGCCCAAATTGAGGAGTATAAGAAAACAACTGATGATTTTGGCATGTCCCTAGCTATTCGTCAAAGAGAAAAATTAAATCCAGGTAATAACTTTTATTTTTTACAATATAATGTCTTTTTTTATATATAATATTTGATTTATTCAAATTTTCTTATCTAGTTTCATGGTGGGAGCAATTCGGCAATGATACTCCAGAACTTCAAAAGTTTGCAATTCGAGTTCTTAGTCAATGCTGTAGTGCAACTAGGTGCGAAAGAAATTGGAGTGTATTTGAATACATCCATTACAAAAAGCGAAATAGGCTTGAGCACAAGAGATTATACGATTTAGTATTTGTTCGCTATAATCTAAAGATTCAATAAAGGTAAAATATCAATACTATTATATTAGTAATTATTTTCTATTACATTGCTATTAATTTTTTAATTTATTTCATGTTTATTCTTTGTAGGAATTTGAGCAGAACAAGAGATGCTTTAGATCCCATTAGCCTTGACAACATTGATCTATTGAATGAATGGATTTGTGAAGAACCTAGTCTTCTTGATGGAGAGGACATAAGTTGGGAGAGTATCGAAACACCTTTCTCTACTTTAAATTTAGATGATGAAGAGACATGTGTAAATGAGGAGAATGAGCTTGGTGGAAATCACCAACTATTGGAATGTCTTGTTGATGACTTTCCTTATGTTCCATAGCAAGATCAAGATCCTTATTTTTATATTAATGATGTAGAAGATGTTTGATGTATTTTTATTTTATTTTAGAACATTTTACTTTTATAATATTTTGGAATTTTAAAGATGTATTTATCTTGAATTTAAATTATACTTGTTAAATTAATATTTTTTTCATATATATAATTAAATAAATATGAACAGTATAAAACCAGAATGGAACGCCGAAATGCACCGAAACCAGAACGTTCAGTTCCAAACAAAAAACCAGAACTTGTTTTACAACTTTATTTGTTCCAGCCCATTACGATCTCCGGAAGCTGAACACCAAACACAGAGATCACGACATCGTTTTAGTCAAATTCCTATAATCTGTGCTATTTTTTTAACTATTTCAAATCCTATAGTACTTTTTTTCTTTCTAGACAGACCTCTCTCTCTCTCTTCTTCCAGATTTCTCTATTTTTCTCGGGAAAATCAATCAAGTCACATCGATTTCATTGGATTTTCATTCGAAACAGAAGGTACATCTCTGAAATTTTTGCTTTATCTTTATCTGGCTTTCCTTCAATTTTAGTTTAGTGATGCAAATTTAGTTATTAAGGAAACTAGGATTTTCCTCTTTTCCAGTGTTTGGTTCCTGGTAAAAGGTGGGAAAAAGAAGAAAAATAGAAAAAGGAGCTGACTTTCTTGATGTTGGAGTCCTAAATTGATTTTTTTTGGAAAACTTTGGTGAATGTATTGTTTGTTTTGGATGATCTTGTTGTCTAGATTGAGTTTCTTGGTAGAGAGAAGAAGGGTTTCTTGCTGATGTAATGGCACTTGCATTTATCTATGGTCTACAAAAAGTGTGGCCTTTGTCAATATTGAAAGTTGATGATTTGAAAGCATCTAACGAAATAGTTAGGAAGCTTTCTATACCAGAAAACACGAAAAGATTTGTTTTTGCAGTTCGTGACCCGGAATCTCAATCTGTGATTTATATACTCTCTGCTCAGAATTTATCTGAGAGGTCAGCTGTAGACGTTGAGTGCCTTGTTAGGGGAGTTCGACCAGATGCTGTAGTGGCTCAGGTGGGTCATTCGGCGTTGATTGATATTCAATCTGAAGAGAGTGAACTGGGAAATATTGTTGATGAGCTAGTTCCGACTTCGTCATTTGGAGTGATTAAAAGATGCTTTTTAGAAAAGATTAATAAGGAAAAGTATGAAGATGTGGCTGGCAACTTGGTTTTGAGAGAAATATTTGGGACTAGTTTTCACGGGCATATCTTGGCTGCCAGGAGGGTGGCCAAGGAGGTTGGTTCATCTTTTTTGGTGCTGGAAACATCGTTTATTGATACTGTTATCGGGGACATTAAATCGAGTGAAGTTGACACAGGAAGTACGTTTCATGCTTTTGTTAGTAGTTTAGTGCCACAGAGAGTGGGTTCTATTTCTTTGCAAAGTTCAAAGAGGATTAGTCTTGATGATAATGTTCAGTCACGGATGGTGAAGTTGTTATCTCCTTATATGGACGTGTCAATGTGGAAGTTGAGTCCATCAAGTTCTGTTTCAGAGTCAGGATTAAAAGAAATTCAGCCAGTAAACACTTTCCAAGCGCCAACATTTGCCCAATCTGTTTATCCATTACTCCTAGATCTACATAATATATTTATTGATCTCCCATCCATTGGGAGGGCTTTAGCCTTTGCACAGAAAATGCTAGATGATGTAAACAGGGGGGAAGCTGTGGATACCCAAATTATATCTGAAGTGCACACCTTCCGAGTTGCTGTTGAGGGGCTGAGAATTGCCCTTAACAGTGCCGGTCGATTGCCCATTAAAGAAGTGGGGAAGCCCAACAAGACTAAGGTTGAGTTTTCAGAGCTTCAGGTTCAGGACAAGTCATATGCACTAATTGCACAGGCCCTTCAAAGCCAGACTAGGAAGTTCAAGACTATAGTAGCTGTGGTGGATGCTAGTGGCTTAGCAGGTATTAGGAAACATTGGAACACTCCTGTTCCTCCAGAAGTGAAGGACTTGGTTGGGAAGCTTGTCACTAATTGTGAAAGTGATGGAGAAGCTCCTAATCATGATGAAAAGAGACGGCTACTTTCTAACAAACCTATGGTGGCAGTTGGAGCTGGGGCAACAGCAATTTTTGGAGCTTCATCTGTTTCTAAAATAGTTCATGCATCGACATTCATGAAGGTTGTTACATTTAAATTTCCTACTTCCCTGAAGCTTTTGCTGATCCAAACTCAAAAGATAATGGCAATATCGATGGGCAAGACTCTTGGTCCAACAAAACTGCTGGCCCCTGGACTGGTCAATTCTGGAGCCAATGCAACATCTGCCTTGAAAGCAGCTGCTTCTGCTGAGAAAATCCGGACAGTGGTCCACAGTGTTATAGCCTCTGCTGAGAAAACCAGTTTCTCAACTATGAGAACAGCTTTCTTTGAAATAATGAGACAACGGCAGGTGCAATCTATTGGTGTCCTACCTTGGGCAACATTTGGTTGCAGTGTTGCAACTTGCTCAGCGTTGCTCATGTATGGAGATGGGATTGAATGTGCTGTTGAATCCCTTCCAGCAGCCCCGTCAATTGCCAGTTTGGGTCGTGGGATTCAAAGTTTGCACCAGGCATCTCAAGTAGTTGGGCAGACAGATGGCACCAGAATACAAAAATCTATAGAGTCCTTGATGAACAGGTTGAGGAAAGTAAAGATGCAATAAAGTAGGACTTGTATCATTTAAGTTGTTGTATACAAGCTGATACTGCTCAAAAGTTATTTGGAATTTAGAGAAATCTGCTGTATATAAATAGAAAGCAGGAGAGGTGATTTGTACTGTCATGGATGTTGATATCTGTCTTTATTTAATGTCAATTTTCTAATGGCTTCTTTACCATGCTGCCTGTTAAAAAATTACAATTGTTTCTTCTCCCTTGATCTCTATGTTCAACTCCATTTGACAATACCCCCTCTCTTTTGTTACCTATGATAGACTTTACTTTAGATAGCGACATAGCATTGTTAATTCTGATGTAGTGGAGAATAGCTTTCTTTGCTCTCAGGTAATGGCTGCTATTTCTATGAATAACAGGCTGCTTGCTTAATGCTCTTCATTGGTTTCACAGTCATTGATTCCATTCTCTATTGTTTGTGTTATTTAAATCATAATTGAAAGTTTTCGAATCCTATGATGAAGCCAAGCATATTTGTTACTAGTTATTTTGGGATGCTAGGAAATTCTGCAACTAGTTATTTTGGGATGCTAGGAAATTCTGCAAGTTATGCAGACTTTTTCCTTGATATTAATTATTGATCACAAAGATAACTTTATGTCCAGTCATAAGCTGCTAGAATTTGAACTGCCATGCTTTATAATTATTTTTGGAGATTTGAAAGTATGAATCCTAACCAGTTGCAGAGACAAACTACTGTGTATTGGGAGAAATGGCAAATCAGTGTTAGCCATATTACTTGTGAGCATGTGACTGAATGGCTCTTGAACTTTTCTCGGGCCATCTGACAGATGTATTTTTTCTTGTGTTTATAGTTATTTACTTGGGGTTGGCTACAGCTCTGTTTAACTGTGGTCTAGGGAATATGGACATTATTTGAGGTTCTGTCATGTTCTTGCCATTTCTTTGATTTTTCATAAAAAAAATGACCTTTTAGCAGATGGATTTCTTTCTTAACCATTTTTATATACCTATCTTATTGGTCTGAGTGTGATCAATAGTGTTACTGGTTTGTATGGATAAGGGCTAGACATGGATGTCTATGGGACTACTGTTAGTGAGGAAGCAGGGGTGTCACCCTTGAACACATCTATTTGGATTATTGGTACCCATTGTGATACATTTATATTTTAGCACGATCTCGTTTATGGCGATTAGATTTCTTAGACCATCCATTAGCTCACCACATATCATTCAGTTTACATTGTAATGGTAGATATTTTTAGCATCAATCACTAATCAGTAGTCAGTAATATATGTAATGATATTGAGTAGCAGAAATTTAAAGACATAAAAACTCAAACTAACATGTAATAGCAGACGATTCAAGCAATTTGATGATTTGGGGGATTTGGGGGTGAGAGGCTGAGAAAATTTTGTGCTGATGATTTGGATTTTGGACGATTTTGAGCACTGCAGATAATGAAGAATTGAGAATGAAAAAATGAAATTGAAATTGAAGCCCCGGTGCCCTAACACTATGAACTCGTAAAATCAGACTGATCCGGTCCGATTTTACAAGTCCGACCAATTTTAAACGGGTTTCGAGTTTTTTTTTCGAGTTAACCCGTTTTCCTGAGGTATGGTTTTGTGAGTCGACTCGTGTTTTTAATTACCATGCCGTAAACGTAACAATAACATTTGAAAGTTTAAGTTCCTGGTATTTATTTTTTTCTTCTAATACAATGAATATTGTTAATTATAGCTTCATCATCTTCAAATCAATAGACATAATAAAAAATAATAAAAACTAAATAAAAAAACGTTAGTAATTGTACTTGTACTTAGGTGGAGCATCTTATTCAAAATTATGAGCTGAAGGGTCACTGGGAATGGGTCCTCGTCAGACAATTTTGAGCACTTGTACATACAATCTGAAATTGAGAATGCAGTGGTAGGAACTTGGAAGCTGAATTGACAGGAAAAAAAACAAGCAAGTACTTCGCCAAACTTTACACATAATCCTGAGAAAAGTAAATTTTGGATCACTCTATTTCTAAGATGGCTGCCAGCCCTTGGTGGCGGCGTCTCGGTGGCATGGGGTGGCCTGCACTGGTTCTCTTAGGGACAGTACTGGAGCTAAAAGGATCAGGAGGCTTCGTTAAGTTTTCTCCTTCCCCTTCAAGCATCTGGACAACAGTTTGCATGGAAGGACGCTCTGCTGGGTTCCACTGAATACACCATAGTCCCACAATTGCTAGTTTCTTTGCAGTTTTAGCATCTTCTTCTCCATCAATATGAAACCGCAGTTCTTCTTCTGTTTCTAAGAGATTATAAATCCATTCCGGGAAGTATATCTGGTCTCCATTTTCTGCTGTGTCATCCACGTTCTTCCTTCCCCCGACCATTTCCAACACCAACATACCAAAGCTGTAAACATCTGATTTATAGGAGACATTCCCGAAGTTCCTGGAGAACACTTCTGGGGCAATATAGCCCACGGTCCCCCTAGCAGTCGTCATGGAAATAGCACTTTTATCCCTGGAGCACAGCTTGGCCATCCCAAAATCGGAGATTTTGGGATTGAATTCGTTGTCGAGCAGGATATTCTGTGGTTTGATATCAAAATGGAGGATTCTTTGATCACACCCCTGGTGAAGATATTCAATCCCTTTGGCTATGCCTAGAGCAACACGATTCAACCTTTCCCAGCCAAGGAAATGGTTCCTTGAGTCTGCTGAGGATATGAACTTCTGTAACGAATCATTTGGCAAGTAGTCATAAACCAGAGCTCGCCTAAATCCATCAGCACAGAAACCGATCAAGCGAACCACATTGACATGGTGAATCCTTGCCATCGTTCCCACTTCGTTGATGAATTCCTCCCCTTCTCCGACGGAATTATTGAGGAGCTTCACAGCTACAGCAATTTCATTGCTTAGCTTTCCTTTAAACACGGTGCCATAAGCTCCTTGGCCCAATTCATCCCTGAATTGATTTGTGATCCTCTTGAGATCAGCATAGGAGAACCTGGTGGGATTCAGTGTTCTGTAATCATCCAAAAACACCTCAACCCTGGCTTGATATTCTCTTTGTGTTTTATCGTTGTTGTAGGCGCGGTAGAGAGCAATAATCAATATAGCAAAAAGGGGCAATCCTAAAATCACACCTGCATATCAACATTCCGAGTCAGAAAACTCTGTTTTTCCCCCTGGAAGTAATGTATTGAACCGAGTGTAAAATCGAGATGGAGATTTGAGCAGACAACTAACCAGTAATCAGCAGCTTTCGCCTCACACCTGTAAAGGATTGAATAGTTGTTCAAATGCCAATTATTAATTTGCAAGGAGCAAGAAACATAAAAGAAATGAAAGAAAGAAAAGCATGCCTTTACTGTGCTTGAGAAAGCCATAGCATTCAGCTTCAGAAGATGCACAAGTTGGATTGAACCAAGAAATAGTAAGACGGTAATTTTCTTCGCGCAACATACGATATGGAAATCCATGAATGTTGTGCATCTTGGTACAAGATAATAAACCAGAGTCACTAATGGTATCATATGATTCAACGGCATAAACGTCATGGTTAAAAGCACTCAGACATGGGATTTTAATCGAGTAAGGAAACCTTTTCTCATTAGAAGAACAATTGAAGAAGGTCCAATCATGCAGCCAATCATTCTTAATTTGAAAGTGAGAAGCCCCTAAATTGAAGTTTAAACGTTTCCTTGGAAAGCAACCAAGAGGATCCCTTGCATAAACAAGTCGATGTCTGTAGTCAATTTCTTCTATGAGGAGACTGAATCCAGTTGGCAGCTCCAGCACTGTACTGTTGTCATCGGAGCAGGATAGATCAAACCCAGGATAGCCACAGTGGCCTGGTTGTTCGTCCCTGATTCGGAAAGGAAATCGGATGTCGGGGCCACCGTTTCCACATGATCCTGTGCAGTTCAAGCCTGCTCCATGGCGGGCTACGAAGACAACGAACAAGACGTAGAACAGACACGCAACCATTTCTGATGAATAATTCGTTCTCTCCTCACTCCTCTTAAGATTTTATCTGTACGCGCTGATATGGCTTTGGCCTTTCAGAAAACTCATTTTGTCCTTAGATGGGCGAGCACTTTACACTGTCCTTGCATGAGAATATAAATCATTTTTTATATTTACTAAGAAGCGCAAATGATTATGGGGTGCAATGGACCAGGGGTTTATAATAATCATTCGGGTTTTTTAGGAGGTTTATAATAGATCACAAATTCTATTTCAACTAGAAAATAAAATAAAAATTCAAATACGTTATGCTAGTAGGGACCAGGGGCTGCAATGGATGCGAAATTCTCAGCAAGAAATAACTAAGAAGCGTATAATCTGCATCATTGACTCTATGGGGAGAGGGGCAAAAGTCTTGCTATGGGAAACTTCGAGTGATGGACCAATGTTCCTATCAATGACTTGTGTAGTTATGTGTCTATGTCCGAAAGGATAAAAAGTCTTGCTATGTAAAATAACTCACTGTCTGCCTTGCTACTTCTCCTATCAGTACGTTACTATTATTATTATTATTATTATTATTATTATATCTATAACAGTTAAAATTATTATTAATATTATTTTCCAAACAATTAAAATCATTAAATTGCTCCAAAGAATATAAAAATCAAAACATTTTTACAAAAAAATAACAACTAAAATTCTCATTATTATTGCACAAACAATGAAATCATAAAATCATCTGATCCGAAAAACAGATAAAAATAATTTGAAACACAAAAAAAACCAAAGAAAAAAACGAAAAATATTAATTTAAATTTGTTTTTAAATTTTCTAACTCAACAAGAAATACCCAAGAAGCGTATAATCTTCATCATTGACTCGAGGTTGCAGGGGGGGCAAAAGTCTTGCTATGGGAAACTTCGAGTGATGAACCAATGTTCCAATCAATGACTTACGTGTCTATGTCCGAAAGGAGAAAAAGTCTTGCTATGTAAAATAATGGAACTTCAACAAAATGGATCAACAAGTCACAATGCATTATCAAAAGTAATTGTCAGAGAAAAAAGGAAATACAAAATCTGGACTGTTCTCAAGGCTTGGAGAATAGTTTGTGCAGAAATTGTGTATCAGCTATGTTTAGAGGAATGAACCTCCTCTCTGCTTGCTACATAGCCTTTCTTTCACAGCTATTATTCCTCCAGACTTGCCATTCTAGCAACATCACTACTCCCTGCGCACCTTCTTCATGCGGCAGGATCCAAAACATAAGCCACCCTTTCAGGCTAGACACTGATCCACAAAACTGCGGAAACTATAATTATACTCTGATTTGCGAGAACAATAATTCTGCAGTATTATACTTGTATTCAGGTAAATACTACGTGCAGGCAATCGACTATGGTAACTACACGATCCGAGTGGTAGATGCTGGTGTGCAAGATAATTGCTGCTCCATCCCTCGGTATTCTTTGGCACCTGATAATTTCAGTGACGGGGATCCATACAGATTGTATACCTACAAGACAGTGCCGCAGATCGTAAATGAAGATTCCATAGACTATTGGCCCCGATCGTATCCTCCAAAACTATCACAGCCTATGGTTTTCATGAGCTGTAAAAATACGGTGGATTCTCCTCTTTATGTGGACACAGCTCCCAACGGCCTTGACTATGGAGCAGTAGATTATCCCAACTCTTCTCTTACGACTCATTCGAATTATGTGACTCATGGGGGCATGAGTGCCTCGGATTTGATGGAACTGTGCAGCATAGAGAGAATATTTTTGCTTCCAAAGAAGAACTACACAGACAAGTCCTTTGAAGAGATACACAATGACCTTGCATATGGGTTTGAGCTTTCATGGTACAACTTCTACTGTGAAAAATGCAGAGGTGGTTGCTACCTCGACAGTGCAGACCGTCCTAAATGCTTTCAGCTTGGTATGTAGCACTTGATGATTAAATTGTATAAGGTCACTTATTTAAATTGTGTGTGCTCTTATCTATTTAGAACTCGCTTTTTAAACTGAAGCTTCAACAGGTTTTTATCAAAGCAATTGGACATATCTACTCTACACAGTGCTAGGTGCGAATTCTTTTTCTACATCTCATCTAGTTTGTGTATTCTCAAGTGTTTCTTTAAACGGCATATTTGTGAAATAAGGATTCAATAGTAATTATAATTTTGTGTTGAGGAGAGCCATAATTCACTGCAGACATCAAGGGAAAAATATATGGCAGATATTACGTAGTCCTTCCAAAATGAAAAAGTCATAATATCTTCTATATATGTATAGGAGCGTATAGTTTGATAGTGATTAATTTTGCATTTATTTCTTTATTCCTCAAGCACCTGTATAAATAGGACCATAGTAAGCTTGTAAAGATCATAAAAATATAAAAGAAAGATTCATCTCTTCATACTCTCCTTCTTCTTCCTCCATTTCTCCCCTCTGATTTTATCATTTTGTGCACAATTTTCTGCAGATATTCTCATATATACAGCACTACTTCACGGGCTAATATCTGTTTGTGGGACTCCATGTGTGTTTATATTTCTGATCTACAAATGGCGAAGAAGACATTTATCAGTATACGATACAGTTGAACAATTCCTACAGAGTCACAACAACCTGATGCCAGTAAGGTATTCCTACTCAGATATCAAGAAGATAACCAGAGGTTTCAAGGACAAATTGGGTGAAGGAGGCTTTGGTTGTGTTTACAAAGGAAAGCTTCGCAGTGGACGTTTTGCAGCAGTAAAATTGCTGAGCAAATCGAAAGCTAATGGACAAGATTTCATTAATGAAGTTGCCACCATCGGAAGGATTCACCATACTAATGTTGTGCAGCTAATCGGTTTTTGCGCTGAAGGATCAAAGCGTGCTCTTGTATATGATTTCATGCCTAATGGATCTCTTGATACTCACTTATTTTCTCAGAAGGATCCATCTCTTTAAGTCGGCAAAAGCGCACTGCATTTCCCTCGGAGTGGCTCGTGGTATTGACTATCTTCATTTAGGTCGTGACATGCAAATACTACATTTTGATATCAAGCCTCACAACATTCTTCTCGACGACAATTTCTCTCCGAAAGTTTCGACTTTGGGCTCGCTAGGTTGTACCCAACCAATGGCGAGCATCACGTCTCTCATCTGCGAGCAAGGGGCACAATAGGATACATGGCTCCTGAATTGTTCTACAAAAACATTGGACGCGTCTCATATAAAGCTGATGTTTATAGCTTTGGAATGCTGCTGCTGGAAATGGCAGGGAAAAGGAAGAATCTAAATGCTTTGGCAGAAAACTCGAGTCAAATCTACTGGCCATATTGGGTTCATGACCAAGTATGCAATGGAAAGGCCATAGAAATCGGAGACGACGCCACTGAGGAAGAAAGTATGATAGTCAAGAAGATGGTGATGGTTGGATTGTGGTGTATACAAATGAAACCTACGGATCGGCCTACAATGAAAAATGTGGTGGAGATGCTTGAAGGAGATTTGGAAAACCTGCAATTGCCTCCTAAACCAGTTTTAAATCTAAATGAGACGCCAGCAAACATTGGAGGAGAGTCATCATCATTGTCAGGTGATTCTACCGAATCAATCAGTTTGGTTGAAAATTGTTCCTAAGTTATTTGACTTGTAATGCTCCTCTCACATCTAGGGAAAATATGTTCTGTATTGTGTTATGCACCATATAAAATGATTTCAGGCTTAGGTATTAGCGTCAGCTTGTTCCTTCGGTTTGGTCTGTATATAACCATAGAAATATGTTTTGTATTGTGTTTAACAATTCGATCTCCACTCTCTTCAATAAAAAAATGGTCGTTTCTTCTGATTCATTTGATAACACAATTACTGAATAGTGAGGCTATGCTTGAGGATTGCATAGGAATCAAATCAGGCGCAACTCTTTCACACCAGACCAAATTGCATCATTTCACAATGATTTTGAAGAACACAAGAGTCAAGTATTTAGACCTTTGTGTTGGTACTTAAATTCTTAGAAACATTTAGATTGATATCTGTGTTTTATTTTATGAATAATCGGGTAGTCCATTGATTTGAAAATGTAAATAATTATTAGCATTAAAGCTACACATGCACATTTATGAATTTTCATTCAAACAGAAGAAGGGGATACTTCTTTGACAGTCATAGCTGTCAGTGAGGATGGTGCATCCTCCATTAGAACTGTTACATGCTCTACAAGTCTCCATTAGAACCACCTTCTTCTGTTCTCCAGTAGTTTGCCTATGCTGGACGTTGTGGATGAGAGATTCTACAGAAGCTACATCCCTAATAATGAATGATACATAATCTTCATCCTGTGAAGCTGACTCTAGTAAACAAATTCACCAAGAATAACAGATAACTGATGTTGAGTGCTTTTGTCGGCAGCAAGGAGAATAACCTGTCCCTCCTGATCTCCTTCATTTACTCCAAGCCCGCAACTTGTTGAATTTTGTTTGATTGATTTTGTTTTGTTTGCTTTACAAAATACAACGTCAACATTGATTTTGTTATTGAATTGAGCTTGTTAAAATACAACGTCCTTATTATCTCGTTCCCATTAGCTATATTGGAGGTTCCACCGATTTCCCCAACTTTACTCAAAAACAATTTTCATTGTTTTTTTAGATTTTTTTCAAATATCCAATAAAGTTGATTGCTTACTTGGATTGACATTTGGAAAGTTGATTTCTATCTGCCTACAAGATTCATTCATTTACGCATAGAAGAAAGGTTTCATAAACAACATGACATTTTGTGTTTATTTCAGTCCTCATAAAATCAATTACCTTTACTATTAGTCTTGTGCTATGATACCAAAAAACAAAACAATCCCTAACTATCATAGAATTCTAATTGCATCCCTTGACATAATAGTAAGGTAGTCCAAAAGTGCTTTTTAAAAAAAACATAACTTCAGATCAATATTGTTGAATGGTTTTAAAGTATTAAATATTGAACTATAATTCTTATTTAAATTTTATGGGTAATTGTAACTCAATTACAGAATGTTCACAAGTCAAATGCATTTCTAAACACATGATCATGTGAGAGATCATCCTAGAGAGGAAAAGATTCATATTACACTCTGCAATTTACAGCTAAAGATGCATGGATTTTGGAGAGTGGGTGGGTGCCAATGCCTTTTGGTCTACATTCAGCCCCATGAAAATCGATCAGCTTCAGCAGTTGCAGGTCTAGTACTAGCAAAACCCATTTATGTTTAGCCTCATTGGTTAGACTTATAGAAGATGGGTTTGATAACATATCAAACTCAGGTATGTCTGGACTTGGCACTTAGATGAGCTCAGGGATGGTGGGCCGAAGAGCTTGCTAGACCCATGTATGTCTAGGCTTAGCGTTTGGTTGAGCCTATGAATTATGAGTTTTTTTGATGTAGTAAACTGATTAATTATTTAGCCTGCAAAGAATTATTTAGTTGGTGGATAGCAAATTGTAATCGTTAAATTCTGTTGTATTTTTTTTTGTCTGTATTGAATCAGTTGGTTGTTGTTATCAGTTTAAGTGTTTGGATAATAATTTAGTTGACAACTCTCAAAATTATAATCGATAAAATCTATTAAAGATTAGTGGATTGTATTTTATAGCCAATTCATTAATGGGTGAACTTGCTTAGATATTTTATCGATTTATGTAATTTGCATATTGAAATACTATAATTGATTAATTGGTAGGCGTGTTTTGATTGTTCTGACAGTTATTTAATTGGTGGACGTAAATTTGCAAAATTTTTTATAAATATGTTAGACTAATTATAGATTTTGCTATTTATTTTATATTAGTGCATTTAAAATAATGATAACAACTATATGTGATTTTTTCTCTAATAAATATGTTAGACTAATTATATATTTTGCTATTTATTTCATATCAACACCTGAAAATATATATATTCATCACTTATTGGAATTGCGATCTCCTTTAGGTATTCTAGAAAATAAAAATAATTGTTGTGGTGAGTGTAAGCTGACCTGGACACCTTGGTTAAGAAAAAAATGTATAAATGGCAAAAAAAATAGTAATAAAAAAAATCAAAAAAAAGTGAATCGAGAGATTAGTCGTGGTGCATGTAAGTTGGCCTGGACACCTCAGTTATAGAAAAAAAATTAATTTTTTTTAAAAAAAACAAATAACCACCTAGTAAAAAAAATCTTTTTTTTTAACATAAAAACTCATTTTTTTTTTGTAAAAAAAATATTTCTTAAAAAATCAGATTTGTAAAAAAACAACAACAACCAATTATTTTAAACCCCCTCCCCTTTTTTTTAAAAAAAAATAGTTATTACAAACAGAAAATATTTTTTTTTGTAAAAAAAATAAAAAAAACAACCTGTTATAAAAAAATCATTTGCTTTTAACAAATTTTTTTTTAAAAATAGTTCTTAAAAAAAATCAGATTTGTAAAAAGAAAAAACAACAACTCATCATAAAAAATACATAATTAAAACCTGTGTAAAAAAAAAGGGTGGACGAACTCACACGATGCACGAACTACAAAAGTCCAGTCCACAGTGCCGAGCCCGAGCTGTTTTAGCTATATAGTAATAAAATAATAATAGTCATAGTGCGTGTAAGCTAATCCGGATACTCTGATTATATATAAAAAATATATAAGTAGGAAAAACAAATAGGAAAAAGAGAAACAAATATATAAGTAGCAAAACAAAATAGAGAAAAAAAACCATTTTTTTAAAAAAAGAAAATGTTCCTTAAAAAACCAAATCAGATTTGTTAAAAAAAACAATAATTGTTTTTTTAAAAAAGAATTTTTTTTAAAAAAATCAGATTTGAAAAAAAACCTTTAAAAAAAACAAATCAAAATAGGTTCGGTGGTTGGGCAACCGGTCGGCCAAAGGTTTTAATTTCTTGTTTTCACCATAAAAAATAGATAAAGAAGAGCTTTGTGTAGAAAAAAAAAACACAAAATAGATTTGGTGCCTGAGCTGTTCGAACCCGCGCGCGCCTATGTTGGCAGCGCGCGGGCAACCGCTCGGCCAATGGTTTTAAGTTGTTAATTTTACCATAAAAAATACATAAAGAAGATCTTTTGTTTGAAAAAAAAAGAGGTGGACAAACTCGCGCGACGCACGGACGACAAGAGCCCAGTCCACAGTACATGCGCCCGAGCTGTTTTAGCTCTTTAGGTAATGGACATTATTTCAGGTTCTGTCATGTTCTTGCCATTTCTTATATTTTAATCAAGTAATATAGCATTCAAATATATCATAATAATATGAATCTAAACTCTAAATTTAGAAGGAAAATCAAAATTTAAAATTATAAGAAAACATTTAAATATAAGGTAAAATATAAAAAAAAATTAAGTTGAAAACTCTTCTTTCACCTCTTTTTTTATATAATGAATTTTGGAAGCTAGAAGGTTAAATAATTAATTCTTATCATTATCAATTTTTACTTAGTTGCAATAAATCAAGAATAAAATCTGGAAAAAACAAGGAGTTCTTTGAGATTAATTTCTTCATCTATAACTTGTTTAAATCATGTTAATAGAGCATATTAAGGTCAAAGCATAACAACACTTTGTTCTTCTATCAAATATTTGATCAATAAGTTATATTTACATGATATTTTTATAATAATAAAAATTAAATATATTTAATAACCATGATAAACTTTCAAAATAAATAATGAATAAAAATTAGTTGAGCATGCAACTTAAGTGTCTATTTGGGATTGTAGTTGCGAATGCTTTTGAAAGTGTTTTTCATTCAGAAATGTATTAAAATGATTTTTTTTTAATTTTTTAAAAATTATTTTTGATATCAGCACATGAAAATGATCTAAAAAGACTAAAAACTTTTAATTGAAAGTATATGAGCTTGTCCGTTTCTATTCATTGGTCCACCACTCTTGATTTTTTTAAAGCAAGAATTTCCCGCATTCACCATCGGGTCAATGATGAAGAACTGTAGGCTTCTGGGTTATTTCTGGTCGAGAAGTTTGTGTCGTGCAACAATCTATCACGTTGAACTTAGGTGGAGCATCTTAGTCAAAATTAAGAGTGGAAGAGCTTTAAGTATATGAGCTTGTCCGTTTCTGTTCATTGGTCCACCACTCTTGATTTTTTTAAAAGCAAAACTTTCCCGCATTCACCATCGGGTCAATGATGAAGAATTGTAGACTTCTGGGTTATTTCTGGTCGAGAAGTTTGTGCAGTGCAACAATCTATCATGTTATACTTAGGTGGAGCATCGTAGTCAAAATTATGAATGGAAGGGCTTTAAGTATATGAGCTTGTCCATTTCTATTCAGTGGTCCACCACTCTTGATTTTTTTAAAGCAAGACTTTCCCCCATTCACCATTGGGTCAATGATGAAGAACTGTAGGCTTCTAGGTTATTTCTGGTCGAGAAGTTGGTGTCGTGCAACAATCTATCACGTTATACTTAGGTGGAGCATCTTAGTCAAAATTATGAGTGGAAGGGTTGTAAGTATATGAGCTTGTCCTTTTCTTTTCATTGGTCCACCACTCTTGATTTATGTATTAAAATAATTTTTTTTTATTTTTTAAAAATTATTTTTGATATCAGCGCATGAAAATATCTAAAAAAACTAAAAACTTTTAATTGAAAGTAAAAACTAAAAATATTTTTTTTTATTTTTTTACAAAAACATTTTTAAAACACATTGTTAAACACCAAGACCTTATCCCATCCAAAGTCAACACTCATTTAAAGCTTTACATGTGTAAGAGACCCTCCGAAGCAACCCTTGGGTTCACGACAGAATTGGAGCTTGTCTGTATCTGTTCAGTGGTCCACCACTCTTGGTTATTTCTGGTCAAGAAGGTTGTGCCTTGTAACAATCCATCATGTTGTGTGTTTCCTGGAAAGCATTTTATACTTGAGTACAATTTGATATCTGATTTTAATTTTTATTTGTTTTTGAATCTCAATAATGAGTTAATAATTTTTAATATGCATGAAAAATATTACAATATTTAAATTGCTCATACACATTGGATTATGCTTCTTAAGAATATATATGTTAATTATTATTTTTTGTTACGATAAAATATAATTAATTATTAGATCTAAATTCTAGATATGATCAATATACACTTTTGAATTGATAGCTGCTCATTTAATTGATATCATGAGTTTAACCTTACGATCAATATGTTTGTTTGATTATCATCCCATCCGAAGCCACAAACTCATTTAAAGCAACCCGTGGCTTCCACGACAGAACATGAGCTCGCTCGTATCTGTTCATTGGTTCTCGAGCCAGACATGGAAGTATCACTTTCCTTCGATGTTGAATACTGAGCCATGATTTTAGCTGTAAGAGAATGAGATAAGGTTAGAAAATGTGAGAACGTACTCAACCTGTCAACAATTACCAAGATCGTATCCTTGCAAAGCAAGGTTGATAATCCTTCAATGAAATATAAGGTCATATGTCATAAGGCTGTGAATTTCATTGTAGTAAGCAATTTTTTTTATTAAAATATATATACATATACTTACTAGAAATTCACAGCCTTATAAATATATATATATACTTACTAGAAATTATATATATATATATATATTTATTTATATATATAAGGCTGTGAATTATATATATATATATATATAATTTAAATTTTAATTCAACATACATCATTCACATACAAATATATTAAAAAAATGCCAAATATATTAAGAAAGCAAATTGTACAATTTATGATGAAAAAAGCGTGAATAAAAATCTTCATCATTAACATAACAATAACGTTTGAAAGTTTAAGTTCCTTATAGCTTCATCATCTTAAAATCTATAGACATAATAAAAAATAATAAAAACTAAATAAAAAACGTTAGTACTTGTACTTGAGTGGAGCATCTTATTCAAAATTATGAGCTGAAGGGTCACTGGGAATGGCTTCTCATCAGAAAATTATGAGCCCTTGTACATACAATCTAAAATTGAGAATGCAGTGGTAGGAACTTGGAAGCTGAATTGACAGGGAAAAAAACAAGCAAGTACTTCGCCAAACATTACACATAATCCTGAGAAAAGTAAATTTCTGATCACTCTATTTCTGAGATGGCTGCCAGCTCTTGGTGGCGGCGTCTCGGTGGCATGGGGTGGCCTGCACTGGTTCTCTTAGGGACAGTACTGGAGCTAAAAGGATCAGGAGGCTTTGTTAAGTTTTCTCCTTCCCCTTCAAGCATCTGGACAACAGTTTTCATGGAAGGACGCTCTGCTGGGTTCCACTGAATACACCATAGTCCCACAATTGCTAGTTTCTTTGCAGTTTTAGCATCTTCTTCTCCATCAATATGAAACCGCAGGTCTTCTTCTGTTTCTAAGAGATTATAAATCCATTCCGGGAAGTATATCTGGTCTCCATTTTCTGCTGTGTCATCCACGTTCTTCCTTCCCCCGACCATTTCCAACACCAACATACCAAAGCTGTAAACATCTGATTTAGAGGAGACATTCCCGAAGTTCCTGGAGAACACTTCTGGGGCAATGTAGCCAACGGTCCCCCTAGCAGTCGTCATGGAAATAGCACTTTTATCCCTGGAGCACAGCTTCGCCGTCCCAAAATCAGAGATTTTGGGATTGAATTCGTTGTCGAGCAGGATGTTCTGTGGTTTGATATCAAAATGGAGGATTCTTTGATCACACCCCTGGTGAAGATATTCAATCCCTTTGGCTATGCCTAGAGCAACACGATTCAACCTTTCCCAGCCAAGGAAATGGTTCCTTGAGTCTGCTGAGGATATGAACTTCTGTAACGAATCATTTGGCAAGTAGTCATAAACCAGAGCTCGCCTAAATCCATCAGCACAGAAACCGATCAAGCGAACCACATTGACATGGTGAATCCTTGCCATCGTTCCCACTTCGTTGATGAACTCCTCCCCTTCTCCGATTGAATTATTGAGGAGCTTCACAGCTACAGCAATTTCATTGCTTAGCTTTCCTTTAAACACGGTGCCACAAGCTCCTTGGCCCAATTCTTCCCTGAATTGATTTGTGATCCTCTTGAGATCAGCATATGAGAACCTGGTGGGATTCAGTGTTCTGTAATCATCCAAAAACACCTCAACCCTGGCTTGATATTCTCTTTGTGTTTTATCGTTGTTGTAGGCGCGGTAGAGAGCAATAATCAATATAGCAAAAAGGGGCAATCCTAAAATCACACCTGCATATCAACATTCCGAGTCAGAAAACTCTGTTTTTTCCCCTGGAAGTAATGTATTGAACCGAGTGTAAAATCGAGATGGAGATTTGAGCAGACAACTAACCAGTAATCAGCAGCTTTCGCCTCACACCTGTAAAGGATTGAATAGTTGTTCAAATGCCAATTATTAATTTGCAAGGAGCAAGAAACATAAAAGAAATGAAAGAAAGAAAAGCATGCCTTTACTGTGCTTGAGAAAGCCATAGCATTCAGCTTCAGAAGATCCACAAGTTGGATTGAACCAAGAAATAGTAAGACGATAATTTTCTTCATCCAACATACCATATGAAAATCCATAAATGTTGTGCATCTTGGTACAAGATAATAAACCAGAGTCACTAATGGTATAACTTGATGAAACGTAATAAACGTCATGGTTAAAAGCACTCAGACATGGGATTTTATACACGTACGAAGACCGTTTCTCATTAGAAGAACAATTGAACAAGGTCCAATCATCTGACAACCATTCATTCTTAATTTGAAAGTGAGAAGCCCCTAAACTGAAGTTTGAACGTTGCCTTGGAAAGCAACCAAGAGGATCCCTTGCATAAACAAGTCGAAGTCTGTAGTCAATTTCTTCTATGTTGAGACTCACTCCAGTTGGCAGCTCCAGCACTGTACTGTTGTCATCGGAGCAGGATAGATCAAACCCAGGATAGCCACAGTGGTCTGGTTTTTCGCCCTTGATTCGGAAAGGAAATCGGATTTCGGGGCCACGGTTTCCACATGATCGTGTGCAGTTCAAGCCTGCTCCATGGCCGGCTACGAAGACAACGAACAAGACGTAGAACAGACACGCAACCATTTCTGATGAATAACTCGTCCTCTCCTCACTCCTCTTAAGATTTTATCTGTACGCGCTGATATGGCTTTGGTCTTTCAGACAACTCGTTCAGTCCTTAGATGAGCGAGTACTTTACACTGCAGTACACGCATCCTTGCAATGAGAATACATTTACTGCATTTTTGATATTTTCTACATTCAGTTTGCAGATTTTTTTCTTAAAATAATAATCATTGACTCTATTTCAACTAGAAAATAAAATACTTTAATTTTTTTAAAAAAATTATAGGAGGTTCATCATTGACTCGAGGATGCAGGGGGTCAAAAGTCTTGCTATGGGAATCTTCGAGTGATGGACCAATTACTTACGTGACTGTCTTCCTCTGAAAGGAGAAAAAAAGGTGATTGATTGATGGATCATTAGCTCTTTGTCTGCTTTGCTACTACGACTCTGACATTTCAAAGGACGACCAGGTAGCCGTCTTCTCCTCATGTTTGTGCAGAAATTGTGTATCACTTCAGCCTTCCCCATGTTTAGAGGAATGAACCTCCTCTCTGCTTGCTACATAGCCTTTCTTTCACAGCTATTATTCCTCCAGACTTGCCATTCAACCAACATCACTACTCCCTGCGCACCTTCTTCATGCGGCAGGATCCAAAACATAAGCGACCCCTTCAGGCTAGACACTGATCCACAAAACTGCGGAAACTATAACTATACTCTGATTTGCGAGAACAATAATTCTGCAGTGTTATACTTGTATTCAGGTAAATACTACGTGCAGGCAATCGACTATGGTAACTACACGATCCGAGTGGTAGATGCTGGTGTGCAAGATAATTGCTGCTCCATCCCTCGGTATTCTTTGGCACCTGATAATTTCAGTGACGGAGATCCGTACAGATTGTATACCTACAAGACAGTGCTGCAGGTCGTAAATGAAGATTCCACAGACTATTGGCCCCGTCGGTATCCTCCAAAACTCTCACAGCCTATGGTTTTCATGATCTGTAAAAATACGGTGGATTCTCCTCTTTATGTGGACACAGCTCACAACGGCCTTAGCTATGGATCAGTAAATTATCCCAACTCTTCTCTTATGACTCATTCGAATTATGTGACTCATGGGGGCATGAGTGCCTCGGATTTGATGGAACTGTGCAGCATAGAGAGAATATTTTTGCTTCCAAAGAAGAACTACACAGACAAGCCCTTTGAAGATATTCAATGACCTTGCATATGGGTTTGAGCTTTCATGGTACAACTTCTACTGTGGAAAATGCAGACGTGGTTGCTACCTCGACAGTGGAGACCGTCATCACTGCTTTGGTATGTAGCACTTGATGACTAAGTTGCATCAGCTTTGGTCACTTATTTAAATTTTGTGCGCTCTGATCTATTTTCTTTCGCATTTACTGTTTCCTATACCTTTAGATCTCGTTTTTTAAACTAAAGCTTCAACAGGTTCTTATGAAAGCATGTGGAGACTTCTACTCTACATAGTACCGCGAGGTGCGAATTCTTTTCTATATATGTCTCACCTTGTTTGTGTATTCTCAAGTGTTTCTTTAAACGACATATTTGTGAAATAAGGATTTTGTGTACAATTTTCTGCAGAAATTCTCTTATTTACAACACTACTTCACGTGCTAATATCTGTTTGTGGGAGTCCATGTGTGTTTATATTTTTGGTCTACAAATGGCGAAGGAGACATTTATCAGTATACGATACAATTGAACAATTCCTACAGAGTCACAACAACCTGATGCCAGTAAGGTATTCCTACTCAGATATCAGGAAGATAACCAGAGGTTTCAAGGACAAATTGGGTGAAGGAGGCTTTGGTTGTGTTTACAAAGGAAAGCTTCGCAGTGGACGTTTTGCAGCAGTAAAATTGCTGAGCAAATCGAAAGCTAATGGACAAGATTTCATCAATGAAGTTTCTACCATCGGAAGGATTCACCATACTAATGTTGTGCAGCTAATCGGTTTCTGCGCTGAAGGATCAAAGCGTGCTCTTGTATATGATTTCATGCCTAATGGATCTCTTGATACACACTTATTTTCTCGAGAAGGATCCATCTCTTTAAGCTGGCAACAACTGCATCAGATTTCCCTTGGAGTGGCTCGTGGTATTGACTATCTTCATTTAGGCTGTGACATGCAAATACTACATTTTGATATCAAGCCTCACAACATTCTTCTCGACGATAATTTCTCTCCGAAAGTTTCTGACTTCGGGCTCGCTAGGTTGTACCCAACCAATGGCAGCATCACGTCTCTCACTGCAGCAAGGGGCACAATAGGATACATGGCTCCTGAATTGTTCTACAAAAACATTGGACGCGTCTCATATAAAGCTGATGTTTATAGCTTTGGAATGCTGTTGCTGGAAATGGCAGGGAAAAGGAAGAATCTAAATGCTTTGGCAGAAAACTCAAGTGAAATCTACTGGCCATATTGGGTTCATGACCAAGTATCCAATGGAAAGGCCATAGAAATCGGAGACGACGCCACTGAGGAAGAAAGTATGATAGTCAAGAAGATGGTGATGGTTGGATTGTGGTGTATACAAATGAAACCTACGGATCGGCCTACAATGAAAAATGTGGTGGAGATGCTTGAAGGAGATTTGGAAAACCTGCAATTGCCTCCTAAACCAGTTTTAAATCTAGATGAGACGCCAGCAAACATTGGAGGAGAGTCATCATCATTGTCAGGTGATTCTACCGAATCAATCAGTTTGGTTGAAAATCGTTCCTAAGTGATTTGACTTGTAATGATCCTCCCACATCCAGGGAAAATGATAAAACACCATATAAATATGTTCTGTATTGTGTTATGCACCATATAAAATGCTTTCGGGCTTAGGTATTAAGGACACAGCTTGGTCCTTCGGTTTGGTCTATATAATCACCACATAAATATGTTGTGTATTGTGTTTAACAATCCGATCTCCGCTCCCTACAATAAAAAATGGTCGTTTCTTCTGATTCATTTGATAGCACAGTTACTAAATGCTCGAGGATTGATAGGAATCAATTCAGGCCCAGCACTTTCATACCAATCCAAATTACATCATTCTACAAAGATTTTGAAGAACAAGAGTCAATATTTAGACCTTTGTGTTGGTGGTTCGGCTTGAAAGTGCCCACTTAAATTCTTAGAAACATTTAGATGGATAATTGTGGTTTATTTTGTGAATAATCGGGCAGTCCATTGGTTTGAAAATGTAAAAATCTGTTAGCATTAATTTTCATTCAAACAGAAGAAGGGGATACTTCTTTGACAGTCATAGCAGTCAGCGAGGATGGTGCATCCTCCATTTGAACTGTTACATGCTCTACAAGTCTCCCCAAATTGGCTAAACTATGAAGTTTGAACCATCTCACTCTGTTCTCCAGTAGTTTGCCTATGCTTGACGTCTTGGATGAGAGATTCTACAGAAGCTACGTCCTTAATAATGAATGATACATAACCTTCATCATGTGCAACTGACTCTAGTAAATAAATTAACCAGGGAAGGCAATCTGATTCCAGCACCACTCGCACAAAACCTGTCTGGTGAGCTACGAGGAGTCCATGTAAAGCTTCCTTAATTAGCTTCACCAAGAACAACTGATAATTGATGTTGGATTCTTTTGTGGGCAGCAAGGAGAACCTGTCTGTCACGACCCGATTCCCGAGTCCGTGACCGGCACATAGGCATGGTCCCCCTCCAAGGTCCCACATCTATGCGAACCCAAACTTACACACAAACTTATCATTCAACTTCAGAATTCAACGCAGCGGAAATAACATAATAAACTTATAACATAACGCAGCGGAAATATCAAAGTAAACTTTATAACATAATTCAATTGTCTTTATACAATAGTTGATTACATACATTTATAATTGTGGAGCACTAACTAAACATATGAACAAAAGTATCAAGTACAACCAAAATAGCAGGTTCCAAGAGTAGGACAAAAATGACCTGCTAGCAAGCTACGACCCTGAAAATAATGAATAATGAGGGGGTGAGTTCAACAACTCAGTGAGTAGATAATATCCATTATACACATTCGAGATAATATAGCAAAGAGAAGTATATTAACAAATAGGCTCGAAGTTCTTACAACAAGTCTCTCAAATAGGTCATAACAAACATGTGATGGTTTCTCAAATAGGTCATAACAAGAATTCAATAGGTAAAGCTCGTCAGAAAATCAGAATGCAATGAGCATGAGGCTCCGTACTGTGGGATGATCAGTCCACACAGGTTGGTGACTCCCCCAACCAACTAGGGTTTTAGATACGATGTGCACAAAGGCTAACACTACCCTGTTAGCATGGGTATTCTGACTGGCATACCATAGGTATATCTCATAATCAAACAAACATATTCATATCTCAAGGCTCAACTCATGGTATCAATCAAATGAGGAGCTATCATTTCACAAACAGATATAGGCTCATATCAAGAATGTATATTCAACAAATGATTATGCTTTATCGTATCAAGAATATAATCAAGGTATATAGTATCAAAAAGCATAATCCAATTCATACTAGCAAATTCAAATATTTATACTATTTCTCATGCATATTAAGTATTATCCACTCACCTGACTTAAGAGCAAACAAGGTTCAGAAGCAGAGTGTTGACGAAATCTTACTAATGTCCCGCAGGTTGAATATCGGGATTATCTGAATATATAAAAGAAGATATACTCAAAAATGACTCAAAAGAAGTAAAATACCTTAATAACATATCTAAGGGTTCAAATCATAATCCTATGTGTTTTTGAATCAAACTATCCATTTCTTCGTAAAACCTAAATCAAAGGTTTCTTCCAAAATCTAATTCCAAATACCTAACTCATAAAATTTATAATAATCCATCAAATGAACTTCAACTATCCATCAAACCAATCTGAAATGCTATTATTTCATTTAGGGACCATTCTGAATTTTTCTCATATTTTTAGGGCCAAATCGTAATTTTATCAAATTGAAGGACTAAATTGAACTCCTCTTAAATTCACAACTATACTGAAATTTTATCCATAATTCATCCTCAATTCTATCCAAAATCTCGAATTTCATTCCAGGGACCAAACTGTAATTTTCACAAAAAGGACCAAAATGACATTTCGTCATCTTCAACCTCTGTCCAGAATTCCAGCAAGGGATTTTCAATTTTTCTCAACATTATTTCACCATTTTTCTCAATATTTTCTTAAATCAAACACCAAATATCAAATCATCTACAATCAAACTAATTAAACCATTACCCAACACATTCAACCCTTAACATCTCTCTTAATTCATCAATCAAACCCAAATAAAATTCTCAAACCCTAACAATCAATACAAGCAAAAATCATAGCTAATAATCACATTTATATATAAATAAACACACACATTACCTTAACAACTTATTTCTCCTTCTTGTTTTCTCCTCCTCCTCTCTTTCCCTTTTTTCTCTTCTTCTTCTTCTTTCTTTCTCTCTTCCCTATTCTCTCTCTAATTTGCAGATTTATTTCTCTTCTTTTTTTTCCTTTTCTTTTCTGTTTATATTTATTAGCTTATATAATTACTACAACACCCTTAACCTAATTCTAAACGCATTCATGTATTTTTCTTTTTAAAATTTCCAAAACACTACACTGTCCCTCCTGATCTCTTTCATTTACTCCAAGCCCACAGCTCGTAGAACGATAAAGTCTGCATCCGATCCATCGGGGGATTGCCAAAGCTTCTCTTTATCGCTTAACAAAGTTGTCTGCGCAATCTGGAGCTCATCTGCTGCTCGTATCCGGGAAAGAGTTGAGGTTTCTCAACAAGGCCGACGCTATCATAACTTCCTGCTCTCCCATCAAAGGAAAATATAAAGAGTAAAAAATCTTTGACTCAATGTCCAAACATGGGACCTAAGATTTATACAATCAAAACGAGTTTGGACTCAATGTTAGATTGCTAGATTTATAGATGACGGGTCAAAGAGCTTGCTAGACCCATGTATGTCTAGGCTTAGCATTTGAATGATGGGCTCAACATACATTTACAATTAGGCTTAGCATTTCTTGTCCTCCAATATTGGGTTCGTTGGTTATTAGGTCATGTATTTCTTTTAATTTATTTTTTATTAAATGATCAGTGTTGCAAGGTTGATTCAGCCTTTTTTATAAGAACAAAATCTTACTTAAATGTTTTTATAATCTTACTTAAATATTGGGTTGGTTAGGAACTAAAATTTATAATCCTTTGTTATTATATGTCTGTTATTATCTCGTTCTCATGATCTATATTTATGAGGAGTTCAATTTAGTTATTCAATTTGATAAAATTACAATTTAACATTATAAATATAACACAATTATAGAATGGTCCTTGGATGAAATATAAGTATTTTAGATTGCTTTGATGTATAATTGAGGCTTATTTGATGAATTATTATTAATTTTACAAATTGTGTATTTTGAAATAGATTTTGGAAGAAACCATTGTTTTTAGGTTTTGCGAAAAATAGATAGTTTGATTCAAAACACAAAGGCTTATGAATTAAACTCTTAGATACATTTATTAAAAAGATTTTAATTCTTTTGAGTTATTTTTTAGTATGTCTTCTTTTATATATTTAGATAATCCTGATATTATACATGCGGTATGTTAGTAGGATTCCGTCAGTATTCTGCTTTTGAATTCTATTCGTTTTTTGAGTTAGATAAATGAATAATATTTAATATGAATGAGAAATATTATAAATATTTTCATGTTTGTGTTTTATAGGATTATCGTGTTGTGATTAGTCACATCATGAATTTTGCAAAATAATACGGGTCGATCTAGGTGAATTTAGTTTGTCTTTGTCTCAATATTTAAAATGTAAAGATGTCATCTTGGTATGTTTCTATATGAACATCTACAAGCTTTATTGTACAATATGCACAATATTTTGAACTCATAATTATTTATTTCCTACAACACACTTTAACAATGTAATGTTTTTTTGTAAGCATTAAGAAAAAAGTAATTCAACCTACTGTGTAACACAGGTCACTATCTTGTTAACACAAACTCTAAATCATGTAGGGATTACGGATGTTCATAGTTTTCTCCATTTTACCCCTCTCATCACAATATTTATGCAATGGAATGAGGGGTATTTTTATCTTTTCACATGGACACAAATGTTGTTTAAAAAATCATTGGGGGCATAATTATTTTTTTGAATTGTGGAATTACTAAAATAACCTCTTAGACAAATATTTGTTTAGGGGCTTCGTGGTAATTTTCATTTTAAAATGAGCAATTAAAGTATTTAAATATCCTCATGATCATATGATTGTAAATCTTCTTTGGAGGGTATTTTTATCTTTGTTTTTTTTTTTGTTATTTTCAAGTGGGGTTATGGGCATTTTTGTCTTTAATTAAATTAAAAAAGAAAAGAAAATGTTCCTAACACGTATAAACTCACGTCAGTGGGTGGACACCACACACACCTTTCAAGAAAGTATGAATCCCAACCAGTTGCAGTGACAAACTTCTATAGCAAGTATGGACCTGTTCTGAACTGACGAAGAGACAGATGACTGATGAGGTATGGACCTCGATAAAGAGACAGATGCTCTTCATTGGTTTCACAGTCATTGATTCCATTCTCTATTGTTTGTGTTATTTAAATCATAATTGAAAGTTTTCGAATCCTATGATGAAGCCAAGCATATTTGTTACTAGTTATTTTGGGATGCTTGGAAATTCTGCAAGATATGCGGACTTTTTCCTTGATATTAATTATTGATCACAATGATAACTTTATGTCCAGTCATAAGCTGCCAGAAATTGAACTGCCACGCTTTATAATTATTTTTGGAGATTTGAAAGTATGAATCCTAACCAGTTGCAGTGACAAACTACTGTTTATTGGGAGAAATGGGAAATCAGTGTTAGCCATATTACTTGTGAGCATGTGACTGAATGGCTCTTGAACTTTTCTTGGGCCATCTGACAGATGTAATTTTTCTTTTGTGTTTATAGTTATTTACTCGGGGATGGCTACAGCTCTGTTATGCCTATAGGAAATTAAGGTTCAAGGGTAGAAGATGAGAACAGAGAGGTTGAGATGAATTGCAGTATTCACCGTGTTTATTCCTTTTGATATTTGCAGTATATGTAGAGATACAAGAGTTAGACTTGGGAAGTCTATTTACAGAAGGTTAGTAGTATAAGGTAAGCATAATCAATTGTCCTATTTTACATATGGAAAGACAATTAATCAAAATAGTGCCGTTGCTTTTGTTTAGGTGTGGGCAGCAGATTCCATGGGATCAGTAATATCCTCTTTAATGCCAACTTCTTTTTATAGTTATTTCACTGCCTCTTTCATGAAGATTGTGGGTTGGGAGTTGACTGAGAATGCAATATTTTTGTATCTGGGCAAATTTGCTAGCATATTTCCCTCGCTTTAAATAATTTATATGATTTTAGTGATCTTCCTCTCATTCTTCCATGCGTTTATGCATCAAGAGAAGTTGTTCATGCATCCTTTCGAGGCTTATGGACTGTTTTTTTTTTTTTTTTTTTCAGATTAATTCTGCATGCTTTTATCTCAGTTGTGCACCTATCCTAGCTGGTTTTTGAAACATGAACCAAGCACAAGGATGTCTGGTTGCTTGCTTAGCAAACTTTTTGTTTCAGCTTTCTTTTTTTCCACACCTATGTTTTTTCTTCGAGTTTCCAGTTGCTTTTTGGCTGACCTGAGTGCTTTTAACCTGAGTTCTCTTGCACAGCAGATTTGAGATCAAATTGAGAGGAAATTGATGGTCTTAAATCTCAGAATACTTGAAGTTTGTTTGGTTTCCCTTTCTTCTCATAAGAATTTTGTGGGATGTAAGTGGGTTTTTAAGCTTAAGAAGAATTCTGATGGGTCTGTTACTCGTCATAGGAAGAACTTGGTTGCACTGTTGTCGTGCTTAGCATGACCATTTTGATTACCTTCAAGCTACTCTTTCTGCTGCTCAATCCATCCTGTTGCTGTTTCTTGGCAGCTATTATATCTCCATCCTTTCTAAAGATTGATTCACTCTCTCTCTTTCTTCTTCTTCTTCTTCTTATTATATAGCCATCTAGACAGATGAGAATGAATATGTATTTTTAAATAATATATTTTAATCAAATAATATAACATTCAAATATCTCATAATAATATGAATCTAAACTCTAGATTTAGAAGGAAAATCCAAATTTAAAATTATAAGAAAACACTTAAATATAAGGTAAAATATAAAAAATTCAAGTTGAAAACTCTTCTTTCACCTCTTTTTTTTTTTATATTGAATTTTGGAAGCAAAAAGGTTAAATAATTAATTCTTATTATTATCGATTTTTACTTGCAATAAATCAAGAATAAAATCCGGAAAAAACCAAGAGTTCTTTGAGATTAATTTCTTCATCTATAACCTGTTTAAATCATGTTAATAGATCATATTAAGGTCAAAGCATAACAACACTTTGTTCTAAGTCTATCAAATCTTCTATCAATAAGTTATATTTACATGATATATTTATAATAATAAAAATCAAATATATTTAATAACCATGATAAACTTTCAAAATAAATAATGAATAAAAATTAGTTGAGCATTCAACTGAAGTGTCTGTTTGGGATTGTAGTTGTGGTTGTTTTTGATAATGATTTTCATTCAGAAATGTATTAAAATAATTTTTTTTATTTTTAAAAAATTACTTTTGATATCAACACATTAAAATGATCTAAAAAGACTAAAAAAAATTTAATTGAAAATAAAAAATAAAATTAATTTTTTTTAATATTTTTCAAAAACAAGTGTTAACATCAAGACCTTATCCCATCCGAAATACCTTATCCCATCCAAAGTCAACACTCATTTAAAGCTTTACATGTGGGTTCGCGATAGAATTTGAGCTCGTCCACTTCTGTTCACTGGTCCACCACTCTTGGTTATTTCTGGTCAAGAAGTTTGTGCCTTGTAACAATCCATCACGTTATGTGTTGTCAGGAAAGGTGTGCATTTTATACTTGAGTACAATTTGATATCTGATTTTGATTTGTTTGATTTTGATTTGTTTTTGAATCTCAGTAATGAGTTAATAATTTTTAATATGCATGAAAAATATTATAATATTTAAATTGTTAATACACATTGGATTATGTTTCTTAATAATATATATGTTAATTATTATTTTATGTTACAATAAAATATAATTAATTATTGATCTAAATTCTTGATATAAGTCAATATACACTTTTGAATTGATAGCTACTCATTTGATTGATGTCATGAGTTGAGCCTTATGAAATGAATATGTTTGTTTGATTATAATATAAATCTAAGGTATGTCAGCTAAAATATCTATACTAATATGATAGTGTTAGTTTTTGTGCACATCACATTTGAAACTCTAGTTGGTTGGGGGAGTCATCAACCTATCTGGATTGATCATCCCACAGTAAGGAGCTTCATGCTCAATGTATTTTGATTTTTTGACGAGCTATACCTTATAATATCTTTTTATGTCCTATTTGAGAAATCTCTATGAAAAAACTTAAAGTCACATTCAAAAATATATTTCTCATTGTTGTATTATCTTGTGTATATATATTGAATGTTATTTACTCATTGAGTTGTTGAACCCACCCTTTTATTATTTATCACTTTCAGGCTTATAGCTTGTTTGTAGGTCATTTTTGTTGTACTCTCTAAACTTGCTCTTTTGGTTCAAATTGATATTTTTTTTCTTATGTCTAGTTAGTGTTCCACAATTATGAAGTTAATTTTATCATTAATGTTGCGTTGAACTCTGATTAACTTATTTAAAAGATAAGTTTATATGTAAGTTTGGTTTAGCATACATATGGAACTTTGAAGGAGAATCATGTTTATGTGTTAGTTATGGATCTAGAAATTGGGTCATGATAGTATCATTATCAACTTATGATTAGCTACAATAAATCAAGAATAAAATCTGGAAACAAACCAAGAGTTTTTTGAGAATAATGTCTTATTCATTTATAATTTGTTTAAATCATGTTAACAAAATAAATTTCCAACACCATGCATAACAACACACTTTTTCTTTTTCTTTTACTTTGGTTCCTTAATTTAGTTTTCAATTGATATCTCTTTTCTTTAATTAGTGTAACTATTTTTTAAATAGTAATAATCTACATCAAAAGAACTATTTTAATTTGTTTTTAGTTTTCTTTTCTATTAAATATTTTATCAATGAGTTATATTTACATGATATATTTGTAATAATAAAAATCAATAAACCTTTTTTTAAAAAATAAAATAAAAACTAGTCAGCTTCATCCAAGCCACCAACCCAGTCTTCCGTATAAACATATCTTCCCATCCCATCCCATCCGAAGTCACAAACTCATTTAAAGCAACCCGTGGGTTCAACGACAGAATATTGAATACTGATTGAAACATTGGTCCACCACTCTTGATTTTTTCCCCCATTCACCCTCGGGTCAATGATGAAGAACTGGGTTATTTCTGGTCGAGAAGTTTGTGCCGTGCAACAATCTATCACGTTATACTTAGGTGGAGCATCTTAGTCAAAATTATGAGTGGAAGGGGTTTAAGTATATGAGCTTGTCCGTTTCTGTTCATTGGTCCACCACTCTTGATTTTTTCCAAAGCAAGACTTTTCTCCCATGCACGCTCGAGTCAATGACGAAGAACTGTAGGCTTCTGGGTTATTTCTGTTCGAGAAGTTTGTGCCTTGCAACAGTCAATCATGTGGTGTGTTGCCAGAAAAACTGTGAATGAGATGAGGTTTTAGCTGTAACAAATTTTCTAGCCATGATTTTAGCTGTAAGAGAATGAGAGAAGGTTAGAAAATGTGAGAACGTACTCAACCTGTCAACAACTACCAAGATCGTATCCTTGCAAAGTAATTAAGATTGATAATCCTTCAATGAAATGAAGTAAAAAAAACAAGCAAGTACTACGCCAAACTTTACACATAATCCATGAACCTAACTCGCACAATAATTTCCTTGACTAATATGTTAAAGACAATCAAATTATATTATGAAATTAATTTTATCATTAATGTTGTGTTGAACTCTGATTAACTTATTTAAAAGATAAGTTTATATGTAAGTTTGGTTTAGCATATATATGGAACTTTGAAGGAGGATCATGTGTGTGTTAGTTATGGATCTAGAAATTGGGTCATGATAGTATCATTATCAACTTATGCTTAGCTACAATAAATCAAGAATAAAATCAAGAAAAAAAAACCAAGAGTTTTTTAAGATTAATGTCTCATTCATTTATAATTTATTTAAATCATGTTAACAAAATAACTTTCCAACACCAAGCATACCAACATTTGTTTTTTAAAACTTTGTTTCTTCAATTTAGCTTTCAATTGATATTTATTCTCTTTAATTAGTCTAACTAGTTTTTAAGTAGTAATTAACCTACCTGAAAAGAGTTATTGTAATTTGTTTTAAGTTTTCTTTTCAATTAAATCTTTTATCAATAAGTTATATTTACATGATATATTTATAATAATAAAAATCAATAAACTTTTTTTAAAAAAAAAATAAAAACTAGTCAGCTTCATCCAAGCCACCAACCCAGTCTTCTATAAACATATCTTCTCATCCCATCCGAAGTCACAAACTCATTTAAAGCAACTCGTGGGTTCCACGACAGAATATTGAACACTGACTGAAACACTGGTCCGCCACTCTTGATTTTTTTCAAAGCAAGACTTTCCCCCATGCACGCTCGGGTCAATGATGAAGAACTGTAGGCTTCTGGGTTATTTCCGGTCAAGAAGTTCGTGCCTTGCAACAGTCAATCACGTTGTGTGTTGTCAGGAAAGCTGTGATTGAGATGAGGTTTTAGCTGTAACAAATTTTCCAGCCATGATTTTAGCTGTAAGAGAATGAGATAAGGTTAGAAAATGTGAGAACGTACTCAACCTGTCAACAATTACCAAGATCGTATCCTTGCAAAGTAAGATTGATAATCCTTCAATGAAATGAAGTAAGAAAAACAAGCAAGTACTACGCCAAACTTTACACATAATCCATGAACCTAACTCGCACAATAATTTCCTTTACTAATATGTTATTGCTGAGAAAAGTAAATCTCTGATCACTCTATTTCTGAGATGGCTGCCAGCTCTTGGTGGAGGCGTCTCGCAGGCATGCGGTGGCCTGCACTGGTTCTCTTAGGGACAGTACTGGAGCTAAAAGGATCAGGAGGCTTTGTTGAGTTTTCTCCTTCCCCTTCAAGCATCTGGACAACAGTTTTCATGGAAGGACGCTCTGCTGGGTTCCACTGAATACACCATAGTCCCACAATTGCTATTTTCTTTGCAGTTTTAGCATCTTCTGTTAAATCTTGAATTTCATAACATATAGAAATTGTATTCATGTCAAATTATCAAGAACGCATAAATGATAAAACGGAAGCGTACCTGAATCCATCTCCGGAAGTTGTACGGATGGCCTTCTAGATTAACAAGTTCTCCTTGAGAGCCCTTTGATCTCTCAACCTTAGCCTTAGTATTCTCTCTAACAATGGGTGTAAGAGTGAAAAATATGAACTTGTAATCTAGGGACCATGACCCCATATTTATAGGCAACCAAGTGCCTTTGTGGTATTTATATTTTAACCCATCACTAAAATAGAAATAACCCCATAATCTCTACACATTAAAGGTCCACACCCTATTAGATACATCAAACCTTAATTGCCTAAAATACTTAATAGATCATTTTAATTAGGCTTTACCTTATTTGACAGTCCACAAACGCATAATTATTTTCATATAAGCCCAACGTTGGATTAATGATCCAACAATCTCCCACTTGGGCTATATGTATAACCTTATAATTATGTTTTGCAAAAATAACCAAATGAGCTCAATCTTTGTTGTCGTTAACAGATGTATCTATAACCAATCCGGTCCAGTAATCATACCAACATAGGATCTAAGCGGTTTTCGTTACAATTTTCGTAACTCAACCTATCAAAGGTCACGTATGCCAATACAATTAAATGACATGGATCATGATGTGGATGTGTAGCATGGAAATTTCATGCAATATGATCTTAACATGCCTATTTCCAACTGGTCCACCCTTAAACCTTAGTGAGATCAAACCATACTAAAATCAGAGTGTAAATTAAACCAAAGACTTTATTTCTGCAGAAAATAACTCATAAATATCCATAAACTGAAAATTTGTCTATATTACATAAGCATGTAAAATTACAAACTCCCTTTAAAACTGAATATTATCAATTGCCAAAACACCCATACGAGCAGTATGCTCATGAAACATTTTGGGTGGCAATCCCTTAGTAAGCGGATCCGCAACCATGGAGTTTGTACCGATATGCTCTATAGACAACTGTCCACTCTGAACTCTTTCTTTAACAACTAGGAACTTGATGTCGATGTGTTTTGACTTCGATGAACTCCTATTGTTATTGGAATATAAAACTGCCGATTTATTGTCACAAAATAATTTTAGTGGTCTTTCAATATCGTCCACTATACGCAGCCCCGTGACAAAATTCCGTAGCCATACTCCATGATTGGATGCCTCATAACATGCTATGAACTCAGCTGCCATCGTGGAAGAGGCTATAAGTGATTGTTTAGCACTCTTCCAGGAAATAGCACCTCCAGCTAGCATGTAAATATACCCTGATGTAGATTTCATGGTATCTCGGCATCCAGCAAAATCAGAGTCGCTATACCCAATGATCTCCAGATTAGCTAAACTCCGATATGTGAGCATGTAGTCTTTCGTTCTCTGTAAGTACCGTAAGACCCGTTTAGCTGCTTTCCAATGGTCTATTCCTGGATTGCTTAAAAATCGCCCAAGTAGCCCGAGAATGTACGCAATATCCGGACGCGTACAAACTTGAGCATACATTAGACTCCCTACTCATCGAAGCATAAGGAATCTTTTGTATTTCCTTTTCTCAAAATCATTCTTAGGGCATCGATTGAGACTAAATTTGTCTCCTTTAGCCACGAGGGTATCTCCTGGTTTACTGATCTTGCATGCCATATCTCTTAAGAACCTTTTCGATATAGCTCTTTTGTGATAATCCAAGAATACCTCGAGAGCGATCTCGATGTATCCGAATACCTAATACAAAAGAGGCTTCACCAAGATCTTTCATCTCAAAATTCTTAGCTAGAAATTTCTTGGTTTCAGTGCAATAAGCCTATATCATTGCTTGGCAAGCAAGATGTCATCGACATACAAAACCAGAAAAATATATTTACTCCCACGTAACTTATGGTATATACAATCATCGACCAAATTCATCTCAAAACCAAATGAGATGATCACTTGATGAAACTTGAAATACCATTGTCGAGATGCTTGTTTGAGTCCATAGATGGATTTCTTAAGTTTGCAAACCATATTCTTTGGGTCTCCGGACACAAAGTTTTCGAGTTGCAACATATAGATCGTCTCATCAATGTTACCATTGAGAAAAGCTGTCTTTACATCCATATGATGTAACTCAAGATTTAAATGAGCAACCAATGCCATTATAATCCTGAAAGAGTCTTTCGAAGATACCGAAAAAAAAAGTCTCTTTATAATCGATACCTTCTTTCTGTGTAAAGCCCTTTGCAACAAGACGTGCCTTGTACTTCTCCACATCACCTTTTGAATCCCTTTTGGTCTTAAATATCCATTTGCAACCAATGGGTTTCACACCTTCAGGTAATGGGACAAGATCCCACACGTTGTTGTCTCTCATTGACTTAATCTCCTCATTCATGGCATAAATCCACTTTTGAGAGTTAGAACTTTTAATGGCTTGATGGAAGTTGATAGGATCATCTTCCATCACTCCAATATCTACCTCATGTTCTTGGAGAAATACAATATAATCGTCTGATATTGCACTTCTCTTCTCTCTAGTGGATCTTCTTAATGGCATAGATTCTAGAGGTGCTCGAGGTTGTTCTTCTGGAACAATTTCTTGAATAGGAGGTGCTTCAACATTGTCTTGATTCGCTGTGTCTTCAACATTGTCAAAATTAGAATCCTGACCAATGTTAATGACACCTGTGGGAATATCAATATATTCCTCTTTAAAGACAAAGTTTTTATCTTTATCACCTCCCGCAAACTCGACATCCTCAAAGAATTGGGCATTTCCCGTCTCGAAAATCGACCTAGTTGTGGGATCATAAAATTTATACCCCCTGGATCTTTCCGAGTATCCAATAAAATAACAACTTACCGTCCTAGAGTCCAGTTTCTTTTCATTAGGCCTATAAGGCCTTGCCTCAGCTGGACATCCCCAAACATGCAAATGTTTTAGACTAGGTTTCTTACCTGTCCAAAGCTCATAAGGGGTTTTAGTAGTTGCTTTAGTGGGTACTCGATTAAGGATATATGCTGCAGTCTTAAGTGCTTCTCCCCAGAGTGATTCTGGTAAGGTGGAATGACTAATCATACTCCTTACCATGTCCTTAAGCGTTCTGTTTCGTCTTTCAGCAACACCATTCATAGTGGGCGAACCCGGCATAGTGTACTGTGGGACGATACCGCATTCATCTAGGAATTTAGCAAATGGTCCTGGACGTTGTTCTCCTGAACCGTCATATCTACCATAGTACTCACCACCACGGTCGAGATCGACGCTTTTGATCTTTTACTTGAGTTGATTTTCAACTTCAGCTTTATAACTTTTGAACACATCCAGTGACTGTGATTTTTCACTTATGAGATATACATAGCCATATCTGGAAAAATCATCTATGAACGTTATAAAATATTGTTGACCATTCCAAGCGACCGTAGGAAATGACCCACAAATATCTGTATGTATTAGTTCTAAGATGTCCATAGTCTTGTTGGCTACAAATCTCCTTGTATTGGTTTGTTTTCCCTTAATACAATTAACACAAATATCAAAATTTGTAAAATCTAAGGGATCAAGAATTTCATCTGACACAAGTCTCTCTATTCTCTTTTTAGAGATATGACCTAATCGTTTGTGCCATAATATACCTGAATTCTGGGTAGTTAATTTTCTCTTGGTACCTCGTGTACTTAATTGTAGAGATTCATTAAATGAAGCAATTGTATCAATCAAATATAGATTATCATAACCAGATAAAGAACCGGAACCAGATAATTTGGAATCATAAAACAAACTAAATTTTCCATTTCCGAATGAACAAGAATAACCAGATTTGTCCAAAGCAGAAATAGAAATCAAATTCCGTCTAAAAGACGGTACAATAAAAGTTTCATTAAGATCCAAATAAAGTCCGGTCTTTAACAATAATCTAAATTTTCCAATTGCCGCAACTTCAACCGTCGTGCCATCACCTACATAGATATATCTTTCAACATCATTTGGCTTTCGGCAACTCAGGCAACCCTGCATAGACACACTGATGTGAGTTGTTGCACCAGAATCTAACCACCACGTGTGTCTAGGTACCGAAGTTAAATTAACTTCAGAACAAACCAAAGCAAGAAGCATACCTTTCTTAGCACGCCAAGCGTGATAGTTGGTGCATTGCTTCTTTTTATGCCCTTCAGCACCACAAAAGAAACAACCAGTACTAATCAAATCATTTGATTTCGTTAATTGTTTCTTTTGAGGTCATCTGTACTGCGAGCTTCCTTAACATTCTTTCTTTTCTTTCCCTTACCTTTAAAGGCGGTGGCTAAGTGAGCACTCTCGTCCTATCTTGCTTAAGCCTTTCCTCTTCTCGAACACGAGTGTGAGATGAGCTCATTCAGAGACCAAGTCTCTTTCTGACAATTGTAGCTCACCTTAAACTGGTTAAATTGTGCAGGAAGAGATATTAAAACCAGATGCACTAGCAAGTCCTCAGAGAGTTCAAGCTGAAGTGCTTTGAGCTTGGAAGCAAGATGCGACATCTCCAAAATGTACTCCCTTACATTGCCTTTGCCTTTATACTTCATTGAAATGAGACTTGTCAAGAGTGTACCAATTTCAGCCTTTTCATTCTTGACGAATCTCTTTTCAATATTGGCAAGGAATTCCTTAGCTGTTGTGATTTGATCAGACATTGTGCCCTTGAATGCTTCTGGAATGGCCCTCTTCATGATCATCATACACATGCGATTTGATTTCTCCCACCTTTCCATATCCCTCTTTTCATCAGAGGTACTCTCATTCGTAAGTGGTAAGGGAGAATCAGTCCTTAACGCAAGGTCAAGATCCATAACTCCAAGAACAATCAAAAGATTGTCTTTCCAAAACTTGAAGTTAGAGCCATTAAGCATAGGAATTGAGTTGATACTGGCAGTTATATTTGCAGGATTAATCGCTGAAAAAGAACAACAACAATTGAAACATGCTCATAAACAAAACTTATCTTAAAAGCAAAATAAATTAATTCAAATAAAGGTAAAACCCATCTTAAGATATCGAGCACTCCATTAATATTTTATCTTTGGATAAAAGATTAATTTGTTAGTGATATCTTAATGTAGTAATCAAACATTGATAATAAGAACATGTCAAAAATAAATCAGCCTTTGGGTCGATTAATTAGTCACATGTAAAACCAAATAATCATCACATGTTAATTACTACATGTGTATATGCATTTACCTTAAATATTGACCTTCCTTTGGGCCGATCAATAAGAACATAAATCGCATACACATAACCATTTATATTTCAAAATGAAATTAATCTCCACAAAAGAGGTCACTTTGGTGACATATTATTTTAATTAATTCATTGTAAAATATATATATCACCATACCAATATTTGAAAAATTATTTTGCATTTTTTTTTATTTACAAAGTCAACTGTTGACTTTGACCCACAAAGTCACCTGTTGACTTTGACCTTCCGGCTGGACCGGGTTGAGCCAACTCGGATCCTAAACCAGCCTACTTAATACATATTTTATTATGGGCTAAAATTTTCTACGGGCTAAAGCCCATAATTTAAAATATTTTATATGGGCCTAAAGCCCATAATTTACTTGCTATGAGTTGAAGCCCAAAGACCATAAAATTATATGGGTCTAAAGCCCATAATTTATTTGCTATGGGCTGAAGCCCAAATACCATAAAAATTATATGGGTCTAAAGCCCATAAGTTATTTGCTTTGGCCCATAATATATATATATATATATATATATATATATATATATATATATATATATATATATCCCTTAATCTATTTGGCACAATAATGGATTAATTCTAATAAACAAATTTAAGTGCTTGCACCATTATTATGCACTAATTCATTCTTGAGCACTAATTAATTTAAGTGCTTGCACCATTATTAGTGCACTAATTCACCCTTGAGCACTAACTAATTTAAATGCTCAAACTTTAAAGTACAATAATTATTAAGATCAAATAACAATATCCCCATCCAGTTGCATAATCTCCGATCCGATTCGCGAAAACAACCAAGTTGAGCATCCTTTCTTGGTTTTCATTTTCCTTGGCGACCCACGAGCTGCCGGTTTTGTGCCTTCACCAGCGCTGGCCTTGCCCGCGCTGGTCATGAAATAGCTGCGGCGACCACGAGTCGCCGGTGAGTTTCCTTCATATTTCACCTGGCGACTTACTGTGCCGGTTTCTTCAATTGATTGCACTGGTAGCCTACGGGCTGCCAGTTTCCAGTTTCATGATATACATATATATATGTTTCTAAGAGCTCCTGTGACCAATCAATAAGAAAGGTATGATACTCGTTACTTGGAAAACTTGCCTCAAGTATGGACCTGTGAAATATGAAGTTTTGTACTGAAACTCTCTCCCTGTCTTCTATATTTCTTCACTGTTTCATATATATATATATATATATATATATTCCTCTTTATATGGCAGCCTACGGGCTGCCATATTTCCTTAATATATATATAAACACATATATATATTATATATCTATATAAACTTACTTCAAGCATAACATTGCTGCCAATTCATTTTGATAAACTCTAACTACCACTTGTTAAAATCCATCATACTTGTTAATATACATATATAAATTTTGCTTCACTCTAATATATACATATAAGAATGAAATCTTACTTGCATATTTTCTCAATAATTCAACATGAAGTGGCTCTGATACCACTTGTTAAATCTTGAATTTCATAACATATAGAAATTGTATTCATGTCAAATTATCAAGAACGCATAAACGATAAAACGGAAGCGTACCTGAATCCATCTCCGGAAGTTGTACGGATGGCCTTCTAGATTAACAAGTTCTCCTTGAGAGCCCTTTGATCTCTCAACCTTAGCCTTAGTATTCTCTCTAACAATGGGTGTAAGAGTGAAAAATATGAACTTGTAATCTAGGGACCATGACCCCATATTTATAGGCAACCAAGTGCCTTTGTGGTATTTATATTTTAACCCATCACTAAAATAGAAATAACCCCATAATCTCTACACATTAAAGGTCCACACCCTATTAGATACATCAAACCTTAATTGCCTAAAATACTTAATAGATCATTTTAATTAGGCTTTACCTTATTTGACAGTCCACAAACGCATAATTATTTTCATATAAGCCCAACGTTGGATTAATGATCCAACATCTTCTTCTCCATCAATATGAAACCGCAGGTCTTCCTCTGTTTGTAAGAGATTATAAATCCATTCCGGGAAGTATATCTGCTCTCCATTTTCTGCTGTGTCATCCACGTTCTTCCTTCCCCCGACCATTTCCAACACCAACATACCAAAGCTGTAAACATCTGATTTAGAGGAGACATTCCCGAAGTTCCTGGAGAACACTTCTGGGGCAATGTAGCCGACAGTCCCCCTAGCAGTCGTCATGGAAATAGCACTTTTATCCCTGGAGCACAGCTTGGCCATCCCAAAATCGGAGATTTTGGGATTGAACTCGTTGTAGAGCAGGATATTCTGTGGTTTGATATCAAAATGGAGGATTCTTTGATCACACCCCTGGTGAAGATATTCAATCCCTTTGGCTATGCCTAGAGCAACACGATCCAACCTTTCCCAGCCAAGGAAATGGTTCCTTGAGTCTGCTGAGGATATGAACTTCTGTAATGAATCATTTGGCAAGTAGTCATAAACAAGAGCTCGCCTAAATCCATCAGCACAGAAACCGATCAAGCGAACCACATTGACATGGTGACGCAGCAAGAAAGTAAAAGAGGGATCCTCACGTTCACCCTCAAAAAAGGTTACTCTGGAATCCACCAGATTATGAGATAAAGTCTCAACAGCACTGAAATTTGGAATACTAAAAGTGTCTTTAGAACATTGCTTACATTGTTTATTTATTCTACTTGTAACATGCATGATTAATTATAGCTATTGAATGTTATTTAAAACAGAAGCATTAATATTCATGATCTCCTCGTCTTCACTATGCGGCTGTCAATCTGTTCCTCAATTTCCCTTGCCAAGCGTTCTGCATCAGACTCCTCTTCTTTGAAAGAACTCGCCTCTGAGTTATCTTCAGAATAAAGAGCTTCATCTTCGTGATACTCATACAAATCTGCAATATTAAAAGTGCTTGAAATTCCCATGGATGCGGGCAGGTCAATAATGTAAGCATTATCGTTGATCTTCCTTAAAATCTTGTAAGGTCCATATTTGCGTGGCTTCAGCTTGCTGTAGGTTCCAACAGGAAAACGTTCTTTTCTGAGAAAAACCATCACGTAATCTCCTTCATTGAAAACTTTAGCTCGCCTATGCTTGTCTGCAGCAGCCTTGTACTTGGCATTGGTTTTCTTCAGCTTATTTCGCACTTCTTCTTTTACCTCAATAACATCTTTAGCCATGTGTTGAGCACTTACGCTAACTCCATGAGCTTTTGGAAGTTTTACTAAGTCAACGACATGGTTAGGAATTGAAGTATATACCAAAGAGAAAGGGGACTTTCCTGTGGCACTATGAACTGCACTATTGTAAGCAAACTCCACTTGCGGCAAGGCATTATCCCACTTCTTTGATTTATCAGTGCAGACACTTCGAACCATATTGCCAAGCGTTCTATTAGTCACCTCTGTCTGGCCATCTATTTGAGGATGTGCTGTACTGCTTCGCTGCAAGGTAGTGCCGAAGAGTTTCCATAAAGTAATCCAGAAATGACTCAGAAATTTGGTGTCACGATCAGATGTAATAGTTTTGGGTACACCATGCAAACGTACCATCTCCTTGAAAAATAGTTTAGCTATGTGAGTAGCATCAGAAGTCTTTCTGCAAGCTATAAAATGTGCCATTTTAGAGAACCTGTCGACTACAACAAACACAGAATCAACCCCACTTTGGGTTCGGGGCAGCCCCAACACAAAATCCATGGACAAGTCTTGCCAAATATCGCTAGGAACTGGTAAAGGCATATAAAATCCAGTATTTTGAGTTTGTCCTTTTGAAACTTGACAAACATAGCAGTTTCTCACAATTTTCCCAACATCCTTCTTCAGCTGAGGCCAAAAGTAACGTTCCTCCACCCCTGCTATGGTCTTGTCTCTTCCTAGGTGCCCACTCAGACCACCCCCATGAATGTCCCGAATAAGCTTCTCTCGCAAGGATGAGCTAGGAATGCATAACCTGTTACCTTTAAACAAATATCTTTCTCTCACATGATAATCTAGCACAAGTTGATTTTGAACACACTTCACCCAAAGATCTTTGAAATCCACATCAGCTTCGTATAATTCCTTCAGAAATTCAAATCCCACAATCTCTTGCGCTAAAGTAATCAACAAGTCTGCTCTCCGACTTAAAGCATCAGCAACACGATTGAGAGAGCCAGATTTATGCTTAATCACAAAAGGAAACTTTTGGAGAAAAGTGGCCCACCTGACATGCATTTTACTCACACTCTTCTGGCTGTTGATAAATTTTAAAGCTTCATGATCGGTGTAGAGAACAAATTCTCGCTGCACCAGGTAATGCTCCCATTGCTTTAAAGCACGAACAACGGCATAAAATTCTTGATCATAGGTACTCCATTTTTGACGGGCCTCACTTAATTTTTCACTGAAAAATGCTACTGGTCTTTTTTCTTGAGACAATACAGCTCCCACCCCCAATCCACTTGCATCACATTCGACTTCGAATATCTTTTCGAAGTTAGGAAGGGCTAGAACTGGAGTCGTGCTAAGCTTTTCTTTAATCAACGCAAAACTTTGATCTTGTGATTCACCCCAATGAAACTTTCCTTGCTTGAGACATTCAATAATAGGAGCTGCAAGAGTACTAAAATTCCGTACAAAACGCCTGTAAAAAGTAGCCAGGCCATGGAAACTACGTAACTCACTTACTGTCTTTGGAGTTGGCCATTCTCTAATTGCTCGCACTTTGTCCTGGTTCATGAGTCGCATGAAAGTACTTGGAGAATTTGATAATCCGAATGGCATCACCAACCATTCGTAAAGACCCTCCTTGCTCTTAAACCCTGTCTTCCATTCATCCCCTGGTTTAATGCGAATCTGGTGGTAGCCACTGCGCAAATCAATTTTTGAGAACACCTTGGAACCTTCAAGAACATCCAACATATCCTCCAACCGCGGAATTGGGAATCTGTATTTAATGGTGATTTTATTAATAGCTCTACTCGTCAAGACACATTCGCCAGGAGTTATCCTTTTAGGTACGAGCAAGACAGGAACTGCACAAGGACTCATGCTCTCACGAATAAATCCTTGCTTCAACAACTCTTCAATCTTTTCCTTCAAGATCACACTCTCCTTCGGACTCATCCGATAGTGGGGAAGATTAGGTAGACTCGCTCCAGGAACTAGATCAATCTGATGTTGGATATCTCGCATAGGAGGAAGTTGTCCTGGTAACTCTTCGTAAATCAATTCTTCATATTCGCTCAAAATTGCTTGCACCTCTTTTGGAGCGTGACTTGAAACAACACTTGTCACCATAAGCCCCTTAAGAACAATTGGATACATGATTCCAACGTCTTTAATATCTGTCTTCAAGCTCGCGGCTATTCTCGGAAATAGCTAAAAATTGGAACTTCCGACTTGAGGTTTTTCTAACTTTCCGGATGGATCAACAGGAGCAAGTGCAATTTTGTGAGAACCCCACTCAAAGATAAACACATTATCACGCCCTTTGTGGGTAGAATTAACATCAAACTGCCAAGGCCTTCCTAATAAAACATGACTGGCATCCATATCAATAACATCACACCAAATCTCATGTTTGTAATGCTTACCAATAGAAAGAGGAACCCTGCATGCTTCTGTCACCTTTACTGATGGTCCTGTCTTCACCCACCCAAGCATATAAGGATTCTTATGCTTCTCTGTTGGAAGTTTTAAATAACCAACCAGTTTTTGTGACACAAAATTCTCGTAGCTACCACCATCTATGATCAATGTGCACACCTTGTTGTCAACAGAACATAAAGAACGAAATATGTGATTCCTTTGTCCATCTTGTTTAGGTGAAAGGAGAGCCCGTTGTAGCACCATGCCGAGCACTTCATCCTCTTCCAGAGCAGTACGATTCATCATCAAATTTACAACCTCATCGTTATCTTCATATGCAAACTCAACCCCGTCATAATCATCATCATACTTTCCACTATGATCATCAGCTTCGTCTATTTCTTCTACAAGGTTTGCTTGTTTCCGCTTCGGGCAATTGTTGGATCGATGGCCAGGCTGGAAACACCTGTAGCAAACATAACCCGTTGCTCTAGTGTATGGGCCAAGGTTTGGCCTCCGATTCGATTTTGATTTACGCCATTGCTCTGGTCGCTCTCTCCTCTGTAATTCGCCCTCTATAGTTATTTCTTTGCATCGACTGGATCTCTTTTTCTCCTTGTTGGGAACAAAAGAATTTGTTGTCTTCCTCGGGTAATTAGTGGTGTTGCTATAGTTTGTTTTATTTTTCTCCCTCAGTTCACATTCCTTCGATTCTTCCTCTAATTGTTGTGCCTTCATAGCCATATTCCGAGCCTCATGGACGTCCCGAAAACTTGTAACCCGATTCGATCCTGGATTGATGTCGTCAATCCATTGATATATCTTGATACCGTCTGCGCCTTGAGTCTCATTCAACGAATTCCTCTCGCCAATCGAAGGAATTCATCAAGTATAGTCTTCTACGGTCCCGCTTCCCTGGATACAATTATGATAGAGGCGATAGAGATGCTCGCTCATAATCTCATCGGAAGAAAACGATCCATCATCAATTGTTTCATCCTTCGCCATGTCCTCGATCGGTTGTTTGGCTTGTCTCTGTCGTGACTTCGCAAATTATCCCACCATACAACTGCACTCCCTTCAATCGAAAAGTCGCTATCTTAGTCATCCTCTCCTCTGGTATTGACATAATCTCAAAAAATCTCTCCACCTCCACAAGCCAATCTAAAAATCCTTCAATGGATAAATGACCATTGAAATAAGGAATGTCGACCTTTATCCGATAATCTTCAATGGGTTGTCGATTATGTAGATTAACAGCAAATGCGTTCCTGGGACGTTCTATATCCTCCTCAGAATCCGATTCAATCTCCTCCCGTTGACGACGACCTTCGCGGTTGCCTCCACCACCACCACCACGTTGGTTATCTTGATCATTGTTGTTGTTGTTGTTTCCCATGTTGAGAAGCATCTATCGAATCTCTTCAACGCTTGTAGCAAGAGCGTCAAATTCTCTCCTGGAAACTAGTTCCCCACCAGGAAGGGGTAGATCATTGTTTGGGTCATTTGCCATCGAGCCAAGGCAAACCTGCTCTGATACCAATTGACGCAGCAAGAAAGTAAAAGAGGGATCCTCACGTTCACCCTCAAAAAAGGTTACTCTGGAATCCACCAGATTATGAGATAAAGTCTCAACAGCACTGAAATTTGGAATACTAAAAGTGTCTTTAGAACATTGCTTACATTGTTTATTTATTCTACTTGTAACATGCATGATTAATTATAGCTATTGAATGTTATTTAAAACAGAAGCATTAATATTCATGATCTCCTCGTCTTCACTATGCGGCTGTCAATCTGTTCCTCAATTTCCCTTGCCAAGCGTTCTGCATCACATGGTGAATCCTTGCCATCATTCCCACTTCGTTGATGAACTCCTCCCCTTCTCCGATGGAATTATTGAGGAGCTTCACAACTACAGCAATTTCATTGGTTATCTTTCCTTTAAACACGGTGCCATAAGCTCCTTGGCCCAATTCATCCCTGAATTGATTTGTGATCCTCTTGAGATCAGCATAGGAGAACCTGGTGGGATTCAGTTTTCTGTAATCATCCAAAAACACCTCAACCCTTGCTTGATATTCTCTTTGTGTTTTATCGTTGCTGTAGGCGCGATAGAGGGCAATAATCACCATAGCAAAAAGGGGCAATCCTAAAATCAAACCTGCATATCAACATTCCGAGTCAGAAAACTCTGTTTTTTTCCCGGGAAGTAATGTATTGAACCGAGTGTAAAATCGAGATGGAGATTTGAGCAGACTACTAACCAGTAATCAGCAGCTTTCGCCTTGTTGGAAAAGAATCAAAAATTCTGATGCACAAATAGTTACTGTTCAAATCAGTAACTGGAAACAATGTAATTTCCAGAAAAACGAGTACTGTAGAGATCAAAGATTTTGTACTCTATTTTTCTGTAACTTGAGGCTCACGGTAAACAATAAGATTACAATGTTTCAATACAAATGTCATGGGCAGAATCACTCTCGGTTACTGCCATCCCTTGGATTTTATTTATTAAAGAAAATTGAATACAAAGATGGTAATTCTGAATTATTACATCTTCATCAAAACTGGAAAAAATAAGAACTTAAACAGGAAAGTTAAAATTGCAATGATCACTACAATGTGATCTTTACTGAAACATAAATATAGAAACACACATATTCTTCATGATCTTCAAAATTTTCAATAGCAGGCTTGGAAACAAATCTTCCTCAATCTTTAACAGAATCAAATCTTCCTTCAATCTTCAACAGAATCTTCAACACTCCTCCTTGGTTCCAAGGCTGCTGGACTTCTCTTACCTATCTTCTCTCTAAGGTCTTCAAACCTTTCTTTGGCAAGTGACTTGGTCAATAAATCTGCTAGTTATTCATGTGTATGAAAGTATTTCAGTTCCAGCTCTCCCTCTTGTTGAAATTGTCGGATTGCATGGAACTTTATCTTCTTATGCTTGGTTCTATTGTGAAAAACAGAGTTCTTCGAAATGGCTATTGCTGCCATGTCGTCACACCATAACACAGTGGGATTAACTTGATCAAAGCTTAATTCAACCAATATTTTCCTCAGCCAAACCAGATGATTTGCTGCCACATATGCAACAATGTACTCAGCCTTGTTATTCAAGGATTAAGGCAACTATACACCTAGGGGGGGGAATTAGGTGTAAATACAATAATTATAGCAATTCTAAAATCAATTACTTTAAAGTAAAGAGATAAGAGAGAGAGATTGCTAACTCGGTTTTTAACGTGGTTCGGCAAGCCTACGTCCACGATTCAAGTACAAATCCGTACTTGAGTATTGCACTCTCTTACTAGTCCAAGTAACAAGATTACAAATCTTGCTTGATGAATCTACACCAAGACTTTTACACCACTTGAAGATATGCCCTCTTCAAGATTTTCCTTCTTCCCACTTGAAGATGTACCCTCTTCAAGATTTTTCCTTGGTGATGTTCCCTCACCAATATCAAGAGTTTTATACTCAACTCTCAAGAGTATTACAATGATTGTTTTTGTAAAACAACAATACACTCTTAATAGTGTAGATATTACAAATGAAGATCTATGATCTCTTTATCTCACTTGATAACACTTAGAATATTTGAAGGTGTTTAAGTGTAGTGAGAATGAGAAATACTCTTTGTGTTAAGATATGAAGATTTAAACACAAATATGAGTATTAATGAGGATTGATGATATGAAGGTGTTTTTGCACTCTAATTGCCTCAATATAAGATATGAAAGTTGTGTGTTCTTAGTTTTGCAATTAGGAGGCCTATTTATAAGTTTCTAAAAGAAACTAGCCGTTTATAGCCGTTTTAATGCAACTGTCATATCAAGCGGTCGACCGGTTCACAACGGACAAATCAAGTGGTCGACCGGTTCAGTTCAAAAGACAATTTGTCTTCAAGCGGTCGACCGGTTCACAACGGATAACCCAAGCGGTCGACCGGTTTGGCTCGAAAGACATTTTGTCTTCAAGCGGTCGACCGGTTCACAACGGATACACCAAGCGGTCGACCGGTTCAGCTCAAAAGACAATTTGTCTTCAAGCGGTCGACCGGTTCACTTGGTATACACCAAGTGGTCGACCGGTTCATGCAGAAAGGCAATTGTGACAAATTATCTTTTCTGAATTTTTGAACCGATTGATTATGACTTAATCCTATAATCATCAAATCCTTTTAATGCATGCAATGTGAAGTGTGTGAGTTCATTTTAAGTTGTGCTATCAAGTTAGAAATTGAGATTTACATAATTAAAGCACTAAAATGAAAACTTCTTCTTTGTCTTCACTTGCTTGCATCTTGGACTTCTTGGAATGATTTCTTCGTGTACTCCATTGTGCTTGTTGATGTATTCTTTGTATAATACCTGTTTATCGCTTAATCTCATCCAAGCATATTATTAGTCCATTTTCTTTTTATTGTTATCATCAAAATATATAAAACATATAAGTGTGACATTATATGTCAACAATCTCCCCCTTTTTGATGATGACAATAAACAAAAAAACTTAGATAATAAATTGAGTCTCCCCCTAAATATTATAATGCAATATATAGGAGACATTGAACATTTTTAGCAATTTAATCTAAGTAAAAATATCATATGCCATTTCAAGAAAAAATCATTTTTCTCCCCCTAAATATATGCATATTAATTTTTCATATTCTCATATTTTTCTCCCCCATTATTGATGCATTTGATATTTTCATATTCTCTCCCCCTTTGGCATCAACAAAAAGAAAATTAATCATTGTGGATAATAAGATCGCAATATTTAATATCATTGTACATATATCCAAAATGAAAAGCATAAATACAATATCTCAAAGAATAAATAACGGCATAAATAAGATGAGATGCATGATACAAAATCACGAAGGAGGTGGGTTCCGTGAGAGAAATGAAGCCATCATCGCCTTCATCTCCTGTATATCAGCCCGCATCTCTATGTGAGAGTCCCATATCTCTATGTGAGAGTCTCTTATGGATCATATATCTGTCTCCATGAGCGTGAGACGACTCTCTATCCTATGTGACCAGCCACTCGCAGATGGCTCATCTGGGGAGGAAGCCGGAGGTGGTGACTCAAATAAATGTGTGAACTCATCTTCACCTTGATCCTCAGCCACAGTCTCCTCCTCTTCATGCTCTTCCTCAACATGTGCACCTTCTTGGTGCCCTTGAATCCACTCACCATGCTCAGTAAGCACATATTTCATCCTAGTTAGAGTGGTGTTATTTATCTCCGTCTTATCTGAGTACGGTCTCTTATCCGTACCCGTCAGCAAGATCTCAAAATGCTCAAAAATAGTGGCAAACACTTGACCATAAGGTAGAGCCTTTTGTTTTTGATCATATGCTAAGATCATATTCCTAATCAAGATGTATGGAAGGTTTATTGGTCTTCTCTGAATCATACAATCAATTAAGCATAACTCCATAAATGTAACTCATCATAATGCCCCTTTTTGGGCAAGATATTGTGAGCAATAATTCTATGGAGTATTCTAGGTCTCAATAAAAGATCTTGACTCTTTATTTTGGCACCTGGAGCAAATCCATTATTTCCAGTGTGCAGTGCAACAGCATAATCATAGCTAAAACCCTCAATGGTCGGAATTACTTTAATATCGAAAACTCTCGGACCATCATTAGATATACCCAATATGTCAGCTAATTCAGCACAATCAAATTCAATGGGAATTCCTTGTAGAGTACTCATAATTCTTGGTTCTACATTAACCCTCATGTTAGCAAAGAACATTCTCATCAGCTTAGGGTATGTAGGTTTCCTAAATTCATACAATGAGTACCAACCCATTTCAGCAAATAGAGTATCTATACCTAGAGCAGATAGATCATTGCTTAAACCTCTTTCTACACTAATAGCTCTATTTGAGAAATTACTCAAGAATCTTTGAATATTATCACCTGATGAGGAAGTGGTTTTTGAGAGGATTTGGGGTTAGTGTTTTCGGATTTTTGAATGTTGTCTGTTGAATGTGTTTTGAAACCCTAGATAGTATTTATACTATCGAGCAACCGGTCGACCGGTTGCCTTGGGATAAGTTCAACCGGTCGACTGGTTGACTCCCAAGTTGAGAATTTTCCAAATTTCTCTTTTGAACCGTTCTTTTCACTCACAATGTAGCCTTTTCATGTAAAAATTATGTCCAAAAGGTAAAGAAATCAAGGGGCTAAAAGTGCTAATTTTAGGCAGTAGCGAACGCTACTATTCCTCTCTCTCAACCGGTCGACCGGTTGATCCAGAAGCATGCACCGGTCGACCGGTACATGCAAAAATGGAAATTTTTGCACTTTGACTTTAAAATCTTGCTTTAATCTTTAAAAATACCCTTTATGTCCAAAAATTATGTTCAGAACCATTTTCCTCCAAAATTCAAAAAATTCCAGTAGCCATCCTCTGTTTTTCTGTCTCAACCGGTCAACCGGTTGGACTTGCTCTTGATGAACCGGTCGACCGGTTCATCCCAGAATTTCTAAATTCTCCAATATTTGTTTTGAACAAATTTCTTATGCTCCAAGTGTATACATTTTAACATCAAGTAAATCCAACTCATAACCATTGATGTATACATAATTCAAACATCATTTGCATGGATAAACCCTAGGTTCCTTCTTATTTCGCAAACGCGATCAATGTGATCCCTTAAGAAGTGATGTCTTACTTCTATGTGTTTTGTACGAGAGTGCTGAATAGGATTTTTAGATAGGCAAATAGCACTTGTATTATCACATTTAATCGGAGTATTTTCAAACCTAAGTCTATAATCCTCTAGAGTTTGTTTCATCCATAGTACTTGTGCACAACAACTCCCCGTTGCAATATATTCTGCTTCAGTTGTTGATAGGGCTACCGAGTTTTGTTTCTTACTTGCCCATGATACTAGTGAAGATCCTAGAAAGTGACAAGTTCCACTAGTACTTTTCCTATCTATTTTGCAACCCGCAAAATCTGCATCCGAATAACTGATTAAACTCATTTCACTTCCCTTCGGATACCACAACCCTAAATTAATCGTACCATGCAAGTAACGAAAAATTCTTTTTACTGCACTAACATGGGATTCTTTTGGACATGCTTGAAATCGTGCACATAAACATACACTAAACATAATATCGGGTTTACTTGCGGTTAAATATAAAAGAGAACCGATCATACCTCGATATTTGGTGATGTCTACGGTTTTACCTTTTTCGTCCATATCAAGCATAGTAGATGTTCCCATGGGTGTGTTGGCATCTTTGACATGTTCCATCCCAAATATTTTTAGAAGATCCTTGGTGTACTTGCTTTGGTTGATGAAGATGCCATCTCTTGTTTGCTTAATTTGCAATCCAAGGAAGAAATTTAATTCTCCCATCATGCTCATTTCAAATTCCTCTTGCATGCATTTTGCAAATTCCTTACACAGAGATTCGTTAGTAGCACCAAAAATTATATCATCAACATAGATTTGTACAATAAGGATATCTTTTCCTTTTCTCTTCGTAAACAGGGTGGTGTCAATTTTGCCAATGTTAAAATCATTTTCAATAAGAAATGTTTTTAATCTATCATACCATGCCCTAGGTGCTTGTTTCAAACCATACAAGGCCTTTTTGTGTTTAAAAACATGATTAGGAAATTCAAAATTTTCAAAGCCTTGAGGTTGTTCAACATATACTTCTTCCATTATAAAGCCATTTAAAAATGCACTTTTAACATCCATTTGGAAGAGCGTAAAATTTGCATGACATGCATAGGCTAATAGCATTCTTATAGATTCAAGTCTAGCTACTGGTGCAAAGGTTTCTTCATAATCTATTCCTTCTTCTTGATTATAACCATTAGCAACTAGTCTTGCTTTGTTTCTAACAATACCATGTTCATCAACTTTGTTTCTAAAGACCCATTTAGTACCAATTATTGATGAATCTTTTGGTCTAGGGACTAGTTCCCAAACATCATTTCTCTCAAACTGATTTAGCTCATCTTGCATGGCTAAAATCCATTTTTCATCATTTTCAGCTTCAAGAAAGGTTTTAGGTTCTATTTGAGAAACAAATGCATAATGTCCACTAATATTTCTAACGGATGCTCTAGTTTTAGTTCCCTCAAACGGATTACCAATAATTAATTCTGGAGGATGAGAACTTACATACCTTAACTCCTTTGGCGGCTCAAAGGAGTTACTTACCAACTCTTATTGATTGCTTGAGCTTGGTTGGTCCTTGTTCATATCTTCATTTGATGTTTCATTTGGATTTTTATCATGAAGATTCAAATTTTGAACACTTTTATTTAAGTCATCTAGAATCTCAACAATTTTGTCATTTTGAGTTTCCTCAAAAGCGACATGCATGGATTCCTCAAGACAAAGTGTTCTATTATTGTAAACTCTGTAGGCTTTGCTAGAGGAGGAGTATCCAAGAAAAATTCCAACATCGGATTTTGAATCAAATTTATCAAGGTTGTCTTTAGTGTTTAGAATAAAGCATTTTGAACCAAAGACTTTAAAATAAGAGATGTTGGGCTTCCTCCTTTCCAAAGCTCATAAGGAGTCTTTTTCAACTCAGTCTCAAAGTAACACGATTTAAAACATAGCAAGAAGTATTTACGGCTTCGCCCAAAAATATTTAGGGGTGTTAAATTCATTTATCATAGTTCTTGCCATTTCTTGAAGAGACCGATTTTTCCTTTCCACAACCCCATTTTGTTGGGGAGTTCTAGGAGTTGAAAAGTTGTGGTGGTATCCTTTTTCTTCACAAAACGTTTCAAATAAATCACTTATGAATTCACCACCATGATAGCTCCTTATGTTAATTATAGAAAATCCTTTCTCATTTTCGATTTTCTTTGAAAACTTTACAAATTCATGAATGGTTTCATCTTTTGATTTCAAAAATATAACCCATGTATATCTAGTAAAGTCATCAACAATTATAAACACATATCTATTACCACTTAAACTTCTTGTTCTAGTTGGTCCAAATAAATCTATGTGAAGTAATTCTAAAGGTCTTTCGGTTGATATGTGCTTCTTACTTTTAAAAGATGTTTTGACTTGTTTACCCATTTGGCAAGCGTCACACAACTTTTCCTTTTCATATGCAATATGAGGAAGACCTTTAACTAAATCATTTTTAGCTAATTTTGAAAGGATATCCATGCTTATGTGACCTAGTCTTCTATGCCATAGAAAACTATCATTTATACTAGCAACAAGACAACTTTCACTACTCATACATGTATCTATTTTGATCTTATAGATGTTTCCAATTCTATTACCGATAAAAATAATTTTATCATTTTCAAGTATTAAGCAACATGTATGATCAAAAATGATTTTATATCCTTTGTCACATAATTGACTTATACTAAGTAAGTTATGTTTAAGATTATCAACAAGAAATACATTTTCAATGGAGGTTGAAGACATACCTCCAATGTTGCCAATTCCAATAATTTTTCCTTTTGAGTTGTCCCCAAAAGTCACTTTTCCTCCTTTAGTTTTGGTAAGGCTTGAAAAAAGGGTGCCGTCTCCGGTCATGTGTCTTGAACAAGCACTATCCAAAAAACACTCCCCATGTTCCCTTGGTTCCTACAAAACAGAATCAAGATGAGGATTTTGGTACCCATACCTTCTTGGGTCCTTTTTGGTTAGGGGTGGTTCCTTTTGGAACCCAAATCATGTCAACAATTTTATTTTTCTTCATAGGACATGCATAAATCAAATGTCCTGATTTTCTACAGTAATTGCATGTATGACTTGGATCATAAGACTCTTTAGCTTTAACAAAGTAATTCTTTAGGTATTTTTGATTTTTATTAGGTTTATAACCTAATCCTCCTTTGTTAAATACACTTCTCTGGCTCGAAAGCATTTTCTCAAAAAAATTTGAGCCTTGTGTGAATTTTGTGATAATTATATTCAACTCATCAACTTTCTCTTTTAATGATTTATTATCTTTTTCAAGTTGATTGGTCTTGCTACTCTTGTCATTTAAATCATATACTTTCTTTTCTAATAATTCTTTTTCTTCAATTAAGCATATATGATTTCTTTTTAGAGTACTATACTTAGAACCTAATTTCTTATATTCTACATACAAATTTTCAAGTTGTTCATGTAGTTCAATATAAGAAGGGTCGGATTCATCATCCGAAGATTGTATCTCATTTTCGCTTTCAATTGCCATAAAGCACATGTTAGCCACATGTTCTTCTTCATCACTGGAGCTTGAGTCCGAGTCATCGCTCCATGTTGCTTTCAAAGCTTTCTTTTGAAAGCGATTTTTCTTTTTCATTTGAAGAAGGGGACAATCGGTTTTGATATGTCCCAACTTGTTGCATTTGTAGCATCTTGGAGTTTTTTTACTTGATTCTCCTTTGTTTCCCTCTTTTCTGTAGTTCGAAAACTTTCTCTTATCATTTTTCTTTCTAGGAAAGTTTCGAAACTGTCTTGTGATCAATGCTACATCTTCCACAAGATCGTCGTCACTGTCTTCATCATCGTCATTATCCTCGTCTTCATCTTTATGAACAGTTTTAAATGCCAAATTTTTCTTTGGCCTTTCTTCTTGATCTTGTTTTTCCATAGTAATCTCATGAGTCATTAGAGAACCGATGAGCTCCTCTAATGGTAATTTTGTGAGATCTTTAGCTTCTCGTATAGCTGTCACTTTAGCTTCCCAAGCTTTTGGTAGAGATCTGAGAATCTTACTTACAATCTCTGTATTTGTGTAAGTTCTACCAAGAGCATGCAGACTATTTGTAATGCTAGTCATACGAGTAAACATGCTTGTTATGGATTCATTTTGTAACATTTTAAATAACTCATATTGATGAACTAACATATCAATTTTTTATTCTTTTACTTGATTAGTTCCTTCATGAGTTACTTCTAAAGTGTGCCATATATCCCTAGCATTTTTACAAGAAGATATTCTATTAAATTACTTCTATTTAATGCACAGTATAAAGTGTTCATGGCTTTAGCATCCATAGAAAGTAATCTTTTGTCTAAGTCTGTATATTCTATCATGCTTTTTGGAGTCTCAATACCGTTTTCGGTTTTGAGTGGTCTATGAGGTCCATTTTCAATAGAAAGCCATAAGTGAAAATCTATAGATTGAAGATATATAGTCATTCTAGCTTTCCAATAGGCATAGTCATTACCATCAAAAAATGGTAGTCTAGATGTTGAGGCACCTTCATTTTGGAGATTGTAACTTGTAGTTGCCATTCTACTCAAAGTCTAAGCAAACTTAATAATTGAGAACTAAGCTCTGATACCAATTGTTATTCAAGGATTAAGGCAACTATACACCTAGGGGGGGGGAATTAGGTGTAAATACAATAATTATAGCAATTCTAAAATCAATTACTTTAAAGTAAAGAGATAAGAGAGAGAGATTGCTAACTCGGTTTTTAACGTGGTTCGGCAAGCCTACGTCCACGATTCAAGTACAAATCCGTACTTGAGTATTGCACTCTCTTACTAGTCCAAGTAACAAGATTACAAATCTCGCTTGATGAATCCACACCAAGACTTTTACACCACTTGAAGATATGCCCTCTTCAAGATTTTCCTTCTTCCCACTTGAAGATGTACCCTCTTCAAGATTTTTCCTTAGTGATGTTCCCTCACCAATATCAAGAGTTTTATACTCAACTCTCAAGAGTATTACAATGATTGTTTTTGTAAAACAACAATACACTCTTAATAGTGTAGATATTACAAATGAAGATCTATGATCTCTTTATCTCACTTGATAACACTTAGAATATTTGAAGGTGTTTAAGTGTAGTGAGAATGAGAAATACTCTTTGTGTTAAGATATGAAGATTTAAACACAAATATGAGTATTAATGAGGATTGATGATATGAAGGTGTTTTTGCACTCTAATTGCCTCAATATAAGATATGAAAGTTGTGTGTTCTTAGTTTTGCAATTAGGAGGCCTATTTATAAGTTTCTAAAAGAAACTAGCCGTTTATAGCCATTTTAATGCAACTGTCATATCAAGCGGTCGACCGGTTCACAACGGACAAATCAAGTGGTCGACCGGTTCAGTTCAAAAGACAATTTGTCTTCAAGCGGTCGACCGATTCACAACGGATAACCCAAGCGGTCGATCGGTTTGGCTCGAAAGACATTTTGTCTTCAAGCGGTCGACCGATTCACAACGGATACACCAAGCGGTCGACCGGTTCAGCTCAAAAGACAATTTGTCCACAAGCAGTCGACCAGTTCACTTGGTATACACCAAGCGGTCGACCGGTTCATGCAGAAAGGCAATTGTGACAAATTATCTTTTCTGAATTTTTGAACCGATTGATTATGACTTAATCCTATAATCATCAAATCCTTTTAATGCATGCAATGTGAAGTATGTGAGTTCATTTTAAGTTGTGCTATCAAGTTAGAAATTGAGATTTACATAATTAAAGCACTAAAATGAAAACTTCTTCTTTGTCTTCACTTGCTTGCATCTTGGACTTCTTGGAATGATTTCTTCGTGTACTCCATTGTGCTTGTTGATGTATTCTTTGTATAATACCTGTTTATCGCTTAATCTCATCCAAGCATATTATTAGTCCATTTTCTTTTTATTGTTATCATCAAAATATATAAAACATATAAGTGTGACATTATATGTCAACAAGCCTCAGCAGTGGAATGGGCCACCACTATTTGCTTCTTGGAATTCCAGCAAAATATGGTTCCTCCCATTGAAAAACAGAACCCTGAGGTGCTTGACATCTCTTCATCACTTCCAGCCCAATCACTATCTGAAAAACCAATTAAATTAGTAGCATTTGATCTAGCAAAATTCATACCAAAATCCAATGTGCCCTTCAGATATCGCAGAACTCTTTTTGCAGCAACAAAGTGGTTTTGGCTTGGATTTTGCATGAACCTTGATAGATAATTAACAGTAAACACTATATCTGGACGTGTGGCTGTTAAGTACAATAAACTACCAATCAAGCTTCTATAAATCCTCCCATCAGCTTGAGCAGCACCATCATCCTTGGCCAATTTCAAACCTGCTGTCATAGGTGTGTTGACAGGTTTGCAATTTTCCATTGCAAACTTGCTCAGCAACTTCAAAGTGAAATTCTTTTGACATAAAAAGCTTCCTTGATTGGTTTGTGTAATTTCCATACCAAGGAAATAAGACAGCAACCCAAGTTCATTCATTTCGAACTTGTTCTTCATGCTCATTTTGAACTCTTCCACTAGCTTTTCTTCATTTCCTGTAATCAACAAGTCATCAACATATAATGTGGGTTCATTCATGCTTCTTTCAAACCCCAAACTTAGCAAATACTCATCCAATTTGTTATACCAAGCTCTAGGAGCTTGTTTAAGCCCATACAAGGCTTTCTCAAGAAGATACACTTTGTTGACAGTGGTATCTACTTCAAAACCTTCTGGTTGCTCAATGTATATTTCTTCATTGAGTGTACCATTTGAAAATGCAGACTTCACATCCAATTGCCACACAAGCCAGCCAGTTTGTGCAGCTAGAACCAACAGTAATTTTATAGTGTCCAGCCTTGATACAGGAGCAAATGTATCATTAAAATCAATTCCTGGTTCTTGAGAGTAGCCCTTGACCACCAGCCTTGCTTTGTATTTGTTCACACTCCCATCTGCATTTAATTTTGCTTTAAAAATCCATTTCACCCCAAATACATTCTTGTGTGCAGGTCTGTCAACTAGTTTCCAGGTGTGTTTTTTCTCAATCATCATTAGCTCCTCCTTCATTGTTGCCATCCAAACCTGTGAATTCATAGCATCTTCCACATCATTAGGTTCCATCTCAGCAAGATTACACCTATTATACACATCACTCAACAACCTTGTTCCTCTCACGGGTAGGCTGTCAGGTTCATCATCAATATCACCTGGAATTTCAGTTTGATACTGAATTTCAGGTTTTGCTTCTTCACTCAGTTTAGCATCCCAATTCCATATGCTATTCTCTGCAACCCTTACATCCCTTGCCATTATAGCCTTGTTTGATTTTAAATCAAACACTTTATAGCCACTGGATGTAGAACTATACCCAATCAGAATTCTTACCTCAGCTTTCTGGTCCAGTTTCTTCCTTTTAATTTCAGGCTGCAAAACATAACAAGGACTTCCAAAAATCCTTAAGTGATCAAGATTAGGTTTGAAACCATACCAACATTCAAAAGGAGTTTTGTCCCCCAAGATTTTGGTCACCATTCTGTTTAACAAATAGGTTGAAGTGTTGACTGCCTCTGCCCAGAATTTCAGAGGTAGTTTTTTCTTATACATTAAACATCTAGCCATCTCTACTAAGGTTCGATTTCTTCTCTCACTCACTCCAATATGTTGAGGAGTATAAGGAACTATTAGTTAATGCTTAATTCCTTCTTTTGTCAGAAATTCTTCAAATTTCCGAGAGGTGAACTCCCTACCATTGTCAGACCTCAACATTTTAAGCTTACAATATGTTTCCCTTTCAACAGCAGTTTTGAACTTTATAAAAATCTCAGCTACTTCACTCTTGTGTTTAAGAAAAAACACCCAACAAAACCTGCTAAAATCATCCACAAATAACAGAAAATATCTAGCCCCATTTAAGGACTCATTTTGCATAGGTCCACACACATCAGTGTGTATTAGTTGCAGCCTTGATGTTGTTCTAAAAGTGGTTTTGTTAAAAGCACTTTTGGTTTGTTTTCCCAATTGACATGCATCACACACATCACCAGGGTCATGAATTGAAGGTAAACCTGAAGCTATTTGTAATTCAGCCATTTTACTCAATGATGCATAATTGAAATGGCCCAGCCTTTTGTGCCACAGAACAGAATTTGTGCACAAATCAGTGCTTATCCTCATGCAAGTTTTATTCCAATCAAGATGGAAGCTACGGTTCATCATCTTAGCTGCGAGCAGTAGATTATCCTCAGAATCTCTGATTTTGCACATGCCTTTGTTAAAAGATAGTGAATAATCCTCTTCTAACAACTGGCCAACACTAACCAGATTATGCTTAATTTTAGGCACAAATAGCACATTATTCAAAGTTCTAGTTCCTGCCATGGTTTCAACTTCAATATTTCCCATGCCTTCTACCTCAACATATTCACCATTTGCTACTTTTACCTTGGACACATAATTTCTACCCAAGCTCTTAAATATTCTCAAATCAGGAGACATGTGGTTAGTGCATCCACTATCTATAAGCCAAGTGGAATTACTTACCTTAGCTATATTGCACTCTTGTTCAACCAAGGCCATGAACAATTGTTCTTCTTTGTTTTCTGAGGTTTCAGCAGCATATACTTGTTTGGTGGCTGCTGGATTCTTGCAAAACTTTTGTAGGTGCCCAAACTCCTTACAATTCCTGCATTGTGTGTTTTTCAGCCAACACCATGTGTCAAGGTGGTTGGTTTTTTGACAGTATTTGCAAGGGGGAAAGGTTTCTTTCTTCTCTTTTCCTTTGAAATTATGACTGCCCTGATTTAATTTCCAAGACTTCTGCTGCCAATTTTTTCCACTGTCTCTCCTTCCACTATTGTCTCCTCTTCCATCATAGGTTCCTTTGAAGGAACTCTTAGGTTTAGGTTTGCCTCTAAACCCAGCCACAAAAGCTTCTTCACCACTCCTTTCTTGCTTGTAAGATTGTCTCTGTTCTACAGCTTCTAGAGCATTGACAAGTTCTTGAAGACTCATTTCACCAAAGTCTTTTGAGTCTTCTAATGAGCAAATTTTATGCTCGAATTTTTCAGGCAAGCTTACCAGGACTTTTTCCACAATTCTTGAGTCTGGAAAATCTTCTCCTAACAGTCTCACTTGATTTACAAGTTTAGAGATGTGTGAGGAGAAGTCTTTGATGGTCTCAGATTCCTTCATCCTTAGACCTTCAAATTGCCTTTTTAAGTTTAAAACTTGCATCTTCCTTGATTTCTCATCCCCTTGAAACTCAGCTTTCAATTTGTCCCAAGTCTCCTTTGCTGTTTTGCATGCCATGATCCTTGTGAAGATCTCTTCACTTACTGCATTGTGCAGACAGGTGAGGGCTTTGAATCTTTTGGCCTTTTCTTCATTGAAGAATTTCATTTGTGCAACTGTGGGATTGTTTCCCAGTGGAGTAGGTTGCCTGTCATTCTCCACTATTTCCCACAGATCAAAGGCCCTCAAATAAGCCTCCATTTTTACTGCCCAGATTCCATAGTTGTGTCCAGTGAACATTGGTGATTTTGAAGAAAAATTCGTTGAGTCCATTTTGCAGATTTCAACTATGATCTGTTGAATAAAATGACACTCAATTAGCTCTCAATTGCTGCTCGTGAAGCCTTTGTGCAATTGATAACCTGTTAAATAAATCCTTTGTGTAAGGATTTGACAGAAAAAAAATCCCTCTCGTGTTTCACTCACCTTCCCTTTTCAAAGTTTAATTACTTTGAAAAAAATCTCACTTGATTCACTCGTGTTTCACACAATTCCCTCTCAAAGATCCCTTTTGGCTCTGATACCAAATTTGTTGGAAAAGAATCAAAAATTCTGATGCACAAACAGTTACTGTTCAAATCAGTAACTGGAAACAATATAATTTCCAGAAAAACGAGTACTGTAGAGATCAAAGATTTTGTACTCTATTTTTCTGTAACTTGAGGCTCACGGTAAACAAAAAGATTACAATGTTTCAATACAAATGTCATGGGCAGAATCACTCTCGGTTACTGCCATCCCTTGGATTTTATTTATTAAAGAAAATTGAATACAAAGATGGTAATTCTGAATTATTACATCTTCATCAAAACTGGAAAAAATAAGAACTTAAACAGGAAGTTAAAATTGCAATGATCACTACAATGTGATCTTTACTGAAACATAAATATAGAAACACACATATTCTTCATGATCTTCAAAATCTTCAATAGCAGGCTTGGAAACAAATCTTCCTCAATCTTTAACAGAATCAAATCTTCCTTCAATCTTCAACAGAATCTTCAACACGCCTCACACCTGTAAGGGATTGAATAGTTTTTCAAATGCCAATTATTAATTTGCAAGGAGCAAGAAACATAAAAGAAAATGAAAGAAAGAAAAGCATGCCTTTACTGTGCTTGCGAAAGCCATAGCATTCAGCTTCAGAAGATCCACAAGTTGGATTGAACCAAGAAATAGTAAGACGGTAATTTTCTTCGCGCAACATACCATATGGAAATCCATGAATGTTGTACATCTTGGTACAAGATAATAAATCAGAGTCACTAATGGTATCATATGATTCAACGGCATAAACGTCATGGTTAAAAGCACTCAGACATGGGATTTTAACCGGGTACGTAAACCTCTTCTCATTAGGAGAACAATTGAAGAAGGTCCAATCATGCAGCCAATCATTCTTAATTTGAAAGTGAGAAGCCCCTAAACTGAAGTTTAAACGTTTCCTTGGAAAGCAACCAAGAGGTTCCCTTGCATAAATAAGCCGAAATCTGTAGTCAATTTCTTCTATGTGGAGACTCACTCCAGTTGGCAGCTCCAGCACTGTACTGTTGTCATCGGAGCAGGATAGATCAAACCCAGGATAGCCACAGTGGTCTGGTTGTTTGCCCTTGATTCGGAAAGGAAATCGGATGTCGGGGCCAGGGTTTCCACATGATCCTGTGCAGTTCAATCCTGCTCCATGGCTGGATACGAAGACAACGAACAAGACGTAGAACAGACACGCGACCATTTCTGATGAATAACTCGTTCTTTCAGACAACTCGTTCAGTCCTTAGATGGGCGAGTACTTTACATTGTAGTACACGCATCCTTGCAATGAGAATACATTTACTGCATTTTTGATATTTTCTACATTCAGTTTGCAGATTTTTTTCTTAAAATAATAATCATTGACTCTATTTCAACTAGAAAATTAAATACTTTAATTTTTAAAAAAAAATTAGAGGAGGTTCATCATTGACTCGAGGATGCAGGGTGTCAAAAGTCTTGCTATGGGAATCTTCGAGTGATGGACCAATGACTTACGTGTCTGTCTTCCTCTTAAAGGAGAAAAAAAGGTGATTGATTGATGGATCATTAGCTCACTGTCTGCTTTGCTACTAAGACTCTGACATTTCAAAGGACGACCAGGTAGCCGTCTTCTCCTCCACCTCTCAATGCATTATCAATAGCTTCCACTCCGAAGCTCGAAAGTTTGTCAGAGAAAAAGGAGAAGGAAATACAGAATCTGGAGAATAGTTTGTGCAGAAATTGTGTATCACTTCAGCCTTCCCCATGTTTAGAGGAATGAACCTCCTCTCTACTTGCTACATAGCCTTTCTTTCACAGCTATTATTCCTCCAGACTTGCCATTCTAGCAACATCACTACTCCCTGCGCACCTTCTTCATGCGGCAGGATCCAAAACATAAGCCACCCTTTCAGGCTAGACACTGATCCACAAAACTGCGGAAACTATAACTATACTCTGATTTGCGAGAACAATAATTCTGCAGTGTTATACTTGTATTCAGGTAAATACTACGTGCAGGCAATCGACTATGGTAACTACACGATCCGAGTGGTAGATGCTGGTGTGCAAGATAATTGCTGCTCCATCCCTCGGTATTCTTTGGCACCTGATAATTTCAGTGACGGAGATCCGTACAGATTGTATACCTACAAGACAGTGCTGCAGGTCGTAAATGAAGATTCCATAGACTATTGGCCCCGACGGTATCCTCCAAAACTATCACAGCCTATGGTTTTCATGAGCTGTAAAAATACGGTGGATTCTCCTCTTTATGTGGACACAGCTCCCAATTCTTCTCTTATGACTCAATCGAATTATGTGACTCATGGGGGCATGAATGCCTCGGATTTGATGGAACTGTGCAGCATAGAGAGAATATTTTTGCTTCCAAAGAAGAACTACACAGACAAGTCCTTTGAAGAGATACACAATGACCTTGCATATGGGTTTGAGCTTTCATGGTACAACTTCTACTGTGAAAAATGCAGAGGTGGTTGCTACCTCGACAATGCAGACCGTCGTAAATGCACTGGTATGAAGCACTTGATGAGTAAGTTGCATCAGCTTTGGTCACTTATTTAAACTGTGTGTGCTATGATCTATTTTCTTTCGCATTTTCTGTTTCCTATACCTTTCGAACTCGTTTTTTAACCTAAAGCTTCAACAGATTCTTATGAAAGCATTTGGAGACTTCTACTCTACATAGTGCCGCCAGGTGCGAATTCTTTCCTATGTCTCACCTTGTTTGTGTATTCTCAAGTATTTCTTTAAACGACATATTTGTGAAATAAGGATTGAATAGTAATTGTAATTTTGTGTACAATTTTCTGCAGATATTCTCTTATTTACAACACTACTTCACGTGCTAATATCTGTTTGTGGGACTCCATGTGTGTTTATATTTCTGGTCTACAAATGGAGAAGGAGACATTTATCAGTATACGATACAGTTGAAAAATTCCTACAGAGTCACAATAACCTGATGCCAGTAAGGTATTCCTACTCAGATATCAAGAAGATAACCAGAGGTTTCAAGGACAAATTGGGTGAAGGAGGCTTTGGCTGTGTTTACAAAGGAAAGCTTCGCAGTGGACGCTTAGCAGCAGTAAAATTGCTGAGCAAATCGAAAGCTAATGGACAAGATTTCATTAATGAAGTTGCTACCATCGGAAGGATTCACCATACTAATGTTGTGCAGCTAATCGGTTTCTGCGCTGAAGGATCAAAGCGTGCTCTTGTATATGATTTCATGCCTAATGGATCTCTTGATACTCACTTATTTTCTCGAGAAGGATCAATCTCTTTAAGCTGGCAAAAACTACACCAGATTTCCCTCGGAGTGGCTCGTGGTATTGACTATCTTCATTTAGGCTGTGACATGCAAATACTACATTTTGATATCAAGCCTCACAACATTCTTCTTGACGATAATTTCTCTCCAAAAGTTTCTGACTTCGGGCTCGCTAGGCTGTACCCAACCAATGGCAGCATCACGTCTCTCACAGCAGCAAGGGGCACAATAGGATACATGGCTCCTGAATTGTTCTACAAAAACATTGGACGCGTCTCATATAAAGCTGATGTTTATAGCTTTGGAATGCTGCTGCTGGAAATGGCAGGGAAAAGGAAGAATCTAAATGCTTTGGCAGAAAACTCCAGTCAAATCTACTGGCCATATTGGGTTCATGACCAAGTATCCAATGGAAAGGCCATAGAAATCGGAGACGACGCCACTGAGGAAGAAAGTATGATAGTCAAGAAGATGGTGATGGTTGGATTGTGGTGTATACAAATGAAACCTACGGATCGGCCTACAATGAAAAATGTGGTGGAGATGCTTGAAGGAGATTTGGAAAACCTGCAATTGCCTCCTAAACCAGTTTTAAATCTAGATGAGACGCCAGCAAATATTGGAGGAGAGTCATCATCATTGTCAGGTGATTCTACCGAATCAATCAGTTTGGTTGAAAATCGTTCCTAAGTGATTTGACTTGTAATGCTCCTCCCACATCCAGGGAAAATATGTTATGTATTGTCTTATACACCATATAAAATGATTTCAGGCTTAGGTATTAGCTACAGCTTGTTCCTTTGGTTTGGTCTGTATAATCACCACATAGATATGGATTGATAGGAATCAATTCAGGCGTAGCTCTTTCACACCTAGACCAAATTGCATCATTTTACAATGATTTTGAAGAACACAAGAATCAAGTATTTAGACGTTTGTGCTGGTACTTAAATTCTTAGAAACATTTAGAAGGATGATTGTGTTTTATTTTGTGAATAATCAGGTAGTCCATAGATTTGAAAATGTAAATAGTTATTAGCATTAAGCTACACACACACACACATATGAATTTTCATTCAAACAGAAGAAGGGAATACTTCTTTGACAGTCATAGCTGTGAGCAAGGATGGTGCATCCTCCATTAGAACTGTTACATGCTCTACAAGTCTCCCCAAATTGGCTAAACTATGAAGTTTGAACCATCTCACTCTGTTCTCTAGTAGTTTTCCTATGCTTGACGTCTTGGATGAGAGATTCTACAGAAGCTACGTCCTTAATAATGTAGTATTCTGAAATTTTTAAAAAGGGAAAATACATATGATTCAATTTCAGAAGCCACGCCCTTAGTGGCTTAGAATTAGGTTAAGAGTGTTGTAGTAATTGCATAAGTTTATAAATATAAATAGAAAAGAAGAGAAAAGAAAAAAAACATAAAAGAGAGAGATAGATCTGAAATTGAGAGAGAGAATCGGGAAGAGAGGAAAAAAAGAAGAAGAAGAGAAAAGAGGGAAAGAGAAGAGGAGAAAAGAAGGAGAAATAAGTTGTTAAGGTAATGTGTGTGTTTATTTATGTATAAATGTGATTATTAAATATGATTTTGTTTGTATTGATTGTTAGGGTTTGAGAAATTTATTTGGGTTTGATTGATGAATTAAGAGAGATGTTAAGGGTTGAATGTGTTAGGTAATGGTTTAATTAGTTGATTGTAGATGATTTTGAAGTTTTGAGATGTTTGGTTTAAGAAAATATTGAGAAAAATGGTGAAATAATGTTGAGAAAATTGAAAACCCTTGCTGGAAATTCTGGGCTGAGGTTGAAGATGACAAAATGTCATTTTGGTCCTTTTTGTGAAAATTACAGTTTGGTCCCCGAACTTTGGAAAAAATACAGTTTGGTCCCTGGGGTGAAATTCGAGATTTTGGACAGAATTGAGGATGAATTATGGACAAAATTTCAGTATAGTTGTGAATTTAAGAGGAGTTCAATTTAGTCCTTCAATTTGGTAAAATTACGATTTGGCCCTAAAAATATGAGGAAAATTCAGAATGGTCCCTAGATGAGTTAGGTATTTGGAATTAGATTTTGGAAGAAACCTTTGATTTAGGTATTTGGAATAATTGAAGTTTATTGGATGGATTATTATCAATTCTATGAGTTAGGTATTTGGAATTAGATTTTGGAAGAAACCTTTGATTTAGGTTTTGCGAAAAAAATGGATAGTTGATTTAAAAACACATAGGATTATGATTTGAACTCTTAGATATGTTATTTAAAAGTATTTTACTTCTTTTGAGTCATTTTGAGTATATCTTTTTTTATATATTCAGATAATCCCGATACTCTACCCGCGGGACATCAATAAAGTTTCATCAACATTCTGCTTTTGAAACTTGTCTGCTTTAAAGTCCGGTGATATGCATGAGAAATAGTATAAATATTTGAATTTGCTAGTATGAATTGGATTATGCTTTTTGATAATATATACCTTGATTATATTTTGATACGATAAAGCATAATCATTTGTTGAATATACGTTCTTGATATGAGCCTGTATCTATTTGTGAAATGATAGCTCCTCATTTGATTGATACCATGAGTTGAGCCTTAAGATATGAATATGTTTGTCTGATTATAAGATATGCCTATGGTATGCTAGTCTAAATACCCATGCTAACAGGGCAGTGTTAGCCTTTGTGCACATCGTATCTGAAACCCTAGTTGGTCGGGAGAGTCACCAACCTATGTGGACTGATCATCCCAAAGTACGGAGCCTCATGCTCATTGCATTCTGATTTTCTGACGAGCTTTACCTATTGAATGTTTGTTATGACCTATTTGAGAGACTTGTTGTAAGAACTTTGAGCTGATTTGTTAATATACTTCTCTTTGCTATATTATCTCGTATGTGTATATTGGATATTATCTACTCACTGAGTTGTTGAACTCACCCCCTCATTATTCATTATTTTCAGGATCGTAGCTTCCTAGCAGGTCATTTTGTCCTACTCTTGGAACCTGCTATTTTGGTTGTACTTGATACTTTTGTTCATATGTCTAGTTAGTGCTCCACAAGTAAAACAATATGTAATCAACTCTTGTGTAAGGACAATCGAATTATGTTATAAGTTTACTTTGTTATTTCCGACAATTGAATTATGTATTGAAGTCTATTTTGATATTTCTGTTGCGTCACTTCTGAAGTTGAATGATAAGTTTGTGTGTAAGTTTGGGTTCGCATAGGTGTGGGACCCTGGAGGGGGACCATGCCTATATGCCAGTCACGGATCCGGGACTCGGGTCGTGACAAATAATGAATGATACATAATCTTCATCCCGTGAAGCTCACTCTAGTAAATAAACTTACCAGGGATAGGCAATCTGATCCCAACACCACTCGCACAAAACCTGTCTGATGAGCTACGAGGAGTCCATGTAAAGCTGACTTAGCTTCACCAGGAATAACAGACAACTGATGTTGAATTCTTTTGTGGGCAGTAAGGAGAACCTGTCCCTTGTGATCTCTTTATCGCTTAACTAAGTTGTGTGCGCAATCTGCTGCTCTGATCTGGGAAAGAGTTGAGATTTCATAACTTCCCGCTCTCCCATCAAAGGAAAATATATGACTCGTTAAAGAGTAAAAAATCGTTGAGTCAATGTCCAAAGATGGAACCTAGGATTTATACAGTCAAAAGAGTTTGCTAGAGTACTTTTCCAGACCCACATAGAGTATAAGTGACTTTTTTAATAATAAAAAAATGATATATGGTCTCAATCACACATGAAAATAATCGTGCCCGTCAACTTTTGAACTGCAACCTGTAGCCTCCACGCACACCAACTGCCACAGCTAAGCATGTTAAGAGTCACTTGTCCTCAAAAAAAAATTTGAGCGAAAACTTATTTGATTTTTTCCTTGACTCTTTAGTTAAATTGATTTTCAATTTCGGCATTTAATCAAAGTTTATGTTGTATTTTTTTTTATTAATTTGATTCAATGATTAACATTCCCATATCATTCGCAGCTATTAATATGTCGTCAACATATAAAACCAGAATGGCAAACTTGCTCCCACTAACCTTCATGTAGATACATCGATGAATGATGATCTCTACAAAACTATACGACAATATGGTATCATTAAATTTTATATACCATTGTCTGGAAGTTTGTTTCAGCCCATATATTGACTTCCTATGCCTACACACAAGATTTTCCGTTCCTGTGGCCACAAATCCTTCAGGTTGGTCCATATAAATTTCTTCCTCAAGCTCTCAATTCAGAAAGGCGGTTTTAACATCCATTTGGTGAAGCTCTAAATCATAATGAGCCACCAATGCCAAAACAATTCTTAAGGAATCCTTCTTTGAAATTGGAGAGAAGGTTTCCGTATAGTCAATGCCATCCTTTTGAGTGAAACCTTTAGCAACAAGGCGAGCCTTGTACCTTTCTAAGTTACCTGTAGAATCCCGTTTGATCGTAAAGATCCATTTACACCCAACAGTTTTGAAACCATCAGGCAACTCTACTAGGTCCCACACTTTGTTGACATTCATAGAAGAAACTTCTTCTTCTGCAGCATTAGACCACTTTTCAGAATTTTCACTTTCCATGGCTTTTCTGAATGTTTTTGGTTCTTCATTAAGACTAAGGTCGCATTCACTTTCAACATCATAAACCATATAGTCATCTGTAATGGCAGATCTTCTTTCCCTTATAGATCGCCTCAATGGTACTTGTGGCACAATGTTCTGTTCTTGAATTGCGATAGGTTCATTTTTGATTTCCTGGTTTAGTGGGACCGTATGTTCCTCATTCTGTTGTTCTTTTTTGGTATTTGGTTATACACCAACAACAGGAATAACTACTTGGGTCGGAACTACGGGTGAAGAGTCTTCTGCCCGAATTTCTTTTATGTTCACTCCCCGAGATTTTGAACTCCCACTAGTTTCACCATTACCTGTCTTGACAATTCTCGTACTATGACTAGGACAGTAAAACACAAATCCCTTAGACTTTTCCGGATAGCCAATAAAATATCCACTGACCGTCCTTGAGTCTAATTTCTTTTCATGTGGGTTATACGGCTTTACTTCTACTGGACATCCCCAAATACGTAAATGTCTTAAACTAGGTTTCCTTCCTTTAAATAGTTCAAATGGTGTCATTGGAACCGCTTTACTAGGAACCCGGTTTAAAATATACATCACAGTCTTTAATGCATATATCCACAACGACATGGGAAGTTTGCAATTACTTAACATACTCCTAACCATTTCCATTAATGTACGGTTACGCCTTTCAGCTACACCATTCTGCTGAGGTGTTCCCGGCATTGTGTATTGCGCACAAATGCCTTTACTTTCTAGAAGTTTTGCAAATGGACCTGGACATTGTCCACTATCTGTGAATCTACCGTAAAACTCACCACCTCTATCCGATCTCACTACTTTCACTTTCTTTTCTAATTGCCTTTCCACTTCATCAATGAATAATTTCAGTACATTCACCGAATCAACTTTATCATGCAATAAATAAGTGTATCCATAACGTGAGTAATCGTCAATAAAAGTAATAAAGTATTTTTCACCACTCCATGACGGAGCATCGAATGGGCCACAAATATCTGTGTGTATCAACTCTAAAAGTTGACTACTTCTTGTGGCGGGTTTCTTTGTGATGTGTTTGGTTTGTTTTCCTTTAATGCATTCTATACACACATCTAAGTCACTGAAATCTAATGGAGGTAATAATTCTTTCTTTATTAACCTCTTCATCCTTTCTTTAGATATGTGACCTAATCTTTTATGCCACAAGAGTGCTGATTTTTCGTTTGATGCAGTATGTTTAATTCCTTGATTCTCAACATTAAACAAAGATTCAGAAAAACTTTTATCGAGATTAAAACTGTACAGTGAATCAACCAAAGTACCATTACCATAAAAGTAGTCTTTTCGGTACAAAGAAAATACACCATGTCCAATCTTAGAGTCAAATCCTAAATTGTCCAACCTACTTACAGAAACAAGATTTCTAGCACATTCAAGTACAAAGAGACAATTTTCAAGATCTATAAAACAACCAGTGTCAAAGATCAATCTGTACGTTCCAATGCCTACTATCCGCGCCTTCATCCTGTTTCCCATGAACAAATACCTTTCAGTTCCTTTTAAGGTTGGATCGTACGGAATCCCTGTTCAATATGAGATACATGAGTAGATGCACCAGAATCAAGCCACCAAGTATTTCTAGGCACTTCTACAAGATTTAATTCGGAACAAACAAATAAATGTTGTGTACCTTTCTTGTCAAACCATGCCTTCCTTTTATGACAGTCTTTCTTTATGTGTCCCTCCTTCTTGCAGAAGAAACACTTGACCACTTTATGGATTTTACTTTCAGGTCCTTTAAAGAGACCCTTATCCTTCCTTTTGTCCTTCATACTTAGTTTCTTAAAGCTGCTACCGGTTTTGTTTAGTCCAGCGATGAGTGCAACTTGATTTTTCAGCTTCTTTAACCTCGCCTCCTCTTGTATGAGCATGACCTTCAATTCCTGAAAGTTCCATTTATCCTTTATGGTGTTGTAATTCACCTGGAACTGGCCATACTCTTGAGGCAGAGAGTTAATGATAAACTGAACCAAGAATGATTCATGCACCTCCATCCCCATGGACGTCAACCGTGATGCCAGATTAGACATGTGCGTGACATGTTCATGGATTGTCTGAGACCAATCGAACCTCTTCGTAGTCAGCTCGCTCATTAGGCTGCCTACAATCGATTTGTCAGCCACATCCGATTGGGATTGTTCCTTTATTTTCAGAATGAATTCCCTTGCTTTCTCTGTTTTAGGCATAGATGGCTTTATATTTTCTGCCATCGACATCCTCAGTAAGTTCAGGCACAGCCGGTTAGAGCGCCCCCACATCTCATAACGAGATTTTTCCATTTTTGAGCTCTCATTCGTAATGGCTGCTGGCTCATCATCCATGAGAATGGCTTGGTCTAGGGACATTACACCCAAAGAAAACCTTATCTGTTCAGACCATTCCTCACAGTTGAGTCCATTAAACTTTACCACAGAATTTGTAGAAGCAAACAAACTTGATGAAGCTGCAAAATTTTCAACGTGCTTACTGTTAGTGCTTTGAAACTTTAATAGATTCATCAACCAATAAAATCTAAACACTTTACTTGTATGTATTTAAGCAACCTATGGGCAATACATTAAATACATACACTTTACATGATGTTTGTTTAGATTTTCTTTAATAATTAATCAAGTCATACATATAACCGATAATAATGCTACCTGTGGGTATACACATTATCGACCGTAGCATAAATGATTAATACTTTAGGCGTTACTTATTACACCCAATGATCCACCTGTGGGTGATCTCCTATGATATATTAAGTAATTAATTGATCAATCGAAACCTTTCATGCCATTTAAGCATCATTTAATCATGATCAATTATGAATCTTTACTTTACCGTCACATTAAATATAACTAGATCACTGTGGTGATTAACAAGTTATACGTAATATGAACTCCTTTTAATAAGCTTTTAAATTTTATATGTATTAACATTTCGTAATACATTAGCTTAATTACTTTACGGTTTGCAGCGGAAACATTTTTAACCATTGGGTTTCTGCATGAACCGGTCGACCTCTTGGGTTACCAAGTGCACCGGTCGACCTCTAGGGTTACCAAGTGAACCGGTCGACCGCTTGGGTTACCAAGTAAACCGGTCGACTACTTGGGTTACCAAGTGAACCGGTCGACCGCTTGGGCTGAACCGGTCGACCTCTTGGTTTTTACCAAGTAAATCGGTCGACCGGTTGGTCTGAACCGGTACCAACCGGTAGACCGGTTGGACTGACGGTTACAGTTCATCGTCATCCAGAAATTTTCAAAAAATCATAACTTTTGATCTACTTAATGGATTTTAACTTATAATATACCGTTGGAATTATCAATGTTTGATAAGATTAAATAAAAAAAAACAGGATTTATCACCAATCCTTTAATGGGAGATCAATGGGTTCTATTAAGCTCTGATACCACATGTAATTTTCTTTTCTGTAATGATTTCTATTTCCGAAATCTATCCCAATATATCAATAGATCATTTGATCCCACAAGTCATTTATATTGATGATGAAATCTTGCAAATATAGAACAATGGAAAATTTAGAACTTACCTTCCATTTTGTTCTTGAATTGTTGCATTCGATTCTCTCCTTCTTCCTATTTTTTTCTGTTGATCTTCTCCTCTAGACCTTGTTCTGTTCTTGATCACCTTGATGGAGAGGGATCTATTTTCTAGTTTTCTTTTTTCTTCTCACTTTTCTTCCACTCACGGCACAAGCACACACTTTGCACTTCCCTTTTTCCTTCCACTTTCAGCCACTATCCCTTCCAGCAGCCACCACTTACTCATTATATAATACCCACTGAATGGGTGTTAATAATAAGGAAAAAGAAGGAGTGCTTAATTTTATTTTATATACTTACATATATTTAAAACCATCAATATATGTATGTATACAACCGGATGAGAATATATGTTCTTTTATGGTTAGAGGAGAGGGTTTCAACGTACCCATTCTAATACTCGTTCATTGAGACCGATCCATCACGGTTTCACTTTAACGTATTAGAATCCGTAGACTTTACAAAGAACTTGAACTTTAATGATCGGACCGTTAATACATCGGCCACTCTACAGGAAATATTCTTACACTGTAATCATCCAAAAACACCTCATCCCTGGCTTGATATTCTCTTTGTGTTTTATCGTTGCTGTAGGCGCGGTAGAGGGCAATAATCACCATAGCAAAAAGGGGCAATCCTAAAATCACACCTGCATATCAACATTCCGAGTCAGAAAACTCTGTTTTTTTCCTGATGGAGATTTGAGCAGACAACTAACCAGTAATCAGCAGCTTTCGCCTCACACCTGTAAGGGATTGAATAGATTTTCAAATGCCAATTATTAATTTGCAAGGAGCAAGAAACATAAAAGAAAATGAAAGAAAGAAAAGCATGTCTTTACTGTGCTTGCGAAAGCCATAGCATTCAGCTTCAGAAGATCCACAAGTTGGATTGAACCAAGAAATAGTAAGACGGTAATTTTCTTCGCGCAACATACCATATGGAAATCCATGAATTTTGTGCATCTTGGTACAAGATAATAAACCGGAGTCACTAATGGTATGACTTGATCTAACGGCATAAACGTCATGGTTAAAAGCATTCAGACATGGGATTTTATACCCTAACGGAGACCGTTTCTCATTAGAAGAACAATTAAACAAGGTCCAATCATCTGACAGCCAATCATTCTTAATTTGAAAGTGAGAAGCCCCTAAACTGAAGTTTAAACGTTGCCTTGGAAAGCAACCAAGAGGATCCCTTGCATAAACAAATCTGTAGTCAATTTCTTCTATGAGGAGACTCACTCCAGTTGGCAGCTCCAGCACTGTACTGTTGTCATCGGAGCAGGATAGATCAAACCCAAGATAGCCACAGTGGTCTGGTTGTTTGCCCTTGATTCGGAAAGGAAATCGGATGTCGGGGCCACCGTTTCCACAAGATCATGTGCAGTTCAAGCCCCCCTGTTCACGGATCATAATATTCATTCATTTTCATATGGTAAAATATGATTATAATGTGGTTTCAGGTGGTTGGATAGATTCATTGGTCTTTTGCAATTACAGGTTTGACACGGTGAAACGTTTGGTTCATCTTAGCTTGACCATGGATATACATTAGTTCAAGTCACATATTTAAATTGTGTGTTCTTATCTATTTTCTTTCGCATTTACTGTTTCCTATCTTATACTTTTACAACTCGTTTTTTAACCTAAATTCTCGACAGATTTTGATGAAAGTTTCTGGCAAAGTCTACTCGACAGTACAGTTGGAGGTGCGAGTTCCCTTTCTGCATCTCACCTATTTTGTGGTGTTCTTAAGTGTTTCTTTAAATGACATATTTGTGAAATAAGGATTGTTGTTTCTTGAATAGTATTTGTAATTTTGTTCACCATTTTCTGCAGTTTACCTTGTCTCTACTCTCATATATATATCCCTTTTATTTGGTAAGAGATTCCTTTAGTTCTTTAGTTTCGCGAGAAATTTCTAGTGGAGACAACAAATAAGGTCACAAAACTTGATTGTTTTTTGGAAATTTTCTACACAGCACTACTTCACGTGCTAATATCTGTTTGTGGGACTCCATGTGTGTTTATATTTCTGATCTACAAATGGAGAAGGAGACATTTATCAGTATACGATACATTTGAACAATTCCTACAGAGTCACAACAACCTGATGCCAGTAAGGTATTCCTACTCAGATATCAAGAAGATAACCAGAGGTTTCAAGGACAAATTGGGTGAAGGAGGATTTGGTTGTGTTTACAAAGGAAAGCTTCGTAGTGGACGTTTAGCAGCAGTAAAATTGTTGAGCAAATCGAAAGCTAATGGACAAGATTTCATTAGTGAAGCTGGCAAAAACTCCATCAGATTTCCCTTGGAGTGGCTCGTGGTATCGACTATCTTCATTTAGGCTGTGACATGCAAATACTACATTTTGATATCAAGTCTCACAACATTCTTCTCGACGATAATTTCTCTCCAAAAGTTTCTGACTTCGGGCTCGCTAGGCTGTACCCAACCAATGGCAGCATCACGTCTCTCACTGCAGCAAGGGGCACAATAGGATACATGGCTCCTGAATTGTTCTACAAAAACATTGGACGCGTCTCATTTAAAGCTGATGTTTATAGCTTTGGAATGCTGCTGCTGGAAATGGCAGGGAAAAGGAAGAATCTAAATGCTTTGGCAGAAAACTCCAGTCAAATCTACTGGCCATATTGGGTTCATGACCAAGTATCCAATGGAAAGGCCATAGAAATCGGAGACGATGCCACTGAGGAAGAAAGTATGATAGTCAAGAAGATGGTGATGGTTGGATTGTGGTGTATACAAATGAAACCTACGGATCGGCCTACAATGAAAAATGTGGTGGAGATGCTTGAAGGAGATTTGGAAAACCTGCAATTGCCTCCTAAACCAGTTTTAAATCTAGATGAGACGCCAGCAAACATTGGAGGAGAGTCATCATCATTGTCAGGTGATTCTACCGAATCAATCAGTTTGGTTGAAAATCGTTCCTAAGTGATTTGACCTGTAATGCTCCTCCCACATCCAGGGAAAATATGTTCTGTATTGTGGTATACACCATATAAAACGATTTCAGCCTTAGGTATTAGCTACAGCTTGTTCCTTTGGTTTGGTCTGTATAATCACCACATAAATATGTTTTGTATTGTGTTTAACAATCCGATCTCCTCTCTTCAATAAAAAATGGTCGTTTCTTCTGATTCATTTGAGGATTGATAGGAATCAATTCAGGCGCAGCTCTTTCACACCAGACCAAATTGCATCATTGTACAATGATTTTGAAGAACACAAGAATCAAGTATTTAGACGTTTGTGCTGGTACTTAAATTCTTAGAAACATTTAGAAGGGTGATTGTGTTTTATTTTGTGAATAATCGGGTAGTCCATTGATTTGAAAATGTAAATAGCTATTAGCATTAAGCTACACACACACACATATGAATTTTCATTCAAACAGAAGAAGGGAATACTTCTTTGACAGTCATAGCTGTCAGCAAGGATGGTGCATCCTCCATTAGAACTGTTATATGCTTTACAAGTCTCCCCAAATTGGCTAAACTATGAAGTTTGAACCATCTCACTCTGTTCTCTAGTAGTTTGCCTATGCTTGACGTCTTGGATGAGAGATTCTACAGAAGCTACGTCCTTAATAATGAATGATACATAATCTTCATCCTGTGAAGTTGACTCTAGTAAATAAACTTACCAGGGATAGGCAATCTGATCCCAACACCACTCGCACAAAACCTGTCTGATGAGCTACGAGGAGTCCATGTAAAGCTGACTTAGCTTCACCAGGAATAACAGACAACTGATGTTGAATTCTTTTGTGGGCAGTAAGGAGAACCTGTCCCTTGTGATCTCTTTATCGCTTAACTAAGTTGTGTGCGCAATCTGCTGCTCTGATCTGGGAAAGAGTTGAGATTTCATAACTTCCCGCTCTCCCATCAAAGGAAAATATATGACTCGTTAAAGAGTAAAAAATCGTTGACTCAATGTCCAAACATGGAACCTAGGATTTATACAGTCAAAAGAGTTTGCTACAGTACTTTTCCAGACCCACATAGAGTATAAGTAATTTTTTTAATAATAAAAAAATGATATATGGTCTCAATCACACATGAAAATAATCGTGCCCGTCAACTTTTGAACTGAAACCTGTAGCCTCCACGCACACCAACTGCCAGAGCTAAGCATGTTAAGAGTCACTTGTCCTAAAAACAAAATTTGAGCGAAAACTTATTTGATTTTTTCCTTGACTCTTTAGTTAAATTGATTTTCAGTTTCGGCATTTAATCAAAGTTTATGTTGTATTTTTTTTTTAATTTGATTCAATGATCGACATTTGGAAAGTTGCTTTCTATCTGTCTAAAAGATTCATTCATCTACGCATTGAAGAAAGGTTCCATAAACAACGTTATATTTTGTGTTTATTTGAGTCCTTATAATATTTATTACCTTTACTATTAGTCTTGTGCTACAATACCAAAAATAGAAACAGTCCCCAAATATCATAGAATTCTAATTGCATCCCTGTGCCTATTTAACATTACAGTCTAGAAATGTTTTTTTTTTAAAAAAACATATCATTTCAGATTAATATTTTTGAATCGTTTTAAAGCTTAAGTATTAAATATTGTACCATAATTTTTTTTTATGGGTAATTCTAACTCAATCACAAATTATTAATTTTTTATTTAAGGAAACTCTTCCTTTTATATACTTTTTGCGGGTTTAAGTTATACAAGTAAAACTCTGGATGTCTAAATACAAGTTGAACATGTTCTGACTCGAACTCTAAACATGCAAAATAAATCTCAAATCTTTTGTCATCATTCATACAACCACAACCAGGACCTCGATTACAAGATGTTCACAAGTCAAATGCATTTCTAATACGGTCCAAACACAGGATCATGTGAGAGATCATCCTAGAGAGGAAAAGATCCATATTACACTCTGCGATTTACAGCTGAAGATGCATGGATTTTGGAGAGTGGGTACCAATGCCCTCTGGTCTACCTTTCAGCCCCATGAAAATCGATCCAGCTTCAGCAGTTGCACAGTGCCATACCCTGAACAAGCCGAGAGGAGCTGATCACAATAATTCACTGCAAAACAGGATTAAAAAACCATAAACGTAATGGGTGATGTGAAATGAATCTTAAAACAGATGAGTAAATTTGATGCAGGAAAATCTTATCGCTCGCTAAGAAAAAAAAACAAGAAGAGAGAGAATGAAGCTTGCTTACCAGTCATTGCATTTCACCGGCGAGCTCTGCTTCTAACTGTGCAGCGCATCTTCTTGTGGGTAAGAGACAGGTTCTTCAGAAATGATAGCCCCACTCAATTGTGTTTCGCAAACTTGCAGGATCTACTTGATTTTTCTTAAGACGATGAGGAATAGTAAGCGGGATCCTCGTTAGCTGCGGGCAATCATTTACAGTAATTTCTTCGAGAGAATTGCATTCAAGTCTTCCAGAGTAAATGCTATTCAAACTTGGTAATTTCTTCAATACCAAAACCTTCAAACGACGCAATGGAAATGTCATCTGATGGATGCTGTCCTCTTCATATGTTCCCATTATCACCCCCATGTTGTGACAATCTTCGACTACAATCACTTCCAATTGGAGGCCGAGGGTAGACAACAACCAAGGAGGGAGCAACACCTTAATTCTATGACATTTATGTATTACGATCTCTTTGAGACAGCGAAAGCGGGGAAGAGGAAATCGATCTGAAGGTGCTTCAAAAAGGGTTTCTAAGATCATCAAACCATCAAGGTGTAGAATCTCAAGGCTTCTAAATCCATCCATTAATGGACATAAGCTTCTCATGTTTTGACAATTCACAATGACTACTTTTGTAAGTGGGATGATGGACAGAAAAGTCGTCGCATCATCAATCATGAGGTCATAAAACCAGGCCTCTTTAACTAGCGCTGACTTCGATATTGTATAATTTCGATCTTCGAGTAAAGAGAAAGAAGGTCTTCCTACAGTAACCTTGCAAGCAATTAGTGAAAGAAAACCTCCAAATTGGAAAGTTTCGAAATTTTCTAGATCACTGAAGTTGCATTCCAAAGTTTCCAACCTCTGTAATATCAAGACTTCATGACCTTCAACTGGGAGAAAAACTCCAACTTTCTGATGAAGCTTGAGGAACTGTAATTTTGAGAGTTTAGGTAATATACCTGGCCGTAAAACACGCACCCCACTTCCATCAAGATTAAGATACCTGAGATCCTTCAGCCTTTCCATTCCCTCTGGCAAATTTTCAAGTCCAGTGTAACTGAGATCCAACTTCTTCAATGCCGTAAGCTCTGCTAATGAAGGTACATAACTCAGCTTTGCACACCATCCGAGCAACAATACAGTGAGCTTCGTTAGATGACAAATAGAATCTGGCAACTTCTCTATATCAGTGTCGGAAAGATCAAGAACCTGGAGTCTGATGAAGTGCTGGAAAAAAGACGACTCAACCACATTCAATTTGTAGTTTCTGCATAACAATAAAGTTGAAAGATTGGGGCACCTTGGTGAAAAGCCTGATGGAATATCCTTGATTCTATTTTCCATTAGAGAAACTATCAACAGATTCTCTTTCCACCATGTTCCATCAGGTAATTCTGTTAATTGTGCACCTGCTTGAACCCTACCCCCATGACTTTCGTTCAATATTTTCCGAGCCATATCCCAAATCAAATCATGCATCTTCACATATCTGTAATTTTCATCGTCCCTGGAACCTTCTAATAAGCTGGTATTTTCAAGTTGATCAAGCATGGTATGACCCCAATCAAATTGTTCATGCCTCCCCCACATTTCAAGTTGATAAAGCATGGTATGACCCCAATCAAATTGTTCATGCCTCCTCCCCATTTCGTCGACAATACCCTCATCAATCAAATACTCTATCAATTCCTCTCTCCGGATGTTCTTGCCTTTTGGAAATAGCGTGATGTGTAAGAAGCACTTCTGTAGTTCTGGATCGTTCAACTGGTCATAGCTGACTTCCAATACTCGTAATACCTTGGTTTTCACGTCTCTTGGTCCAACCTCTGAAATTCTCAGTCGTTGCAATGCATCTCTCCAACGATATTCAGGCTCCACTCCCTTCATGCTTCCAGCCATTGTCACGATTCCAAGAGGCAGACCAGCACACTCCATTACAATAGACTTTGCAACAATCTGTTTCGTTTCAGGAAAAAGTCCAACACCGTGCCCTAATTTTTCAACGAACAAATTCCAAGCTTCACCCTCAGAAAGAGGCTCCACTTTGATTATCCTTTGGCAATCCATTTTTTTACATATGTCCAATGATCTAGTTGTGAAAACCAACTTACACCCGTCTGTTCTAAGAGGTATTCCCACTTTCTCAAGAGGAAAATGATCCCACAAATCATCAAGAATGAGAACATATTTTTTTTTCACAGTCAACTCTGTCCACAGCTTCCCAGCTCTCACCACCGCATCTTTTTGATCCCCAAGATCTAAATCAAAATATTCCACAATGCAATCCTGCAATGCTTCAATGCTAAAGTCTTGGGACACAGTAATCCAACAAACATGATGAAAAATGTCTTGTCTCTCTTGACAAACATGACGAAGCTGATTATGGATATGGGTAGCGAAAGCTGTCTTTCCCACTCCCCCCATCCCGTAAATGCCAATAGATGAGACCTCATCATTCAACAACCAGGACCAGACATCTTTCATATTTCTTTCAAACGCTTGGCCCACTAGCTTCGTTGTCGGCAAAAAATATCTTCTAGTCCTACGTCGCTTATGTGAAGGGCTTTCAGAAGAGCTTCCTCTCTCAACAACAGAATGCTTATATTCCTGAGACATTATATTTCTACACATTCTCAAAACATCATCCATCATTGATGAGGACGAGATACTTTTCGTGTTCATTTCAAATGACTGATGTGCTTGCTCTGTTCTTTGTCTAGTCTCGGGTTCATCTGTCATAAGTACGACAGCAGCTCTAGGTTCCTCAACAAGCCCAGTCTCCCCACCAATCAAGATATCCATCCCTCCTAGTCCATCATCCAAACGAGGTTGTTCAATTTCTAAACACCGAACAGGAGTTGAAGCTGCATTAGTTGCCTCATTATTGCTTGAACTTGGCACACTATTATCTACAGGCCTTTTAGAAGAGCTTCCTCTCTCAGCAACAGACTGCGTAAATTCCCAAGTCATCCTATTGCTGAACTCAACATCCCTCATCAATGAAGATGAGATGTTATTCATATCCATTTCAAATGGTTGATCTGCTGGCTCTGTTCCCAATCCAGTCTCGGGTGCATCAGGCATAGGCATGCCAGGAGCAACGTTTTCATCAGTGGGCAAAATCTCTTGCTCCATCAAGCTATTCAACCCTAACAGTTCATCATCCAAAAGTGGTTGTCCTTGCATTTCTGAACTTGGCATACTCCCATGCATTCTGTTAGGAAGCTGATCAAACGCTGCTCGTTGAACATCTGGAGTTACTTTTTCACAAAGTTTAACACCACCCCCTTTAACTTTTGCCAAATGATATTTTATCCTTGAAATGGAAGTGCTTCCAGCAAATACACTCCCACAAAAACCGCACTTCAAAAAACCATCAGCCATTTTCTCAACATAACACCAAAATGGATCACTTCCTCTAATCATTTTTTCGTCTGAACTCTACCTACGGACATCAGAAAGAGCTTTCAAAATATGGAATTAAAATGGAACTTAAACTAACTGAGAAAAAAAAGAGCTAAATTTAAGATAAGAACTTGATCACAAATGTTCTTCTGTCTAGACCAAAGGCAAGCTAAACCACTCCAAAGATCAAAGTGTTCTTCTTCTCTCTTTTATCCCCAGTAACTATACAGCTGATCATATCAGTAATTTAAAAACCAGTACGTTTCTTTTTGCTTGGAAAGCTTAACCTACATGTGTTGGAAAAGAAATGGTATGAAATAAGAGCAAAAAACAATCAAACTCAATTACCTGAGCAGGAGCAAGATGCTATCCAATGATTTGATTAAATCAGGAAAAAAAAAAAAGATGGACGGGGAAGAGTAAGTGTGTTAGAGACGAGTGATAGAGCTTCGGCTTGTGTGGTTGTGGATAAGGATAGATTCAGCCAGAGAAGCAGATGGCAGTGGAAAAAAAGTCAACTTTCACTCATGGATTCAGATAGGTAAGCCTCTGATTTCTTCTTCTTCTACTTTCTTGCAGATGGCAGAGAAAAGGTATCTTCACAAATGGAGAGGTTCGACTTTTCAGTAGGTGGTAGAGAAAAGAGAGGATTGAGAGGGAGAGAGTACCCGTTTGCTTGCTGGTTTTGACAAAGTTTATTCTAGAAAATAAATTATTTTTTATATCTGGTTGTTATAAAAAATTAATTATAAAAATATTTACCTATCTTGACTGTAAATTAATTTATAGATGGTAATTTAACCCCTTATCATTTGCATCATTGCATGTGCATGGAGGAATAGGAAGGCCAAATGCTTCAAATAGTTTCATCTTCAAATTCAGAGGAGTAAAGATGGATAGGAGGAGTAAAGATGGATATCGAATAATAATAATAATAATAATTTATTTTTCAGCATTTTTATTAGAAAATAATATTTGGTATTGAAACATCAATCTCTAAAATAATAGGGACTAAAACAAACAAAAAATTAGGGACGGAACTAAAATTTTCCATGTCAAGATCTAAATAGGGTGTGTTCTTCATCAAATCTAGTCATTGTTTTTTTAATTTATAATTTTGAACCCTATTTAAATTTCAATTTTGCAAAATCAAAACTAGACTCATATTTGAATATCCTTAAAACCAAGCATATAGGAGATGACGCAAATGAAAAGAAATACAAACAAAAGATACCATGATAATATATAACTCTAAACGATGAAATTGTAAAAATCAAAAGTTAAATGATCAATAAAACAACATAACACATCGTTCATATAAGCATTCGAATCCACAATAAAATAAGTATACATAAATATCGTATTTGGTGCTACAATGAAAGTTTTTTTTTGTAGAGGCGTATGAGAGTATGATAGCATGGCAAACTTCAAACTCAACTAATAAAACCCCAACTAACTTGAGTTGATTCATCAAATTTGTGGTCCAAGTTATTAGATCAAAACAACTCGATATAAAAAAACAAAAAAAAAACTGCATTTTAAAAAGACAAAATCACTTTTGAATAATGAAGGTGAAAAGAAAATAAGTAAAAAAACAATATCAATTTGCGTTAATCAGGCTAAACTTACCATATCTAGAAAAACTACAAAACTCAATTACCAACACAATCAAATATTGAATGCTAAAAAAATATTGATCATACAAAAAGATCCATAAAAAAAAGCAATTAAAAGAATTAAAGTCAAAATTAAGATAAAAAAAATAAAATTTATTTTTTATTAAAGGGTCAAGTGGAAAAGAAAGATTAATCTAACAAAGTAAAAATAATAAGGATTAAAATTGAAATATTTTTTTTTATTGAATGATACAATTAGTAGAAAAATCAATTTAAGTAAAGGACTAAAAATAAAACAATCAAAAGACTAAGGGAAAAATTAAAAAATAACATGTACCAAATTGAAATTGAAAGATGAAATTAAAAAAGAATCAAGAATTTACAAAACAAATAGAATAAAAATCAAAATCAAAAGAAGAAAAGCTAAATTTTACATATCAGTGAACCAAAGGATAACTGTTAAATTTTGCATGAGAGGAAACAAAATTAGTTTTGGTTAATAGTATAACTCTGGATGATGCATTTGCAAAAAATAAAAAATCGACGATTAAAGTAAAATTAATCAGCAATTGGGCTCTGCACTTTATGGGAACTATGAGTAACCATCATCCATTTGTTATAAGAATTTGATTATAAAGATATTTAGTTTCGTTGACTTTAAATTAAATTATTAATATTAATTTAACAACTTGTCATTTGCATGTGCACGGAGGGCCAAATGCTCCAAACAGTTTCATTTTCATTTCGTGCGTGCGTCTAAGTATGGCTTAAATTATTTTTAAAAGTCTTTTTTTATTTAAAAATTTATTAAAATGATATTTTTTATTTTTAAAAATTATTTTTAACATTAAAATATAAAAATAATATAAAAATACTAAAAAAATTAATTTAATATAAAAAATGAAATAAAATAATATTGTTTTTCAAAAATATTTTAAAAAAACATCCCTTCAAATTCAAAGGTATCTAATAATAATAATAATAATAATAATAATAATAATAATAAACTACCCTGAAAATGCTTCAGAGATCATTACTGGGCATTGATGGAAGAACTCAAGATTCAGTACACAGAGTGCTATTGGAAATACGGTGTCAGCCCTTTTAAAGAGGACAATCAAAAGCAAGAACAGAAGAAACAGGGTGGTGGGGTTGGCGTTTTACAGAGGGAGAATGAGAGAGTGGGGCTAATATTATTATACCATTGCTTTAAAAAAATAATTCACTTGAAAATATATTAAAATAATATTTTTATTTTTTAAAATTTATTTTTATATTAAGATGTTAAAATAATATTAAAACACAAGAAAATGATAATTTAAAACAAAAACATTTTACAAAAAATACTTTTAAAGCATCAAAATCAATCAAGCTATTACTCTTCCAGCAGATGCACTATTATAGAGCCTTGCGTGCTTAATTATTGGGTATTAGACAATGGCTTACAAAAATATTTTAGAAATAAAATTTGATTTTTTTATTTTAAATTAAAAAATAGTAAAAAATTATATTTAAAAAATATTTTCAAGGCCTGCCCGCATGCAGACAGTTTCTGCAATTTCCTATATGAGATGAACTGATGCTGACAGTTGTTAATTATGTCAGACAACAAAACTCATCCGTCTGAACCTATATTAGCTTGAAAGAGTTGATGCAATACGTTATTAAAAAAGTCAACCAGATGTAAGAAACTTCTACAGCAAGTATGAATCGTAACCAGTTGCAGTGACAAACTTCTATAGCAAGTATGGACCTGTTCTGAACTGACGACCTGATCTGTTAAAATAGAAAAATTATTAATAGAAAAATTATTATTATACTAAATATGCAGTCTACAATAACGATCTGATCTGTTATTATTATATTAAATTTTGTATATATAGATATTATATTTCAATTTTATACTAGCAAATCCTATTATTTTTTTCAATCCCGACAATTATAAAAATTGCTTGCTCAGCTCGTAACGTAGTGTGATCTATTTTTTTTTAATTTTCAAGTCACGTAATTTTTTTACCAGTTAGTTTTCATTTGATTTTTTATTTGATCTTTTGTTAAAGTTATTATAATTTTTTTAGTCATTCATTTTTTTTATTTGTTCTTTATTTTTTTTCTTTTATTGTTTTATTATTATTATTTTCAAATCAAATTAATCTTTTTTTACCTCATAATTTTTATTTTATTTTTTTGTTTGATCTTCTGTTAAAATTATTATGATTTTTTTAGTTTTTTATTTTTTTTCATTATTAACATGATAATAATAATAATAATAATAATAATAATAATTTCAGTTATTTTCCTTACTATTTTATTAATATTTTTTAGTTTTTTCCTCTCGGGATAATTCGATAATCTTTATTGTTTTAATAGTAATAACAATGATAATTTTAGATGTTGAGACTTCGATGTTGCTGTTTTTATAATAGGGTATGGTGATCTGTTTTATTATATTAAATTTTGCATATATAGATATTATATTTGAATTTTAAACCAGCAGATCCTATTAATTTTTTCAATCCCCACAATTATAAAAATTGCTTGCTCAGTCTGCAACGTACTGCGATCCATTTTTTTTTATTTTCAAGTCACGTAATTTTTTTGCCATTTAGTAATTTTTATTTTTGTTTTGTCATTTATTTGATTTTTTTATTTGCTCTTTCTTTTATTTTTTTTATTGTTTTTTTTTCAAGTCAAGTAAATTTTTTCTACCTCATAATTTTTATATTTATTTTTTTGTTTGAACTATTGTTAAAATTATTTGGATTTTTTTAATCTTTCATTTATTTTTGGTTTTTTTCATTAGAACAACAACAACAACAATAAGAAGAAGAAGAAGAAGGAAAAAAAAAGTTATTTTTCTTACTTGCTTTTTCATTAATGTTTTTCAGTTTTTTTCTCTCATGATAATTTATATTTTTTGATGTTTTGACAGTAATTTTCTCAACATAACGCCAAAATGGATCACTTCCTCTGCTCATTTTTTCGTCTGTATTCTACCTACGGACATCAGAAAGAGCTTTCAAAATATTGAATTAAAATGGAACTTAAACTAACTGAGAAAAAAAAAAGAGCTAAATTTAAGATAAGAACTTGATCACAAATGTTCTTCTGTCTAGACCAAAGGCAAGCTAAAGCACTCCAAAGATCAAAGTATTCTTCTTCTCTCTTTTTTTTCCAATAACTATAAAGCTGATCATATCTGTTAAGGAACCATCTCATCTAAAGAGATAAGTTTGTAAATGAAGTCTCATAATATAATTTATATTATTCTCCAACAACTACAAAGTGAAAGTTTTTTTGGCTTGAAACTTGCACCGGCACACATCACTTTGTGCTTGGTTTTTATTAAATAGAATGGGGTGGTGAGATTCAAACTCGTGACTGATGAGTCAACAAAACTCAGATACTATATTAAAAAACTATCTCACATAAAAGTTTAAGCTTGTAAATGAGGTCTCATAATATAATTTATATTATTCTTCAACAATATCAAAAATATTAGTAATTTAAAAACCAGTACGTTTCTTTTTGCTTAGAAAGCTCAACCTACATGTGTTGGAAAAGAAATGGTGTGAAATAAGAGCAAAAAATAATCAAACTCAATTACCTGAGCAGGAGCAAGATGCTATCCAATGATTTGATTAAATCAGGAAAAAAAAGATGGACGGGGAAGAGTAAGTGTGTTAGAGACAAGTGATAGAGCTTCGGCTTGTGTGGTTGTGGACAAGGATAGATTCAGACAGAGAAGCAGATGGCAGTGGAAAAAAAGTCAAACTTTCATTCATGGATGCCAAGTGGACATGTCGATGGTCTTCCAGGAGGCGAATCCGGCTATAGAACGGTGCTCTGGTGAAGGTGGTGGGGCAGGCAGTGGCTGATGATAATCTCCGACAGCAAACGATGGGAAAGAGAACAATCCACCACAAACAGCAGAAGAGAAAGCAAAAGGCCGGGAGGAGAAAAGGTGAAAGAGCTGAAAGAGAAGCAGAGCTGACAGAGAGAATTATCTGATTGAGAAAAGGTATCTTCACAAATGGAGAGGTCCGAGTTTTCTGCAGCTGGTAGAGAAAAGAGAGAAGATGGAGAGGGAGAGACTACTTGTTTGCTTGCTGGTTTTTGACAGAGTTTATTCTAGAAAATAAATTAATTTTTTTTATATATCTGGTTGTTATAAGAAATTGATTATAAAAATATTTAGTTTCGTTGACTTTAATTAAATTATTATTATTAATTTAACAACTTGGCATTTGCATGTGCACGGGGAATAGGAGGGCCAAATGCTCCAAACAGTTTCATTTTCATTTCGTGCGTGCGTCTAAGTATGGCTTAAATTATTTTTAAAAGTCTTTTTTATTTAAAAATTTATTAAAATAATATTTTTTAATTTTAAAAATTATTTTTGACTTTAAAATATGAAAATAATATGAAAATACTAAACAATTAATTTAATATAAAAAATAAAATAATATTGTTTTTCAAAAATATTTTAAAAATACAGGTGAAAACATCCCTTCAAATTCAAAGGTATCTAATAATACTAATAATAATAATAAACTACCCTAACCCAACCACTATTCCATCACCACTATCTCCCACCCTCAAAGACCAGGTCTTGTCACGCGCCACCCACATCACGCGCCAAGAACTCCTCAAAAGAAGGTCTTACAAGCTAAAACAACTCTGAAAATGCTTCAGATATCAGTACAGAAAGTACTATTGGAAATACGGTGTCAGCCCTTTTAAAGAGGACAATCATAAGCAAGAACAGAAGAAACAGGGTGGTGGGGTTGGCGTTTTAGAGAGGGAGAATGAGAGAGTGGGGCTAATATTATTATACCATTGTTTTAAAAAAATAATTCACTTGAAAATATATTAAAATAATATTTTTATTTTTTAAAATTTATTTTAATATTAACATGTTAAAATGATATTAAAACACAAGAAAATGATAATTTAAAACAAAAATATTTTACAAAAAATAATTTTAAAGCATCAAAATCAATCAAGCTATTACTCTTCCAGCAGATGCACTATTATAGAGCCTTGCGTGCTTAATTATTGGGTATTTGACACTGGCTTACAAACAAATTGATTTTTTTTTTTAAAATTAAAAAAATATTGTTTTTAAATTATTTTCATGATATAAAAAATTATATTTAAAAAATATTTTCAAGGCCTGCCCGCATGCAGACAGTTTCTGCAATTTCCTATATTAGATGAACTGATGCTGACAGTTGTTAATTATGTCAGACAACAAAACTCATCCGTCTGAACCTATATTAGCTTGAAAGAGTTGATGCAATACGTTATTAAAAAAGTCAACCAGATGTAAGAAACTTCTACAGCAAGTATGAATCGTAACCAGTTGCAGTGACAAACTTCTATAGCAAGTATGGACCTGTTTGAACTGACGACCTGATCTGTTAAAATAGAAAAATTATTAATAGAAAAATTATTATTATACTAAATATCGAGTCTACAAGAACTACCTGATCTGTTATTATTATATTAAATTTTACACATATAAATATTATATTTCAATTTTACACCAGCAAATCCTATTAATTTTTTCAATCCCGACAATTATAAAAATTGCTTGCTCAGCCAGCAACGTAGTGCGATTTATTTTTTTTTTTAATTTTCAAGTCACGTAATTTTTTTACCAGTTAGTTTTCATTTTTAGTCTTTCATTTTTTTCTTTTATTGTTTTATTATTATTATTTTCAAATCAGATGAATCTTTTTTTACCTCATAATTTTTATTTTATTTTTTTGTTTGATCTTCTGTTAAAATTATTATGATTTTTTTAGTTTTTTATTTTTTTCATTATTAACATGATGATAATAATAATAATAATAATAATAATAATAATAATAATAATTTCAGTTATTTTCCTTACTGTTTTATTAATGTTTTTCAGTTTTTTCCTCTCGGGATAATTTGATAATCTTTATTGTTTTAATAGTAATAACAATGATAATTTTAGTTGAGACTTCGATGTTGCTGTTTTTATAATAGGGTATGGTGATCTGTTTTATTATATTAAATTTTGCATATATAGATATTATATTTGAATTTTAAACTAGCAGATCCTATTAATTTTTTCAATCCCGACATTTATAAAATTTGCTTTCTCAGCCTGCAACGTACTGCGATCCATTTTTTTTTAATTTTCAAGTCACGTAATTTTTTTGATATTTAGTAATTTTTATATTTGTTTTGTCATTTATTTGATTTTTTTATTTGCTCTTTCTTTTATTTTTTTTATTGTTTTTTTTCAAGTCAAGTAAATTTTTTCTACCTCATAATTTTTATATTTATTTTTTTGTTTGATCTTTTGTTAAAATTATTTGGATTTTTTTAATCTTTCATTTATTTTTGGTTTTTTTCATTACAACAACAACAACAACAATAACAACAACAAGAAATAGTTATTTTTCTTACTTGCTCTCTTATTAATGTTTTTCAGTTTTTTTCTCTCATGATAATTTGATATTTTTTATTGTTTTGACAATAATTGCAATGGTAATTTTAGATGTTAAGACTTTGATGTTACTATTTTTATAATCAGGTTTAGTGATCTGTTTTATTATATTAAATTTTGTATATATAAATATTATATTTTATTTTTGGACCAACATATCCTATTAATTTCTTTCATCATATCCTATTGACAATAATAGTGATGATAATTTTAGAAGTTAAGACTTCAATATTACTGTTAGTATGATAGAGAATGTTGATCTCTTTCAGTATATTAAACTTTATATGTTAAAATATTATATTTTAATCTCAATAAATGTAAAAAATTTGTTCCACCAGCACTATACTCGCAACGTAGTGCGAGCATTTAGCTAGTATATATATAATTAGTGTAACTATTTTTAAAATAGTGATTAATCTACCTCAAAAGAATTATTGTAATTTGTTCTAAGTTTTTTTTTTCTTTTATCAAATCTTTTATCAATAAGTTATGTTAACATAAGCATTATATTAGGCAGTAAAATAGCAAATACTATATTTAGAAGATTCAAATTGCATTAATTCCTAAATTGTAGCCTACAATATCTTATGTACTTAATGCTGAGATATATATTTCATTGTATATATTTTGCAATTCATCAATACAATATTCAAGCTTTTTAGCCTTGCACGACAAAATATGAGCTCGTACGATTCTATTCATTGGTCCACCACTTTTTGATTTTTTTTTCAATGCAAGACTTTTCCCCATTGCACCCTCAGGCCAATGATGAAGAATTGTAGGCTTCTGGGTTATTTCTGGTCGAGAATTTTGTGCCTTGCAACAATATGAGTGGAATTATACTTATGTTTAATAAATAAAATGTAACAACCCATAATTTTCCCCTCTCTAAACAGAGTGGATAAAGCATGATTTTTTTTCTCGAAATTTTATATAATAATATCAACTTATCATTTTATTTTTCTTTGTTTCATCTTAATCTCCTACCTCCATGTATACTTTATCCTCGGGTTTCACATTTTCCCTTCCTAATAAAAATTTCATCCCCGAAATTTAAAATTACATACCTGACTCAAGGAATAAATAGGGGTATTTTTCCTTAATTTCTGACTCTCTCTCCCACGTTTCTTCCTCGATTTGTGAGTTTCTCCACAATACTCTGACAAGTGATACCTTTTTATTTCTCAATGTTTTTTCACTACGATCCATGATTTTGACTGGCCTAGTCTCGAGTGTCAAGTCTTCTCTTACTTCAATAGGAACTGCAGATAACACTCGGGAAGGATCGACTTCTACCTTCCGTAATAGTGATACATGGAATACATTGTGAATCTTCTCTAGGTGTGCTGGTAAATTCAAGCGATAAGCCACGGGTCTACCTTAGCTATCACCTCAAATGGCCCAATATACCTCGGAGCAAGCTTTCCTTTCATTCCAAACCGAATGATGCCCTTCCATGGTGCTACCTTTAAGAAGACTCTATCCCCTATTTGGAATTCCAAGGGTCTCCTCCGTTTATCTGCATAACTCTTCTGTCTATCTTGAGCTTCCTTCATTCTTTCCCTGATTACCCTTACTTTATCAGTTGTTATTTGTACTAGTTCAGGACCCAGGAGTTTCCTTTCTTCAACTTCATCCCAACATATCGGAATGCGACATTTTCTCCCATAAAGGGCTTCATATGGAGTCATCCCGATAGAACCTTGGTAACTATTATTATACGTGAATTCTACTAGTGGTAGTAAGTCTTCCCAGTTTCCCCCAAACTCTAATACACATGTCTTCAAGTGTTTGGATGGTTCTTTCATATTGGCCATCTGTCTGGGGGTGGAATGCAGTGCTCAGATTCACCTCGGTTCCCAAAGCCCGCTGTAAGCATGGCCATAACCTTGAAGTAAATCTCGGGTCTCGATCAGATACCATTGAGATGGGAACTCCATGTAGTCTAATCACTTCATTCACGTATAATTTGGCCAACTTGTCTATGGGGTCTATCATTTTGATGGGTAAGAACAAAACCGACTTTGTCAGTCGATCTACCACTACCCATATAGCATCATTGCCCCTTTTCTCCTTTGGCAATCCGGTTACCAAATCCATGGCTATATTTTCCCATTTCCATTCTGGAATTGGTAGTGGCTGTAATTCTCCTGTCGGCCTTTGATGTTCTATCTTCACCTGCTGACATATCCCACATCTTGACACATATTCTGCTATCTCCTTCTTCATATTTGGCCACCAGTAGTATTCTCTAAGATCTCTATACATCTTGGTACTCCCAGGATGGGTGGTAAACCGAGATTCATGAGCTTCTCTCAATATCTCACCCTTTAAGGTCTTATTCTTAGGCACATAAACCAGTTTTCCCATCACAACCAACCCTCCTGGCAGTATTTGTAGAGACAACTCCTTGCCTTGCTTTATCTTTTCCTTAATTTTCTCTAAACCTTCATCTGCTAACTGAGCTTCTAGAACTTTATCTCGCAACACTGATCTGATCTTCATATGAGCTAGTAATGACCTTTCAGGACCCATATTAAGTTGAATTCCCATCCTTTTTAATTCCATCACATTTGTTTGTTCCGAAGTTCCTGGATCACCCTTTTCGACATTGGCTTTGCCTGGATCGTAATCAATTATGCAATCATAGTCCTTTATCAATTCCACCCACCTCCTCTGCCGCATATTTAATTCTTTTTGCGACATTAGATACTTTAAACTTTTATGGTCGGTGAAAATTTGTACTTGTGTTCCATACAAGTAATGTCTCCATACTCGCAAGGCAAATACCACTACTGCAAGTTCCAGATCATGGACCGGATAATTCACTTCATGTGGCTTTAACTGTCTGGAAGCATATGCGATCACTTTTCCATGCTGCATTAACACACATCCCAAACCCCTGCTTGGGATCACTATAAACAATGAACCCTTCTCTTCCAGAAGGAAGAGACAAGACAGGAGCTGATGTAAGCCTTCTTTTCAACTCCTGAAAACTCTCCTCACATTCCTTTGACCAATTAAACCTCACTTCTTTCCGAGTCAACTTGGTCAAAGGCGATGCGATTGTGGAAAATCCTTCAATGAACCTCCTATAATATCCTGCAAGGCCCAAGAAACTTCGAATTTCAGTCACATTTGTAGGCTTCTCCCACTTTAGAACTGCCTCTACCTTTCCTGGATCCACACATATTCCCCTAGCTAAGATAACATGTCCCAAAAATATCACCTCTTTAAGCCAGAACTCACATTTATCCAATTTCGCATACAATTTATTTTCTCTCAATATTTCTAACACCTTCCTCAAGTGCTTCTCGTGCTCCTCATAGGAGCTCGAATATACCAATATATCGTCAATAAAAACGACCACACGTTTATCCAAATATAATCGAAACACTCGATTCATTAGATCCATGAATACTGCAGGGGCATTAGTTAACCCAAAGGGCATTACTAAGAATTCATAATGGCCATAGCGAGTTCTAAAAGCAGTCTTCTGTATGTCCTGTTCTCTGATTCTTAATTGGTGGTACCCCGATCTCAAATCTATCTTCGAGAAAACTGTTGCACCCTTCAACTGATCAAACAAGTCATCTATCCGTGGCAACAGATACTTGTTCTTTACTGTCACTTTGTTCAGTTGACGATAATCAATACATAACCTGAATGTACCATCCTTCTTCTTTATAAACAATACCGGGGCTCCCCAAGGCGAATTGCTCGGCCGTATGAATCCTTTATCCAACAACTCCTGAAGTTGAGTCTTCAATTCAGCTAGTTCTATAGGGGCCATCCTATAAGGAGATTGTGCTATAGGATTGACTCCTAGAAGAGTCTAAATGGAAACCTCAACTTCTCTAATTGGAGGCAGTCCAGGTAATTCTGTTGGAAACACGTCTGGAAACTCTTTTACAATAGGAATATTTGTTAATTCCATGCTCCCCTTCTTTAATTCTCTCACATGAGACAACCAGGCAGGACATCCCTTTCTAATCAATTTTCCGGCTGTCATGACCGAAATTATAGAGTTTGGAATCAACTTCCTCTCTCCCTTGAATACTACCTTTTTCCCACTCGCATCTTGGAGATTTACAATCTTTGTAAAACAATCCACTTGTGCCCTATATCTACTCAACCAATCCATTCCCAGTATTAAGTCAAAATCATCCAATGCTAAAGGCATGAGATCCGTCGTTAGCTCTACCCCCTCAATGTTTAGTATCACTCCCTTGTATACCTCATCAATGTTTATATTTTTCCCCAAAGGTGTACTAACCACCATCCCCACATCTAATCTACTTGGTAACACATTTAAATTTTTAGTAATTCGGTGGGCCACAAAAGAATGACTAGCCCCAGGATCAATTAAAGCATGAACTTGTATTAAACTCAATTGTAGTATACCTGCTACAACATCCGGCATTGTCCCCACATCTTCCTGGGTCATGTGGTATACTCTACCCCGAGTCCTTTCCTCTTACAATCTGGGTCGGCCTCTATTGGCACTTGTGCTTGAGTGAGTGGGTCGTATAGGTCGATCAACTCATCATCGATCGTTGTTGGCTTTGAGTAGCCATCCCATGTCTTTGTACTCCTTTAGTAGCTCTTTGCGGACATTCCCTTTTTCTATGACCCATTTCCCCACAATGGAAACAACCTCTCCCCAAGTACTGACAATCCTTCCATCGATGCCCTTCCTCTCTGCAAATATAACATCTTCCGGATGCAGCTGAACAATCCCCGGGGTGTTTTTGATTACATCTCATACATATTGGGTATACAAATCCTCTTTGCTCCAAGGACCCTCCTGTAACACTTGCCCTCGACGCTGCCTCGACCGCCTCACGATCCCCAGATTAAACCGTCTAAGTCCTCCTCGAACTTCCACCATGAACAAAACTTCCCCTTTTCTGGTGAATGGGTTGAATGATGACCCACTCTTTCCCTTTTCGGAGGAAGATTCCTCCTCGTTGGGGTGTGAACTCCCTTCTCTTGAATCCCGTTATCTGACTCTGCTCATTTGATGCCCTGGGTGTATCATTCATTACCCTCTCTATCCCTTGAGCAGCACGCACTAGCTCTCGAACTGTCTGAAATGGCATAGCCACCAAAATTAGTTTTAACTCCTGCCTGAGTCCATCACGAAACCGTTCCACTCGATGATGCTCAGTGAGGAGATGAGTGGTTGCAAAGATAGATAAATCCTGGAACCTCTTCTCATACTCCAGGACAGTCATATTCCCCTGTTTCAAATCTAAAAACTCCTGCTCTTTCTCTTTTCGGTGTTGCGAGGAGTAATATCGGTCTTCAAATTCTTCTCTAAAGTTTATCCACTTTAATTTTTCACCTGCTCTTCTTTCTCTTATGGTCTCCCACCAAGAATGAGCACTCTCTGTTGACAATTGAGTCACACAATCCACCTGGGTTTCCTCTGGTATGCCCAACTGATCTATAACCCTTTCTACCTTCCTCAGCCAATGCCCTGCTACTTCGGCGTCTTCTTCCCCTGAATAGGTCGTGCAACCCATTTCGCGCATGTCTTTCACCCATTGAACCAGGGTGACTGCTCTTTCTACACGGGGAGTGGCATGGGATGTTCCTGCAGCCATCCCTGATACTACTGCCTTGACCAATTGCTCAATAAACATGGGGTCTGAATAAGGATTTGGAACGGCCGTTGATGTCATTGGCGGTGGCCTATCCTCCAATCCTTGACCACTCGGTGTTTTAGCTGGTGACACATCTGCCCGAGAAGTAAAAGGTTCATTATGATGCTCCCCTGAATTTCCCTCCTCGGTATGGGTCGATGCCACAGATTGACGAGAGGTAGTATCCATTAATGGATCCCTTTCGGTTTCATTTCCAGAAAATGAGTCATCCTCTCTTTCTTGCACAGGGGGTGAAACAACCCTTGCAGTTCGCCGTGAACGAACCATACTGCAACATTTTTTTTTTTCAAAATCACATTAGCATTTCAATCCCTGAAATTGCAACCAAATGCTCTGATACCAACTGTAACAACCCAACAATTTTCCCCTCTAAACAGAGTGGATAAAGCATGATTTTTTTTTTCCTGCAATTTCTAACAGAATTTCGGCATAGTCTCCCCTATACCGGAAGATTTCCAAATTATTCACAAACATTTTAACACAATCAACAACATGATTCATCTCAGAATATGCTCAAGTCCATATTCATTTCAAAACTCCATCTTACATCACACAAAAAATAAAAATTGAAAAACAATCAATTCATACATGAAAGTTTCACTTATAAACACACATATACATATACATCGAACATAACACAATTTAATATTACAGAAACAAAATTCACAATTATACTATTCCATACAATTTACAACAAGTCACCATCACTTTCTAAGTTTCTATTTTACAAAAGGAAATAAGACTTAAAATCTATTCTTGACGAGGGTGAGAAGAACCTGCAACATATAAATTTTTCATATGAGTGAAACAATTTAGTAAATACCAATGAGTTTCGTAAGAATTTGAGTAATCTATCCATCAATTTGCTTAAATCACGTGAGATTCGAAACACCACTATGTGCACTCTTTTAAGGTCTTAACAAAAGAAGATTTATTTCTTTTTGACTACTATACATTTTTTTCACTTCAAAGAGACCATAGCCGACACTAGTGACCTCTAATAGTGTCTTTAGTTATACGTCCTGGAATCAACTCATCAATTTCATGAAAATCTTAACATAAACCTAGCCATGGTTATCATTATATATAAATACTATATATATTTTAAAATAAAACCAAAGTAATCAAATTAATACATCATGCCGATATCGACATCACTCGCCGATATCATTAATCGCTTCGAAATCAAATAGTTAATCAAATTTATATATATCATGCTGATATCGACGTCACCTGCCGACATCATTAACTATTCCAAAATTGAATAGTTAATCAAGTTTATAAATATCATGCCGATACCGACGTCACCTGCCGATATCATTAACTATTCCAAAATTGACTAGTTAATCAAGTTTATAAATATCATGCCGATATCGACGTCACCTGCCGATATCATTAACTATTCCACAATTGAATAGTTAATCAAGTTTATAAATATCATGCCGATATCGACGTCACCTGCCGATATCATTAACTATTCCACAATTGAATAGTTAATCAAGTTTATACATTATGCCGATATCGACGCCACCTGCCGATATCATTAACTATTCCCATATTGAATAGTTAATCAAGTTTATAAATATCATGCCGATATCGACATATCGACGTCACCTGCCGATATCATTAACTATTCCAAAATTGAATAGTTAATCAAGTTTATAAATTAACTTGTTTCTTTTATATACACACAACAACCCAAACACACATATATATGAAAATATAAATAGATATGTCTTTCCATCCGCTAGCTTTCCTTTACTCGTTCCTTTTTCCTTCCAATAAGTACCAAAATTATATCTTACTTTTCAATACCCGACAAGGTAAGTAATATTATATAATGATAATTTAGGTATCGAGTACCCACCTGCTGTGAATGTTCGACTTGCGTTACCCTGTTGTTGTTGTTGCCCGTCACCCGCGGTTCTTCTTGAAACCACAATTACCCACCATTTATTTAATCATTTATATTACTCCCTATATCACCCACAACAACAATAAAAATGGTAATATTATTCATTTTCCCTTTTACCAATTCTTCTCTTTCTCACTTATTTTCCTCATTATCATCCTTTAATTTTTCAGCTCATTTGTATTCCCAATAGAACATCATGAATTCAATTTCTTATCACCCTTTGATTTCTTCTTTTATTATTTTTTTTTCAGAAAATCAATACACACTTTATGAAGGAAAAAGGACAATTTTTTTCTCTCCTTAACATGGCTAAATCTTTGATATTTTCTCAACTTGGCCGAAATTGTCAACATAAGTGACAGCTTGACCTCTCCTCAGAGTTTTACTCATATCTGGAGTTCCAGAACTCCAAATTAGATGAGGTTTGATTTGCTGGAAAGCTAACACTCCCAGCTACAACTTCTATGAAGGGATCATACGCTAATTAGGTGTTTTTCAGGTCCAAATATCCCTAAGAAATAGGGTGACGAAACTGTCCTGTTTTTGAGGAAAAGAAAATATCTCCAATTCATCTTCAATCTTTGATTTCTCATCAATAACAGCCATGTCTTTCCTTGAATCATGAAATACTACTCATTTATGCATTTCTCTAACATTTTGTGCTAGAAACCCTAATTCCCAATTCAAAAACAATCAAGAACTTCTAAATTGAAGTTAATTTCTTAGAAATTGAAGTTAGAACTCCTTACTTGGATGGGATCTAACAATTTTTGGAAAGATCCTAGCCTTCTTCTTCTTCAAAATATCCAGCCACTCTTCCTCCTTTCTTCTCCAATTTCTTCACTTTCTCTTGTTATTTCTTCACCAAATTGTGCTCTTTCACTTTAGAAATCCAAGGCTTGTATGGGTTTACCAATTTTGGGGTGTTTGCTCTTGATTTTTATAGCATGAATTTTCGAAATTCCCTTCTCCTCTCTACTTGGTTTCAGCTGAACATGGCTGAAAAGAGAGGGGTATTTATAGTGCCCGTTTTTTTTTTTTTTTTTTTTGCTTTTCCTAAATTTTATGTAATAATATCATCTTATCATTTTATTTTCCTTTGTTTCATCTTAATCTCCTACCTCCATGTATACTTTATCCTCGGGTTTCACATTATCCCTTATCTGTTAACTTCATTGATGATCAATTTATCATACAGAATCGTCATACGCAACAAGTGGTGGCATGCGGTAGATGTGTTGATGGCCTTTACATCCTGAAGAGTGGACATCAAATCTTTGCAGTAATAACTACAAAATCCAGTCTTTGTAGCTCTTTCTCTATTTGGCATGCACGCTTAGGCCATGCATCCTTTTCAATTATTTCATTTCTTAATAAAAAACAGAGCTTGTCTCTTACCTCTTTGTTACCAAATCCTTCTCTATGTATCAGTTGTCAAAAGGCTAAAAGTCATAAAAACACACTTCCATCCAGTGACAACCACTCTAAGACAATTCTTGACCTCATTCATTGTGATCTATGGGGTCCTGCACCCATCACCTCCATCTCAGAATTTCGGTATTACGTAATATTCATTGATGATCATTCACGTTTCACCTGGTTCTATCCACTGAAAAACAAAAGTGATTTCTACCAAACATTCATCGCATTTCAATCCCTAGTGGAAAACCAGTTCTCAGCCAAAATAAAAACATTTCAAAGTGATGGAGGAGGAGAGTTCATTAGCAAAAAACTACAATCCCATTTCTCTAAATGTGGAATTCACCATCAACTATCTTGTCCCTATACACCATCTCAGAATGGTTGAGCAGAATGCAAGCACAGACATATCACAGAAACTGGCCTTACATTGCTCTTTCATGCCAATGTCCCTCTTCATTTCTTGGTTGAAGCATTCAGTACGGCTATCTTCATCATCAATTGCTTGCCAACATTAGTCTTGCGTAAGACATCTCCCTTTCAAATTCTATATGGTAAGTCTCCCATTTACTCAGTTTTTCGCATCTTTGGTTGTTTATGTTTTCCAACCTTGCGTGATTATACCAAACACAAATTTGAACCCCGCAGCCTTCCTTGTGTTTTTCTGGGCTATCACTCTTCTTATAAAGGTTTTCGTTGTCTTGATCCTGTCTCTACCCGTGTGTTTATTACCAGCTCTACAAGGTTTGATGAACAATTTTTTCCATTCTCTTCTTCTACCATGCAACCATCCAATTTCATTTCAGATTGTATAGCTTTCTATGATCCAAGTCCAAGTTGTTCTGTTTTGCCCAACACTAATCCATCTACAGGAGATCCAATTCCACCACAAATCACTCCATCTTTGCCGTGTAAGTCTTGTGCCTTGGAGTTGCCACCATCTCCTCAAATTTCAATATCACCACCACTTGTTGTTGCTCCTATCTGTCCTGAGAGCACACCCACATACACATCCTCTTCAGCACCTGCACAAAATTCACATCCCATGATCACCCGTGGCAAAACAGGCATCTCCAAAACCAAGCACTACAATTATATTTGCCAATTTCCACCTTCACCACTCTTGTCATCTCTGCTGGTTACAAAGACCCCAAAAGGATTTAAAAGTGCTGCTAAATCACCAGAATGGCTTGCTGCCATGGATGATGAACTTCAAGCTTTGAAACTCAACAACACTTGGGATCTTGTCCCATGACCTCCTGACACTAATGTGGTTGGTTCGAAATGGGTTTTTCGCACTAAATACAATCTTGATGGATCTATTGCTCGGCTAAAAGGATGCCTTGTTGCTAAAGGCTATACCCAACATCATGGTCTTGATTTCACTGACACTTTCAGTCCAGTTGTTTGTGCTTCTACAGTTCGCATTGTGCTCTCCATTGCTGTCTCTCGAAGATTGAACATACGACAACTTGACGTAAAAAATGCCTTCTTGCATGGGATTTTACAGGAAACAGTTTATATGGAACAACCACCACGATACATCAATCCTTCCTAACCACATCATGTGTGCCGTCTTAAAAAGGCAATTTATGGCTTAAAGAAAGCTCCAAGAGCTGGCTGCCCAGACACTAGCCGATCTACCTCTGGTTATGTTATTTTTCTGGGCAATAATCTTGTTTCATGGACATCCAAAAAGCAAACCACTGTGTCAAGATCCTCAGCTGAATCTGAATATAGAGCTTTAGCTCTGACTGCAGTAGAAGTCCAATGGATGTTAAATCTTCTTCAAGATTTACATATTCCATCCCCAATCAAGCCTGCTCTTTTATGTGACAATACTAGTGCTATATTTATGGCTCATAATCCCGTAGCACAAAAACGCTCTCGGCATATCAACATTGACATCCACTTTGTTAGAGAATTGGTCAGTAATGGCTCCCTACACATCCAACATGTGCCTTCCACCTTGGAACTAGCTGATCTCTTCACCAAGAGCTCTTCAATTGCCTTATTCCAGCCTTTTCGATCCAAGCTTCGCGTGCTCCTAACCACGCTTAGCTTGCGGGAGGGTGTTGACAGACACAATGAAGATCACATCCTAGCTGTTGACAGACACACATTGACAAACAGACAACCGAACACAATCAAGGAGAAAATCAATCCAAGCATTAAGGAAACAAATCATGCAATCTCAGCTAATTATGTAGACCAATTATAGAATATATAGATACTGTATTATAATTTTCCTTTTACAGTCCTTAAACATTGCTTTACGTTTTCATTGTATTTCTCTATATAAAGAACTTGTAACAGCCACTACAAAGTGTGGCAGAACAAATACAATTCAAGGTTTATCAAAACCTTTCAGGTGCCAATGCCTTATGGTCTACGTTCAGCCCCATGAAAATCGATCCAGCTTCAGCAGTTGCACAGTGCCATATCCTGAACAAGCCGAGAGGAGCAAAACAGGATTAAAAAACAATAAACATATGAGTAAATATGATGCAGAAAAATATAATCTCTCGCTAAGAAATAAAACAAGAAGATGAAGCTCGCTTACCAATCATTGCATTAGCGAGCTCTGCTTCTAACTGTGCAGCGCATCTTCTTGTGGATTAGAGACAGGTTCTTCAGAAATGATAGCACACTCAATTGTGTTTCGCATACTTTCAGGATCTACTTGAATTTTCTTAAGAGGATGAGGAATAGTGAGCGGTATCCTCGTTAGCTGCGGGCAATCATTTACAGTAATTTCTTCGAGAGAATTGCATTCAAGTCTTCCAGAGTAAATGCTATTCAAATTTGGTAATTTCTTCAATACCAAAACCTTCAAACGACGCAATGGAAATGCCATCTGATGGATCCTGTCCTCTTCATCTGTTCCCATTATCTCCTCCATGTTGTTACAATCTTCGACTACAATCACTTCCAATTGGAGGCCAGACAACAACCGAGGAGGGAACAACACCTTCATTATGTGACATTTATGTATTACGATCTCTTTGAGAGAGCAAGAGATTCTCATGGAAGAAGTTAATCGATATGAACGTATAATATTGAAAAAAGTCGATCGACGTGAACCTAAAATGGAAAAAACCAATGGATCTGAACGTATATCAAGATCAAGAGGTGATACAAAAAGGGTTTCCAAGAACATCAAACCATCAAGGTGTAGAATCTCAGGCCTACTATATCCATCCATTAATGGACATAAGATTCTCATGTTTTGACAATTCACAATGACTACTTTTGTAAATTTGATTCTGGACAGAAAACTTGCATCGTCAATCCTGAGGTCATAAAACCAGGCCTCTTTAACTAGCGCTGACTTCGATTTTGTATAATTTCGATCTTCGAGTAAAGTGAAAGAAGGTCTTCCTACAGTAACCTTGCAAGCAATTAGTGAAAGAAAACCTCCAAATTGGAAAGTTTGGTAATTTTCTAGATCACTGAAGTTGCATTCCAAAGTTTCCAACCTCTGTAATGTCACGACTTCACGTCCTTCAACTGGGAGAAAAACTCCAGATTTCTGATGAAGCTTGAGGAACTGTAATTTTGAGAGTTCAGGTAAAATACCTGGCCGTAAACCACGCACACCACTTCCATCAAGATTAAGATACCTCAGTTCCTTCAGCATTTTCATTCCCTCTGGCAAATTTTCAAGTCCAGTGTAACTGAGATCCAACTTCTTCAATGCCGTAAGCTCTGCTAATGAAGGTACATGACTCAGCTTTGCACACCATCCGAGCAACAATACAGTGAGACTCGTTATATGACAAATAGAATCTGGCAACTTCTCTATATCTGTGTCGGAAAGATCAAGAACTTCGAGTCTGATGAAGTGCTGGAAAAAAGACGACTCAACCAAATTCAATTTGTAGTTTCTGCATAACAATAAAGTAGAAAGATGGGGGCACCTTGGTGAAAAGTGTGATGGAATATCCTCGATTCTATTTTCCATGAGAGAAACTATCAACAGATTCTCTCTCCACCATGTTCCACCAGGTAATTCTGTTAATTGTGCACCTGGTTGAACCCTACCCCCTAGACTTTCATTCAATATTTTCCGAGCCATATCCCAAATCAAATCATGCATCTTCACATATCTGTAATTTTCATCGTCCCTGGAACCTTCTAATAAGCTGACATTTTCAAGTTGATCAAGCATGGTGTGACCCCTATCAAATTGTGAACGCCTACTCCACATTTCTTCGACAATACCCTCATCGATGAAATGCTCTATCAAGTCCTCTCTCCTGATGGTCTTGCCTTTTGGAAATAATGTGATGTGTAAGAAGCACTTCTGCAGTGCTCGATGGTTCAACTGAGCATAGCTAAATTCCAATACTCGAAATACCTCGGTTTCCATGTCACTTGGTCCAACTTCTGATATTCTCAGTCGTTGCAATGCATCTCTCCAACAATATTCAGCTTTCACTCCCTTCATGCTTCCAGCCATTGTCATGATTCCAAGAGGAAGACCAGCACACTCCTTCACAATAGACTCTGCAATCTGTTTCGTTTGATGAGAAAGGCTAGCAACGTGCCCTAATTTTTCACCGAACAAATTCCAAGCTTCGCCCTCAGAAAGCGGCTCTACTTTGATTATCCTTTGGCAATCCATTTTTGTACATATTTCCAATGATCTAGTTGTGAAAATCAACTTACACCCGTCTGTTCTAAGAGGTATTCCCATTTTCTCAAGAGGAAAATGATGCCACAAATCATCAAGAATGAGAACATATTTTTTTTTCACACTCAACTCTGTCAACAACATCCCAGCTCTCACTACCGCATCTTTTTGATCCCCAAGATCTAAATCAAAATAATTCGCAATGCAATCCTGCGATGCTTCAATGCTAAAGTCTTGGGACACAGGAATCCAACAAACATGATGAAAAATGTCTTGTCTCTTTTGACAAACATGACGAAGCTGATTATGGATATGGGTAGCGAAAGCTGTCTTTCCCACTCCCCCCATCCCGTAAATGCCAATAGATGAGACCTCATCATTCAACATCCAGGACCAGACATCTTTCATATTTCTTTCAAACGCTTCGCCCTCTAGCTTCGTTGTCGGCAAAACATATCTTCTAGTCCTACGTCGCTTATGTACAGGGCTTTCAGAAGAGCTTCCTCTCTCAACAACAGAATACTTATATTCCTGAGACATTATATTTCTACACATTCTCAAAATATCATCCACCAACGACTGATGTGCTTGCTCTGTTCTTTGTCTAGTCTCGGGTTCATCTGTCATAAGTACGACAGGAGCTCTAGGTTCCTCAACAAGCTCAGTCTCCTCACCAATCAAGATATCCATCACTCCTTGTCCATCATCCAAAAGAGGTTGTTCAATTGCTAAACCCCGAACAAGAGTTGAAGCTTCATTAATTGCCTCATTATTGCTTGAACTTGGCACACTCCTATCTACAGGCCTTTTAGAAGAGCTTCCTCTCTCACCAACAGACGGCATCAATTCCCAAGTCATCTTCTCTTTACCACGGCTGAACTCAACATTCCTCATCAATGAAGATGGGATGTTATTCATATCCATTTCAAATTGTTGATCTGCTGGCTCCGTTCCCAGTCCAGTCTCGGGTGCATCAGGCATAGGAATACCAGGAGCAACGTTTGCCCCGGTCATGCTATCCACCCATGTTGACATACTTCCGTTAAGAATATTATCAACTGCTGCTTGTTGAACATGTGGAGGTACTTCTTCACAAGGTTTAGAACCACCCCCTCTGAGTTTTGCCAAGTGATGTTTAATCCTTGTAATGGAAACCTTTGCGGCAAAAACATTCCCACAAAAAGAGCACTTGGAAGAACCTTCAGCCATTCCAACAACATAACACCAAAATGGATCACTTTTTCCACTCATTTTTTCGTCTGTATCCCTACCTACGGACATCAGAAAGAGCTTTCAAAATATTGAATTAAAATGGAACTTAAACTAACTGAGAAAAAAGAAGCTAAATTTAAGATAAGAACTTGATCACAAGTGTTCTTCTGTCTCTAAAGAGATCAAAGTGTTATTCTCTTTTTTTATCCCAGTAACTATACAGTTGATCATATCAGTAATTTAAAAACTAGTACGTTTCTTTTCGCTTAAAACACTCAACCTAGAAATGTGTTGGAAAAGAAATGGTATGAAATAAGAGCAAAAAATAATCAAACTCAATTACCTGAGTAAGTGTGCTAGAGAAGAGCGATAGATTCAGACAGAGAAGCAGATGGCAGTGGAAAAAAAAGTCAAACTTTCATTCATGGATGCCAAGTGGACATGTCGATGGTCTTCCAGGAGGCGAATCCGGCTATAGAACGGTGCTCTGGTGAAGGGGTGGTGGGGCAGGCAGTGGCTGATGATAATCTCCGACAGCAAACGATGAGAAAGAGAACAATCCACCACAAAACAGCAGAAGAGAAAGCAAGAGGCCGGGAGGAGAAAAGGTGAAAGAGCTGACAGAGAGAATTATCTGAATGAGAAAAGATATCTTCACAAATGGAGAGGTTCGAGTTTTCTGTAGCTGGTAGAGAATTGAGAGAAGATTGAGAGGGAGAGACTGCCCGTTTTGGTTGCTGGTTTTTGACAAAGTATTGTAGAAAATAAATTATTTTTTTAGTTTTGGTTGTATAAAGCTATTTAGTTATGTTGACTGTAAATTAATTAATTAATGTTAATTGAACAACTTGTTATTTGCATGTGCACGGAGGAATAGGAAGGCCAAATGCTCAAAATAGTTTTATCTTCATTTCGTGCGTGTGTGGAAATATATTTAAAATTGATTTTAAAAGTATTTTTTATTTAGTATTAAAATAATATATTTTTTATTTTAAGAAATTATTTTTGATATTAGCATGTGAAAATAATTTAAAAACAATAAAATTTAATTTAATATAAAATTTTAAATTTTTTTAAAATATTTTTTAAATTCGGTGTCAAACATCCCCTCAAATTTATAGTCAAGATGGATAGGATAGTCATCTAGTAGTAGTAGTAATAATAATAATAATAAACTCACCTTAATTTATTTTTCAGCATTTTTATTAGAAAATACTATTTTTACCTGAACTCCTTTTGATAAAACAAATTCACTAATACAAATATTTTGTTTTCTCTCAGCTAGAATGTGATCATCAAATCATTTCCCATCTCAAAAATAATAGGGACTGAACAACAAAAAAATAATTTTAAGGACCAAACTAAAATTTTCCATGTCAAAAAAATAATATATATATATATATATATATATATATATATATATATATATATATATATATATTCCACTTATAACCGTTGTGTCCAAGCTAGCTTAAGCACACCACAACCAATCCCTAGACCCAATTGTTTTTTTTAATGATCAGGGTATCCAAATGAGCTTACGTGCACCACAATTAATCCCTGGACCAACCTTTTTTTTTATTATCGGGGTGTCCGAGCCAGTTTTCATCTCCTCACAAAACACTGTGACTTACTACAGTGCTTTCCCACTTATACATTTTTTTTATTTAATTTTTTCCTCCACTTATATTTTTTTCTTATAACTTGGGTGTCCGGGTTAGTTTAAGTACGTCACGACTAATCTCTGGACCCAATTTTATTTTTGTTTTCCCACTTATACATTTTTTTTATTTAATTTTTTCCTCCACTTATATTTTTTTTCTTATAACTTGGGTGTCCGGGTTAGTTTAAGTACGTCACGACTAATCTCTGGACCCAATTTTATTTTTGCTAACAGGGGTGTTCAAGTCAGCTTACGCTCAACACGACTAATCCCCAGATTTTTTTTATGGCTACAATGCTTTCTTGCTGGCACATTTTTTCCCCATAGCTTCGCATGGACGTTTTGCAGCAGTAAAATTGTTGGGCAAATCGAAAGCTAATGGACAAGATTTCATTAATGAAGTCGCTACCATCGGAAGGATTCACCATACTAATGTTGTGCGACTAATCGGTTTTTGAGCTGAAGGATAAAAGCGTGCTCTTGTTTATGATTTCATGTCTAATGGATCTCTTATTTTCTCGAGAAGGATCCATCTCCTTAAGCTGGCAAAAATTTCATCAGATTTCCCTTAGAGTGGCTTGTCGCGAATGTCGTAACCCAATTTTTGGGTCACTCCCCAAAATAAAATAAAAATGACAAAAATAAAATAAAAATGGTTTGGTGTTGTTATAAAATTGTGGTAAAATTTTGAATATTTGTTGAGCTTAATCATATCCCTATTGCGCCCAAAAATGAGAAAAAATACAAATTTGAGGTAAACATTAAGTCAAAAATCATAATTATATTTTTTATAAGCCAAGTTGATTTAATCATGGGCTAATTCAAAATATTATTGTGTTTGAGAATTAATTTAGGGTCCAATTGAAGAATTTAATTAAGTGCAAGGACTTAATTATGCTTTAAATTGATCAAATTAATTTTATTACAGGCTTAATTGATAAAAAGTCAAATTCTTGAATTTAATTCGGGTTCAATTTAGAAGATTGGAATTTTTGGAGACCCAATTGAATTTTTTCCAAGTTAATTGTGCAAAATTAGGGACCAAATTGAAGACAATTGAGAATTTAATGCTCAATTGAGGGTCAGATTGCACAAAATAAAACACAGAGACTAGAATAAAAAAGGCACACAAATTGGAAGACAAGTATAATAAAAGACAAAAAAAATAATAATAAATAAATAAATAAAATAAAAAATAAAAAATATATTTTTTTAAAAAATAATACTTTGTTTTTCTTGCATAAGGCCGGATTTCGAAGCTTTTCTCATCGTATTTTTTGTAAAAAATATGTTGCATTTTTTTCTTTTCATATTTTAAAATGAAAAATTTGGATATTGTAACAGGTTTACAATTATCCATTGGAAGGCGGCCAAAATATCAAAAATGATTTAATAATTATTTTGTTTTGGTGGTGTAAATTTACATTGTAAAATGTTGAAATTCACGGATTAAGGCAACTATGCACCTAAAGGCGGAATTGGTGCAAATACAATAAATATAGCAATTCTAAAATTAATTACTTTAAAGTAAAGAGATAAGGGAAAGAGATTGCTAACTCGGGTTTTTAACGTGGTTCGGCAAGCCTACGTCCACGACTCAAGTACCAACTCGTACTTGAGTATTGTACTCTCTTACTAAACCAAGTAACAAGATTACAATTTCCGCTTGATGAATCCACACCAAGACTTTACACCACTTGAAGATATGCCCTCTTCAAGATTTTTCCTTTCCACTTGAAGATGTCCCCTCTTCAAGATTTTTCCTTGGTGATGTTCCCTCACCAATACCAAGAGTTTTATACTCAACTCTCAAGAGTTTCACAATGGTTGTTTTAGTAAAACAACAATACACTCTTAATAGTGTGGATATTACAAATGGATAATTTACATTGTAAAATACACCCGCGGATGAAAATGGATAATTTAATAATCATTTTATTTTAGATTTCATGGTATGAATTTACATTGTAAAGTACCCCATTTTTACTACGGTGTAAAATTACATTGTAAAGTACATCGATAAAAAATAATAAATAAATAAATTGTTTCTTTGAAAAATGCGATGCAAAATTTCAACTTAGAAAAAAACAATCGAACAACAATGCAGCTTACCTTAGGTAGGGTGCACTGGGGGTGATGCGTCTTCCCTTTGCAAAACAAGTCCCCTTACCCGAGACTCTCGCAGACCAATAGGTTTCTAGTGACCTTAATACTAGGTGGCGACTCCCGATAATTATAGCCGTAATTTTTACGACTATAAAAACACCCCTATATTTTCACGCATGACCGTTGTTCCCGAAACAAGAGGAATGGCGGTGCTGCGGCGCGTCAAAAATCGTCGTCGCGACAGCGAAGATGATTTTTTAAGCGCTTCGCGCCCCGCCATCGCACCTGGATTCGGGAGACACAACAATGCACGGTGAAATGAGGGTTGTTTATATCTATAAAATTTACAACTATAATTATAAGAAGTCGCCACCTAGTATTAAGGTTACTAGGAACCTATTGGTCTGCGAGAGTCTTGGGTAAGGAGACTTGTTGTGCAAGGGGAAGATGCATCACCCCATTGCACCTTACCTAAGGTTAGCTGTATTGTTGTTTGATTTTTTTTTTCTAACTAGTCTATTCCTAAGATTCGACGTAAATTTCTCTCCGAAAGAAAATATCTACCTCATTGCGGGTTGAAAGACTAACCAAAATAAATTTTGCATTACATTTTGAAAATCTTATTTTTAACCACCAACGAGTGTACATTACAGTATAATTTTAAATCGTTGGCATGGCTAGGAAGAACGATGTTTTTATCTTCAATTTTGGCTTTCGGTTTCACCCAAAAAGTTTTGTCAATGAAAATTTCAATCGTCTCAATTTAACCCAAATTGGGCTTCAAAACTTGATTTCTCGCCAATTAAGCTCTTAATAAAATTAATTTGACCTATTCAAAGTATAATTAAACCCTTGCGCTTAATTAAATCCTTTAACCAGGCTCTCAATTAATTCTGAAATCATAATTACATTTTAAATTGGCTGACGATTGAATCGAATTGGCCTATAAAAATAAAATTATGTCTTTCAACTTAACTTTTATGCAGATTTATCCAATAATAAATTATTTTAGTCTTGAATCTGCATTTTACTTCATTTTTAGGCAAAAAGAGGTATGAACGAGCTTTCGAAAATGTCCAAAATTTCCACATTAATTTTTGTGCTGACACGAGCTCCTTTTATTTTTTTTATTTTTTTTATTTTTTTGGTATATTTTGGAGAATATCCCAGAAATTGAGTTATGACATGTCTCGTGGTATCGACTATCTTCATTTAGCTTGTGACATGCAAACACTACATTTTGATATCAAAACTCACAACATTCTTCTTGACGACAATTTCTCTCCAAAAGTTCCTTACTTTGGGCTCGCTAGGTTTATTCTAGCTAGTTAGTAGTTTTTTTTTTTTTAATTTATATACTCTCAGACTTGTGTTTTCAATTTCTAAAGCCCAAAAACATTATAAATAATAACAGATTCATTACTAAAAGAATCATTATAAGCAACATCATATATCTCTACCTAACAGATATGTATTGTAGACCTAACAGAGATTCATACCGTTGTCTAGCTAGTCTCAAAACCAAACACACTGTTTTGTTTTTCAATAAAAAGTAAGTTAAACACTATTAGACTCTTCATCTTTTCTCTCTAACTGATGAGCCCACTTCTTTGCCAAAAAGCAGAGAGTAACAGCATAAACAAGTTACAGTGTAACAAAAAGGAAAATAGTGGAACACAGCTTGCTGCTTTCCTTTGCTAAAGTAGTACCTACCATTATTTTCAGATGGGCTTTTTCAAAGTTTCAACACTGGGGTGGATCCACACGTTCACTCACCAAGTTCAACAATTGGCTTCTCCTGCTTTTGCTGATGAGCCCACATCTTTGCCAAAAGCAGAGAGTAAAGATCGATATAAACAAGTTACAGTGTAACAAAAAGGGAATTAGTGGAACACAGCTTGCTGCTTTCCTGTGCTAAAGTTGTACCTACCATTTTCAGATGAGCTTTTTCAAAGTGTCAACACTGGGGTGGTTCCACACGTTCACTCACTAAGTTCAACAATTGGCTTCTCCTGCTTTTGTTGAAGCTTTTAACCCAGATGATATGCATGATTGGTCAAGCCCTCATAAAGGCAAAGATCATGGCCAATTTTTGTTTAACTAATAATGGCCCATCTTATAAAAATGAGATTGTTACACTGTAAGTGTAGGATTTCCTTGTGCACAAGATCGATATAGGAATAAACATATACCATTGCAACTTGCAAGCCATATAGTTTAATTGCTCAGTTTAGGATGTTTACAATATGTATTTTTAAATAATATATTTTAATCAAATAAAATATCTCACAATAATATGAATCTAAACTCTAGATTTAGAAGGAAAATCAAAACTTAAAATTATAAGAAAACACTAAAATATAAGGTTAAAAAACATGTAAAATATAAAAAAAAAATCAAATTGAAAACTCTTCCTTTACCCCTCTTTTTTATCGTGAATTTTGTAAGCTAAAAGGTTAAAAAATTAGTTCTTATCATTATCAACTTTTGCTTAGCTGCAATAAATCAAGCATAAAAAAAGGAAAAACAAAGAATTCTTTGAAATTAATTTCTCATTCATCAATAACTTGTTTAAATCATGTTACCAAAATAAATTTCCAACACCAAGCATAAAAACACTTTTTTTTTTAATTTTGGTTATTTAATTTAGCTTTCAGTGGATTTTTTTTAATTAGTCTAACTATTTTTAAAATAGTAACTAATCTACCTCAAAAGAATTATTGTAATTTGTTCTAAGTTTTGTTTTTCTTCTATCAAATCTTCTATAAATAAGTTATATTTACATGATATATTTATAATAATAAAAATCAAATATATTTAATAACCATGAAAACATTTCAAAATAAATGAATAAATAAAATTAGATGGGCATGCAGTGACTGTTTGGTAATGTGGCCAAGGTTGTTTATGAAAGTGTTTTTCATTCATAAATTCATTCAAATAATATATATATATATATATATATATATTTAAAAAATAATTTTTCATATCAACACATAAAAATAATTTAAAACATTAAAAAATTAATTTAAGGTAAACATAAAAATAATATTTTTCAAAAATATTTTTAAACATGATGCTAAGCCGTGGGTTCAACGACAGAATATAAGCTCACCGATTGAAACATTGGTCCACCATCCTTGATTTTTTTCAAAGCAAGACTTTTACCCTTGGGTCAATGATGAAGAATTGTAGTCTTCTGGGTTATTTCAGGTTGAGAAGTTTGCACGTGAAGGGCAAAATAAAAAAAAAATCATGTTTATTTAATAACAAAATTATTTTTTACATTATTACATAAAGATAATTTAAATCATTCAAAAATAAATTAAAATAAAAAATAAAATTATTTTAATTTTTTTAAAAAATATTTTTAAAACGTATTATAATACAAAGACAAGCCACCAATCTTATCACATCCGAAGTCAACACTCATTAAAAGCCTTACACGTGTAAGAGACCCTTCGAAGCAGCCCCGTGGTTCACAACAGAATATGAGCTCGTCCGTTTCTGTTCATTGGTCCACCACTCTTTTATTTTTTTTCCAAGCAAGACTTTTCCCCTATGGTCATTGATGAAGAATTGTAGGCTTCTGGGTTATTTCTGATCAAGAAGTTTGTGCCTTGCAACAATACATCACATTGTGGTTTGTTAGGAAAGGTGTGTATTTTATATTTGAGTATACTTTGATATCTGATTTTGAATATAAGGAGTGAGTGAATAATTTTTAATATGTATGAAAAATATTATAATATTCAAATTACTAATACACATTAGATTATGCCTCTTAATAATATATATATTAATTATTATTTTTTGTTAAATATAAGGAGTGAGTGAATAATTTTTAATATGTATGAAAAATATTATAATATTCAAATTACTAATACACATTAGATTATGCCTCTTAATAATATATATATTAATTATTATTTTTTGTTACAATAAAATATAATTAATTATTGAATCTAAATTCTTGATATGAGTCAATATACACTTTTGAATTGATAGGTGTTATTTGATTGATGTCATGATTTGAGTTTTGTGAAATGATTATGTTTGTTTGGTTCTCATATAAACTAAGATATGCCAATCAAAATATTCATGCTAATAGGGTAGTGTTAGTTTTTATGCACATCGTATCTAAAATCCTAGATGGTCGGGGGAGTCACCAACCTGTGTGGACTGATAATCCCATAGTACGGAGCCTCATACTTATTGTATTTTGATTTTTTGACTAGCTATACCTTATAATATTTTGATTATAACCTATTTGAGAAACCTTTATGAAAGAACTTAAAATCACATTCAAAAATATATTTTTCATTGTTGTATTACCTTGTATATGTATATTGAACGTTATCTACTCACTGAGGTGTTAAACTCACCCTTTCATTATTTATCATTTTCAAGCTTATAGCTTGTTTGTAGGTCATTTTCGTTGTACTCTCGAAACTTGCTCTTTTGGTTGCAATTGATACTTTTTTTTTAATGTCTAATTAGTGTTCCACAATTATAAAAGTTTATATTTAACTCTTGTATTAAGATTGTATAGGACCTAACCTTATAGGACGTGTTTTGGGGCCTGCGGGCTGCCAAGAGCAAAACCGTGAGGCGTGGACGCCGGGTTTGGGCTGAGCCATAGCGGACAATATTCTGCAAGAGGGAGTGGGTTGGGCCTTACATATGGTATCAGAGCCGAGGACGACTCGTTCTTAAGGTGGGGGGATTCTAACATCCCATATCGAAAGAAGAGTGTCCGGAGCCAGGGCATATTAAGGCAAGTGGTACCTGATAAAATGGCTTTCTTTCTTGTTATTATTTCTGTAGAATGAGTTACAAGATATAGAGGTACAGGGGACCTATTTTAGGAAGCTATTAATTTTATATACACATCTCCGCCTACAATCATGTAATTCCTAACGGGAAGAAAATCCCAAGTCTAAGCTGGCTGATTACATGACTCACGCCAACACTCCCCCTCAAGTTGGTGAGTAGATATCTCTAACACCTAACTTGTTGAGTGCGTTGTAGAAGCTTCTGCTAGAGACTGCCTTGGTAAGAATGTCAGCCAGCTGGTCTTCAGTTTTGACAAATGGGAACCGAATGATCTTTTCTTCCAAGTTCTGCTTGATGAAGTGTCGGTCTACCTCCACGTGCTTGGTGCGGTCATGTTGAATTGGATTGTGTGATATGTCGATGGCTGCTTTATTGTCGCAAAATAAATTCATTGCATAGTCAGGTGGGAAGCCAACCTCCGTTAGTAGCCTTCTAAGCCAAATAAGTTCACATAATCCTTTTGCCATCCCTCGGAATTCTGCTTCAGCACTGGATCGCGCCACCACCTTCTGTTTTTTACTCCTCCATGTAACCAAGTTTCCTCCCACGAATGTAAAGTATCCCGAGGTAGATTTTCTATCCAAAATATTCCCTGCCCAGTCAGCATCCGTGTAACCCTCAACTTTTAGATGGCCGTTCTTGGAGAACATTAGTCCTTTTCCTGGTGATGACTTTAAATAGTGAAGGATCCGAATTACAGCTCCCATGTGTTCTTCACTCGGGTTGTGCATAAACTGGCTTACAACACTGACTGCGTAAGCAATGTCTGGACGAGTGTGAGATAAATAGATGAGTTTTCCCACTAGTCTTTGATATCTCACCTTGTTTGCTGGAACTTGATCCGGATATTCTCCCAGCCTATGATTCTGTATAATCGGTGTATCCACTGGTTTACACTCGAGTAATCCTGCTTCTGTCAATAGGTCTAGTACATACTTACGCTGAGAGAGAAATATGCCTTCCTTAGACCTTGCCACCTCTATTCCCAGAAAATATTTCAGGCCTCCTAGGTTCTTCATTTCAAACTCGGTAGACAACTGCTCTTGTAGCTTTGAGATTTCCTTGGCGTCGTCTCCTGTAATTATTATGTCGTCCACATAGACTATTAATGCTGTCACTTTGCTTTGTTGATGCTTCAAGAAGAGGGTGTGATCTGAGTTGCTTTGGTGATAACCATACTTCCTCATGGCTGAACTAAATCGGCCAAACCATGCTCGCGGTGACTGTTTTAGCCCATACAGTGCTTTTTCTAGTTTGCAAACTACCTTTTTCTCAGTAGATCCTGTATATCCCGGTGGAATATCCATATATACCTCTTCGTCGAGATCGCCATGAAGAAAAGCATTCTTTACGTCTAGTTGGTGTAGTGGCCAGTCGAAATTTGCTGCAAGAGATAGAAGTACCCGAATGGTATTCAATTTAGCTACTGGTGAAAAAGTTTCCATGTAGTCTATACCATACGTCTGAGTAAAGCCCTTTGCCACGAGTCTCGCCTTGTATCGGTCAATTGTGTCGCGACGGCGATTTTTGACGCGCTTCGTGCCCCGCCATTCCCCTTGTTTCGGGGAACAACGACGCACGGATGGAAATATGGGGATGTTTTTATAGTCGTAAAAATTACGACTATAAATATCGGGAGTCGCCACCTAGTATTAGGGTTACTAGGAACCTATTGGTCTGCGAGAGTCTCGGGTAAGGGGACTTGTTGTGCAAGGGGAAGACGCATCACCCCCAGTGCACCCTACCTAAGGTAAGTTGCATTGTTGTTTGATTGTTTATTTTCTAAATTAAAATTTTGCACCGCATTTTTCAAAGAAACAATTTTTTTTTTTTTTTCGCTGTACTTTACAATGTAATTTTACACTGCAGTAAAAATGGGGTACTTTACAATGTAAATTTACACCACGAAATCTAAAAAAAAAATGATTAATAAATTATTCTTTTTCATACACGGGTGTACTTTACAATGTAAATTTACACCGCCAAAACAAAATAATTATTAAATCATTTTTGACATTTTGGCCGCCTTCCAATGGATAATTGTAAACCGATTACAATATCCAAATTTTATTTTGAAATATGAAAGGAGAAACAAAAAATATGCAACATATTTTTTATAAAAAACTACAATGAGAAAATCTTTGGAATCCGGCCTTATGCAAGAAAACAAAATATATTTTTTGAATTTTTTTAAAGAAAAAAAAATAATATATTTTTTATTTTATTTTTTATTTTTTATTTTTATTTTATTTTATTTTTTTATTTTATTTTTATTTTATTTTATTTTTATTTTTTATTTTTATTTTATTTTATTTTATTTTTATTTTTTATTTTATTTTATTTTATTTTTTATTTATTTTTATTTCTATTTATTTTATCTGGTCAGATTGTCGACTGGTGGGCTAATGACCGCTCGATTTAAGTTGGGCTTCCGACCTCATCCGAGCTGAAGCTTAGATGGATATTGGGTCGTGCTGTCGATCCAGTGTGACAGCTCGTTTTTGTTGGTCTGGGTCGGGTCAACCCGGCCCAGACCCAAAAAAAAAAAAAAAACAGAAAACAAAATCGAAGAAGAAGAACAGTGCACATGCACTGTTCATACAAAATTTAAAACATCAACGAGAGGGTTACCTGAGGATACCTTCGTGTAGAGGGGATCGAGGTGATCCTTCCTGTCGTCGTAGTTTTGAAAACGGAGACCCGTGGTGGCCGGGAGGAGGGCTGGAAGTCGCTGAACTGTTGCTGCCTCTGTCCTCTGTTCTTCGTGCTCGTCGCCGGAGAAGAAGGGAAATGGCTCGCGTGGTCTCTTGTTGCTTTTCTGAGGAGGAAGCTTTTGGTTTGGTGGCGCACGGTGGTCGGAGACGGAGGCTGGAGCGCTGGCCGAGAGGTGCTGCACCTTCGTTTTTTTTAGAGAGAGAGAGACATGTCGGGGAGAGAGAGAGACAGGAAATTTGCACTTATGGTGGCTGTGGTGGGAGCAGAGGTGATGAGGGACAGATGTGTTGACAGTAAGATGGGGGAAAGGTGATCGACGATGGCTTTTTCTTAAGCCGAGAATGAGAGAGACGGTGATGGCTTTTTCAAGCCGAGAACGAGAGAGGGACGATGTTTTTCTGGCCGAGAGGGACGATGATGTTTTTTCCCTCTGCTTGTCTCGTTTTCTCCTCTCTATTTTCTGCCCTCTGTCTCTCCGTTCTTCTCCTCCTCCTCCCTGCCTTCTTCTTCTTCTGCTCGTTCTCCCCCCCCCTCCCCTTTCTTTCGGGTTCCATGGCTATTTATAGCCATGCCACAGTGTTTCAAACACTGTGGCCACCATAGAATAAAAATATTAATAGTGCTTGCTTTTGACTAATGGAGTGCTGAATTATTGTAGGTAAAAAAACGATTTAGTCCTTCAATTTTCTTGGCTTTTTATTCTGATCCCTGTGTTTTGTTTTGTGCAATTTGACCCTCAATTAGCATTAAATTCTCAATTGTCTTCAATTTGGCCCCTAATTTTGCACAATTAACTTGGAAAAATTCAATTGGGTCTCCAAAAATTCCAATCTTCTGAATTGAACCCAAATTAAATTCAAGAATTTGAATTTTTGTCAATTAAGCCCGTGATAAAAATTAATTTGATCAATTTAAAGCATAATTAAGTCCTTGCACTTAATTAAATTCTTTAATTGGACCCTAAATTAATTCTCAAACATAATAATATTTTGAATTAGCCCATGATTAAATCAACTTGGCTTATAAAAAATATAATTATGATTTTTGACTTAATGTTTAGCTTGAATTTGTATTTTTTCTCATTTTTGGGCACAACAGGGATATGATTAAGCTCAACAAATATTCAAAATTTTCACCACAATTTTTCTAACAACCCCGATCTCTTTTATTTTATTTTTTTGTTATTTTTATTTTATTTTGGTGAGTCACCCAAAAATTGGGTGATGACAGTTGCCCCCCTCTTTACAATGCTTACGACTAAAGTTTTAAAAAAAACTTTAGATAGTAAGCGTTGTAAAGAAAAAGAATGGTGATGGTGGTCTCATTGTTATGGGTGACCTACCCAGGTGAAAAATGGTGAATGTGGTCTCATTGTTATGGGTGACCTACCCAAGTGAAAATGGTGATGGTCTCATTGTTATGGGTGACCTACCCAGGTGAAAATGGTGAATGTGGTCTCATTGTTATGGGTGACCTACCCAGGTGAAAATGGTGGATGTGGTCTCATTGTTATGGGTGACCTACCCAGGTGAAAATGGTGATGGTGGTCTCATTGTTATGGGTGACCTACCCAGGTGAAAATGGTGATGATGGTCTCATTGTTATGGGTGACCTGCCCAAGTGAAAATGGTGATGGTGGTCTCATTGTTATGGGTGACCTGCCCAAGTGAAAATGGTGAATGTGGTCTCATTGTTATGGGTGACCTACCCAGGTGAAAAATGGTGATGGTGGTCTCATTGTTATGGGTGACCTACCCAGGTGAAAATGGTGATGATGGTCTCATTGTTATGGGTGACCTGCCCAAGTGAAAATGGTGAATGTGGTCTCATTGTTATGGGTGACCTACCCAGGTGAAAAATGGTGATGGTGGTCTCATTGTTATGGGTGACCTACCCAGGTGAAAATGGTGATGATGGTCTCATTGTTATGGGTGACCTGCCCAAGTGAAAATGGTGAATGTGGTCTCATTGTTATGGGTGACCTACCCAGGTGAAAAATGGTGGATGTGGTTGAGGGTGTGAAAACGCACTCGAAGATGGGGGAAATAGGGCATGAAAGCGCACTATTTTGATCGATGAACCGAGGATTGGAAAACTCATCAAGTTCTTGAAAGGGATAGGACTTAAAAGTGCACTATCTGAGTTGGTTGATGGCTAAAAAAACACATTCAAATGAGGAAAGAGATAGGGTTGAAAAACGCTCTATCTGCTGAATGAAAGGCTTGTAAGTGCACTTAGGAAGTGAAAATGATGAGGGCTCAAAGGCGCACAGAAAAATGATGAAGGTTTGTAAATTACAATCCCTTCTAAATATTTTCTAGATTATCAGCGAGGAGATGCAATGCATGATGACACTCAAATTTAGGAAAGAGATAAAGCCAAAAAGCATGCTTAAGGAAGTGAAAGAGATGAGAGCTCGAAGGCGTGCACAAAATGAATGAAGGTTCGTAAATTACGATCCCTCCAAAATATTTTTTAGATTTTCAATGGGATGCAATGCATGATGATGCATGTATACTTACCTGAGAGATATAGGTCCCCTTTTGTCCTCCATACTTTCTTTTCCGGGATTTGGACCTCTGGATTTGACGGCTTCTCGCTTTTGCATACTCAAGCCGCAACTTGTTGATTTTGACCACTGGAGGTGATAGATTTTCCATATCAACATGCCCCCCGAGTTTGACCCAGATTCTTTGAAAAGGAATTGTGGAGTCAACTTCATGATTTGACAGCTTCTCGCTTCTACATACTCAAGCAGCAACTTATGATTGACCACTAGGGATGATAGATTTTCCATATCAAAATGCCTCCCTCGAGTTTGACCCAGATTCTTTGAAAAGGAATTGTGGAGTCAACTTCATGATTTGACGGCTTCTCGCTTCTGCATACTTGAGCCGTAACTTGTTGATTTTGACCGGTGGAGATGATATGTCCCCTTAAATTTGATCCAGATTCTTTGAAAATGAATGATAGAGCCAACTTCAATTGCATTTTAGATTGCCCCTCTGTTTGGTCATGCCCCAGAAGTGTTTTGGGTTTCAGGTGTTTGTAGTAAGGGGTTGATTATTTGCAAAGATGGTGTTTTCAAGTGGGATTTTTGTAATTTCAAAATCATTCCAAGCACAAAAATCATTTTGATCGCCTCAATTGGGCCATGTCACACCAGTGTTTTAGGCTATGAGTGTTTGCAGGGAAGAGATGGCTATTTGCAAAAAATATTTTCATGCAAAACTTTTGGAATTTCAAAGTCATTCCAAGCACAAAAACCATTTTGATGTTTGTTTAACAAACTTGTTCTAGAAAGAATTCAAGTGATCTCATTGTCAAGTATTATGTTGACTTTGACAAGAATGTAAAATGATATTTGTAAGTCTTGTATGTCACGAAAGTTTGGATCAGGTTGTGCGAAACATTTGCAAGGATTGTTTCAAATGGAAAAGCGTTGCTTATCGATCCAAATAACTCGTATTTGATCAGAGAGGGCTTTATTAGGCTTGTAATGTAGGCTTAGGTTACTGGCTACGAAAAAAAAATGATATTTATAGGCTCAAAAAGTGTTTAAGGGTTTTTTGACTAAGGATCACTTAGTGCTTACTCTTAGAACTTCACGCAGCCCTCATGATTGATTTTCATATTGACCTAGCATGCCCCCCAGTGTTGACTTGGGCTTTGACCTTGACATGCCCCCCGGTATTTGTTTGGGCTTTTTCATTGGTATTTGGCACTAACGTTATGCTGACTTGACATGCCCCCCAAATATTTTATTTGGGTTTTTTATTGGCTTTTGGCACTGACATCATGCTGACTTGACATGCCCCCAAGTATTTATTTGGACTTTCTATGTTGTCATGCCCCCAGTATTTGCTCGATTTTTTTCACTGCTATTTGGCATTAATGTTGTGCCGACTTGGCATGCCCCCAAGTATATTTGTTTGGGTTTTTCATTGGCTTTTGGCACTAACATTATCGTTGACTTGACGAGCCCCCAAGTATATTTGTTTAGGCTTTTTCACGACAAGCCCCCAGCATCTTGTTTGGGCTTTCTATGTTGAGTTCTTAGTACTACCAAAATGTTGACTTCATTCGCCATAGTGTACTAAAACCCATTTTATGTTTATGCCCCCCAACTTTCTTCGGGTGTCAACTTGTTATTGAGGACTGTTTTTTTTTGTTTTTTTTTTTTTGCACTTGCCCTCCAGTGTAGGGTGTGATCCTTGTCAGGGTTAATTATCAAGAAGATAAAATTATAAGGCTCAAATAGGGATTGCAAAGGATATTTGAGACTTTGTGACGGCATATCAAAGATGGCCTTTCGTCATTTCAAAAACATGTCATCTGAATCAATAAGCCTTGCTTTTCCATGCAAACAAGTTTTTTTGATTTTTCTGTATTTTTTGAATTATGTGTTTGGCTAAGAGATTAACTTTATTATATAGGTGTTGGTGGTATGAGATCACCTTTCAATTAAATCCGTTGAATTCCCAGAACACATTTGTTAAACAAACATCAAATTGGCATTCATTCTCGTACTAGACTTTGATTTGCCAAAAATCTTTATGAAATCATGGGATCATGTATAATTTGAATGAAAGGGTCATACTTGTGTTATTTAAACAATAAGCAAAGGCACAACATAACCATCGTAAAGAAATGTCTGCTTAACAACGAAAAGGTCTTATGGCATTACAAGCAACTTTATCGACAAATCAAAATGCGGATATAATGTGCGGACATGACCGAAACAAAAGGAAATCACAAAAGCAAACTTCATCTTCCAATATCGGCACATTCCCTTTTCAAAAGCTTTTGCTGACTTTACTTTAATTGGTGCAGACACTTGGTACCTTATTTCTGTGAAGCTTACTTGGATGTCGGGCTTAAACTTCCTTCGGATGTTACCCACCCTGCTTTAATCAAATGCATGAGCATCTTTTTGAAGGCACCACAAGTGTGAATGCTATGCCCTACAACACCGGCATGGTATTCGCAGCTTAAATCAGGTTTGTACCAATCAGGATAAGGTGGTTGCAAAGGTACATAAGGTTCAGGAGCTATTTTCCCAGTGCTTACCAAATTTTGATATATCTCATTCAAAGGCAATGGTAATGGAGGTAGCTGATCTTGGGTTTTCTGGTAATTTCTTTTCGGGAAATTTTTAGATGGATCTTTGGCTTGAAGATTGATGTTGGAGATTTGAGAAGAGGGGTGATGAGAGTTTTGGAATTGGTTGCTCCTACCCTTGTAATCGTCTCCAGAATATCCGGCATCTTTTCTTTTGCCTTCAAAGCTATTTTTTTCCACAGGTGCGAGGATTCTTCCACTTCGAATTCCTTGCTCTATTCGCTCTGCCACAGCTACAGCATCCGTGAATTGCTGTGCTGAACTGCCCATTACATGTTCGTAATAGGGCGCCCTTAGCGTGTTGGCGAACAATGTCACCATCTCTTTATCTAGAAGTGGAGGATGTACCTGTGCAGCGAGATCTCTCCATCTATGAGCATATTCCCTTATGCTTTCTTTGTCTTTCTTCTCCAGATTGGACAAACTTGTTCTGTCAGGAGCTATGTCCATGTTGTACTTATATTGCTGGATGAAAGCATCTACCAGATTTTTCCAACTACGGATCCTGGTGTTGTCTAATCTCATGTACCAATTCAAGGTCGCCTCACTCAAATCGTCTTGGAAAAAATGCATTAGTAGTTTTTCATCATGAACTACTTCTGCCATTTTGTTACAATATGATTTTAGGTGAGTGACAGGGCATTGTATCCCAGTGTATTTGATAAATTCAGGGACACGAAACTTCTTTGGTATTACAACGTTCGGGACTAGACACATTTCTACAGCTCGTACTGGGTCATATAAGTTTACCCCCTCAATAGCCCTTATCCTGGCTTCCAGTGTCGCCATCTTATCTTGATCAACATCGTCAGATGACTGTGTTTTATGGGACTCATTTATAGATATTCCACCAATCGGTGTTGGTAGGGATGCCGGTGCGGTTGCATGTCCAAAAGCGGGATTTTGTTGAGGATTCTGAACCCCTTCTCCGATTATTTCATCAGGATTGTTTACTGCTTGTGTTTGAGTAGTTGTCGGAGGTCTAGTTGAAGGACCCTCGCCAGAGGCATTTCTTAGTGTCTGCTCAAGTAGACTAGCGATGCGAGCTACACTGTCTTTTAAAGCATTCAACTCCTCTTGGAAGTGAGCATCTTGATGTGCACGTTCTTCGTCTTCCATATTTCTTTGACGAAGGCGAGTGTTGTAAATCCTAGGAGGTGAATTTCTTCGGGGACCTATATTTCAACCTGATGATGATATGTTATGTATGTAGTGATGAATGTATGAGAATGCAAATGCATGTGCATACGTAACAAGTGAATTATCACGAATGGTGTACCCAAAAGCAAGCTCTAAGCCACTACATGAGGGGAAAGCTTTATCTGGTCTCAAAGGGTCTATGAACTGCCCAGTGACCACCTCACGTGAAGGTGGTGTGGGGGTTTACAAGAAATGGTTGGGGCACAGTGTGACCGCCATTATCAAGTAAACACTCAGTTCATAGTTGGATGTTTCACGAATCTGAACCCCGACTGAAAGTCATGGGGCAGACCGCTAATCCCCTCCTAACTTAAAATTGGGTTTACACTGGAAATTAAAATGCATGCTGACATTAATTTAACTTGAATGTTATGCACGAATTGAAAAATAAAATGCATGCTAAAACAGTAAAAATGCATGTTAAAGCAATTAAAAAGAGTGCAAAAAGCAAACTGAGAAATAAACAATCAAACAATCAAAGCCCAGTCCCTGAGTCCCCAGTGGAGTCGCCATCTGTCGCGACGGCGATTTTTGACGCGCTTCGCGCCCCGCCATTCCCCTTTTTTCGGGGAACAACGACGCACGGATGGAAATATGGGGATGTTTTTATAGTCGTAAAAATTACGACTATAATTATCGGGAGTCGCCACCTAGTATTAGGGTTACTAGGAACCTATTGGTCTGCGAGAGTCTCGGGTAAGGGGACTTGTTGTGCAAGGGGAAGACGCATCACCCCCAGTGCACCCTACCTAAGGTAAGCTGCATTGTTGTTTGATTGTTTATTTTCTAAATTAAAATTTTGCACCGCATTTGTCAAATAAACAATTTTTTTTTTTTTTTCGCTGTACTTTACAATGTAATTTTACATCATGAAGAAAATGGGGTACTTTACAATGTAAATTTACACCACGAAATCTAAAAAAATGATTAATAAATTATTCTTTTTCATACACGGTGTACTTTACAATGTAAATTTACACCGCCAAAACAAAATAATTATTAAATCATTTTTGACATTTTGTCGCTTTCCAATGGATAATTGTAAACCGATTACAATATCCAAATTTTATTTTGAAATATGAAAGGAGAAACAAAAAATATGCAACATATTTTTTATAAAAAACTACAATGAGAAAATCTTTGGAATCCGGCCTTATGCAAGAAAACAAAATATATTTTTTGAATTTTTTTTTTAAAAAAAATAATATTTTTTTATTTTTTATTTTTTTATTTTTTATTTTTTATTTTTTATTTTTTATTTTTTATTTTTTATTATTTTATTATTTTATTATTTTTTTTATTTTTTATTTTTTATTTTTTATTTTTTATTTTTTATTTTTTATTATTTTATTATTTTTTTTATTTTTTATTTTTTATTTTTTATTTTTTATTTTTTTATTTATTTTTTATTTTTTATTTTATCTGGTCGAGTTGTCGACTGGTGGGCTAATGACTCGCTCGATTTGAGTTGAGCTTCGACCTCATCTGGTCGAAGCCTCGATGGATATTGGGTCTGCTGTCGATCCAGTGGTCGATAACCGCTTTTGTTGGTCCGGTCGGGTCAACCCGCTGCACTCCAAAAAAAAAAAAAAGCAAAGCAAAATCGAAGAAGAAGAACAGTGCACATGCACTCGCTCATACAAAATTTAAAACATCAACGAGAGGGTTACCCGAGGATACCTTCGTAGTAGGGGATCGAGGTGATCCTTCCTGTCGTCGTAGTTTTGAAAACGGAGACCCGTGGTGGCCGGAGGAGGGTCGGAAGTCGCTGAACTCGTTGTCGCCTCGTCCTCTCGTTCTTCGTGCTCGTCGCCGGAGAAGAAGGGAAATGGCTCGTGTGGTCTCTTGTTGCTTTTCTGAGGAGGAAGCTTCTGGTTTGGTGGCGCACGGTGGTCGGAGACGGAGGTCGGAGCGCTGGCCGAGAGGTGCTCGCACCTTCGCTTTTTTAGAGAGAGAGACATGTCTGGAGAGAGAGAGACAGGAAAATTGCACTTATTGTGGCTGTGCCGGGAGCAGAGGTGATGAGGGACGGATGTGTTGACGATGAAGATGGGGAAAGGTGATCGACGATGGCTTTTTCTTAAGCCGAGAATGAGAGAGACGGTGATGGCTTTTTCAAGCCGAGAACGAGAGAGGGACGATGTTTTTCCGGCCGAGAGGGACGATGATGTTTTTCCCTCTCGCTTGTCTCGTTTTCTCCTCTCTATTTTCTCGCCCTCTGCCTCTCCGTTCTTCTCCTCCTCCTCCCTGCCTTCTTCTTCTTCTGCTCGTTCTCCCCCCCCCCCCTTTCTTTCGGGTTCCATGGCTATTTATAGCCATGCCACAGTGTTTCAAACACTGTGGCCACCATAGAATAAAAATATTAATAGTGCTTGCTTTTGACTAATGGAGTGCTGAATTATTGTAGGTAAAAAAACGATTTAGTCCTTCAATTTTCTTGGCTTTTTATTCTGATCCCTGTGTTTTGTTTTGTGCAATTTGACCCTCAATTAGCATTAAATTCTCAATTGTCTTCAATTTGGCCCCTAATTTTGCACAATTAACTTGGAAAAATTCAATTGGGTCTCCAAAAATTCCAATCTTCTGAATTGAACCCAAATTAAATTCAAGAATTTGAATTTTTGTCAATTAAGCCCGTGATAAAAATTAATTTGATCAATTTAAAGCATAATTAAGTCCTTGCACTTAATTAAATTCTTTAATTGGACCCTAAATTAATTCTCAAACATAATAATATTTTGAATTAGCCCATGATTAAATCAACTTGGCTTATAAAAAATATAATTATGATTTTTGACTTAATGTTTAGCTTGAATTTGTATTTTTTCTCATTTTTGGGCACAACAGGGATATGATTAAGCTCAACAAATATTCAAAATTTTCACCACAATTTTTCTAACAACCCCGATCTCTTTTATTTTATTTTTTTGTTATTTTTATTTTATTTTGGTGAGTCACCCAAAAATTGGGTGATGACAAATTGACCCATCCGCTTTGTATTTTATGGAAAAAACCCATTTGCATCCCACTAATTTTTTTCCTTTCGGTACTGGAACCAATTTCCAAGTATTATTTTTCTTCAATGCTTCCAGCTCTTCCTGCATAGCTTCTACCCATTTTGGATTGGATAATGCCTCTTCAACACTGTTGGGAACATGACACAAAGATAATGTTTGGGTAAAGGTTCGGAGCAATTTTGGAAGGCCTTGAGTGGATACATAGTTTGCTATTGGATATTTGGATCTTCTTTCCTCTTCTTCTGGGGAGTATCTCTTCGGTGGCTTCCCACGGTTGTGTCTGTATGGTAACATGAAACCAGCAGAGGGGTCCATAATATTAGTATGTTCATCTACAGTAGGGGTACTTACCTCAATGACATTCTCAATAGGAGTGGGGTCTTTGGAAACTGAAGATTGGGGGGACCGTATGTCATTCTCCACTGTAGTTTGCAATTCAATTTCTCCAGCTTCAGTGCTACTGTCAATCTGCTCAACTTGTAATTCATTCCCTCCAGTTTCGGTGCTGCTGTTAATTTGCTCAATTTGCAATTCATCTTCTCTATTTTCAGCTCCAAGTCCAACGCTGCTGTCATGCCCAGTTCTAGCGTGTTCATCATGCTCGCAGCTATCATGCTCCATTTGCAATTCATTCTCTCTGTTGTCAACTCCAAGTCCAGTAATGCTGTCATGTCCAGTTCTAGCATGTTGTTCATCATGCTCATCATGCGCAATAATCCGGTTGCTGTCATGTCCATGTTCATCATGCTCACCATGTCTGTCATGTCTAGTTTCCATTCCAGCAGCCCCATACATCAACCAATTTGACTCTTCAACTTGATTAATCTCCCCCTGAAGTGGAGAATTGGGTATAGGTGAAGGGAAGAAATTTTCTGACTCAAGGAACGTAACATCCATGGTGATGTAGGTCCGGTTTGTCTTGGGGTCATAGCATCGGAAGCCCTTTTTATGTTGGCCATACCCCAGAAATAAGCATTTGACAGCACAAGGTTCTAGCTTTGTGCGTTGGTTTTTATGGAGATGGACAAACACTACACACCCAAAGATCTTGGGGGGTAGCATCAAGATGGAAGGCAGGGATATATGAGCAGAAAGGGTATGTAAGGGGGTTTTAAATTGTAAGCTTTTTGATGGCATACGGTTGATTAGGTACACAGCAGTAGCCACGGCATCCCCCCAATAGCCAGTGGGTACCATTGCTCCAATGAGCAGAGCGCGGGCTGTCTCGAGTATATGCCGATTTTTCCTTTCGGCAACGCCATTTTGCTGTGGTGTTTGGGAGCATGAGGTCTCATGGAGAAGGCCATGTTGCTGGAAATAGGATTGAAATCTGTGGTTGATGAATTCTCCTCCATTATCAGACCGAAGTATTTTTATCTTAGAGGAGAATTGATTCTGAACCATGGCATGAAAAGCTTGGAACACAGAGAAAACTTCATCTTTGGTTTTAAGCAGATAGAGCCAAGTCATTCGGGTGCAATCATCGACAAAAATGACAAACCAACGGTGACCAGTCGAAGCAATTTGTGGGGATGGTCCCCATACATCTGAGTGTATCAACACAAATGGAGTACTGGTTTTATTCAAGCTAACTGGATAAGAGACCCGATGGCTTTTAGCCTTGATACATGTATCACAGGTGAGATTAGCATGCTGCACCCGTGAGAAAAGTGATGGAAGTAAGTGTTTGAGATAGCCAAAAGATGGATGCCCCAAGCGCCTATGCCAAAGCCAAATCTGCCGTTCATGACTGCTGGTTTGATGACGTACATGATTTACTTTGCCTAGACTGAGATCATCCAGGTAATACAGTCCCCCCCTCTTAGTACCACGCCCAATAATCTCCTTGCTGAGAATGTCCTGTAGAAGGCAGAAAGTAGAGTACATCAACACGACACAATTAAGCTCTTCAGTAATTTGACTCACAGACATCAATTTATTGGAGAGTGAGGGAACAAGGAGTGTGTGGGATAATGAGAGAGAGGGGGACAGATTCACGGTTCCAGCTCCTATGACTGGATATGTTGTCCCATTTGCATTGGCTATGCAGGTCCTTCTCGGCTGGGTCATGTTGGATAAGTCTTGTGAATCATATGTCATATGATCCGTTGCTCCGGAGTCGATGATCCAATCATCTTCGTCATGATCGATACTGGAGCTGGAAAATACATAGCCACAATTACCTTGATTTGAGGTTGAGGAAGAGAGGTCTGCTGATGGAATGAGAGATAGGCGAGAATCAGTTGTGGCTATTGCTGCTTTTCCCAGAGTGCCTCCTGCTACTGGAGCATTGTGTTTCTTTCGGGCTTGTAATTCATGCCACCAGTCTGGATAGCCATGCACTTTGAAACAAGTCTCCTGAGTGTGTTTTGTACTCCCACAGTGAGTACACTTGTCAAGATGGCCTTTAGATCGTGAATATTGTCCTGTTTTCAGGGAGCTGATTTGTTGTGGCCGATTGGATCTCATGCCTTTGATGGCCATAACAGCCCCACTCGTCACTGCTTCTGCTCCTGTCCCCATGACAGATTGTCTCAGATCTTCCCTTCGGATGTGAGCATATGCCTGCTCAATTGAAGGGAAGGGTTTCATGCGAAGAACATCACTTCGAACATGATCCAGTCGATCATCTAATCCATCGAGAAACATGTACACACGTTCCTCTTGTAAGATGGAGTTGTATTTCTGAATATCAGTAGTGCATTTCATTGGATTGGGTCGACGAAAGTCAATTTCTCGCCATAACCCCTGTAGATTGTTGTAGTATTTTTCGATAGATCCACCTGCTTGTTTCAGTCGAGATACACGGCGTCTGAGCTCATATACTTGTGAGGTATCCGTCCCATCGAAGTATGTTATGGCAACAGAATCCCACACTTGTTTAGCAGTTGGATAGCGAATAAAATTTACGACCAGAGACTGATCCATGGAGTTGATCAACCAGCCTTTCACCATGGCATTCAAAGGAGGGGTCTGTTTCTGGTGGTTCGGGATAATCTCCATTGATGTACCCCAGTTTGTCTCTTCCAGCTATGTACATCTCCATCACCTGGGACCACAGTCCGTAGTTTGATCCATCCAACTTGATGTTGCTGGGAACCGTTGGAGAATCATTTGGAGAAGACTGGACTTTTGTTAGGACTTCTGTCATTCTTGACGTTAGAGTGTCAAGGGTTATTTCAGTGGGATCAGTCATGGAGGCTAGGTGATACTTAGAAGAAAAGAAAAAAGAAAAGAAGAGATTGTCTGATCAAAAAACAGGAAACCCAAGATCCTGCTCTGATACCATGATAAAATGGCTTTCTTTCTTGTTATTATTTCTGTAGAATGAGTTACAAGATATAGAGGTACAGGGGACCTATTTTAGGAAGCTATTAATTTTATATACACATCTCCGCCTACAATCATGTAATTCCTAACGGGAAGAAAATCCCAAGTCTAAGCTGGCTGATTACATGACTCACGCCAACAGTACCTAACCTTGTAGGACGCGTTTTGGGGCCTGCGGGCTGCCAAGAACAAAACCGTGAGGCGTGGACGCCGGGTCGTGCCTTACAAAGACAGTCAAATTATATTATAAAAATTATTTTGTTATCAATATTGCCTTGAACTCTAATTAACTTATTTAAAAGATAAGTTCGTATATAAGTTTGGTGTAGCGTAGGTATGGAACTTTGGAGGAGGACCATGTCTATGTATCAGTTATGAATCCGAAAATCAGGTCATGACAGTATCATTATCATTATCTAAAAAGAGTTTTTTTGAGATTAATGGCTCATTCATTTATAATTTGTTTAAATCATGTTAACAAAATAAATTTCCAACACCAAGCATAACAACACTTTTTTTTTTTGGTTCTTTACTTTAGTTTTCAATTGATATCTCTTCTCTTTAATTAGTATAACTAGTTTTTAAATAGTAATTAACCTACCTCAAAAGAGTTATTGTAATTTGTTTTAAGTTTTCTTTTCAATTAAATCTTTTATCAATAAGTTATATTTACATGATATATTTATAATAATAAAAATCAATAAACTTTTTTTTTAAAAAAAAAAACTAGTCAGCTTCATCCAAGCCACCAACCCAGTCTTTCCTATAAACATATCTTCTCATCTCATCCGAAGTCACAAACTCATTTAAAGCAACCCGTGGGTTCAACGACAGAATATTGAATACTGATTGAAGCAAGACTTTCCCCCATTCACCATCGAGTCAATGACGAAGAACAGTCAATCACGCTGTGTGCTGTCAGGAAAGGTGTGAATGAGATGAGGTTTTAGCTGTAACAAATTTTCCAGCCATGATTTTAGCTGTGTAAGAGAATGAGAGAAGGTTAGAAAATGTGCGAACATACTCAGCCTGTCAACAATTACCAAGATCGCATCCTTGCAAAGTAAGATTGATAATCCTTTAATGAAATATAAGGTGATATGTCCCACACTTGACAGGGATTGGGAAAAGATAGCAGGTAATAAGGCTGTGAATTTCATTCTAGTAAGCTCGTTCATTCTAGTAAGCACGGGGCGAATTTGCCTGCATGTTGCACTGGTTTTTTTTTTTATGTAAAAAATTAATTGATTTTATGTATATTATAATTTGTTATTTTAATATTTAATTAGTAAAATTATAATTAATAAAATATTTTAGAAACGAGTTTTTTTTTCCGTCTAAAAATCATTAAATGTTGACCTTTTAGCATGTTCTTGCCATTTCTTAGATTTTTCATAAAAAAATGAAGGGTTGACCTTTTAGCAGATGGATTTGTTTCTTGACCATTTTTATATACTTATCTTATTGGTCTGAGTGTGCTCAATAATGTTACTGGTTTGTATGGATAGGGGCTAGACATGAATGTCTATGGGACTACTGTTAGTGAGGAATTAAGCAGGGGTGTCACCCTTGAACACATCTATTTGGATTATTGGTTATCGCAGATCTATTTGTAGCTGCGAGCAGTTATGCCTATAGGAAATTAAGGTTCACGGGTAGAAGATGAGAACAATTAATCAAAATAGTGCCGTTGCTTTTGTGTAGGTGTGGGCAGCAGATTCCATGGGATCAGTAATATCCTCTTTAATGCCAACTTCTTTTTATAGTTATTTCACTGCCTCTGTCATGAAGATTGTGGGTTGGGAGTTGACTGAGAATGCAATATTTTTGTATCTTGGCAAATTTGCTAGCATATTTCCCTCGCTTTAAATAATTTATATGATTTTAGTGATCTTCCTCTCATTCTTCCATGCGTTTATGCATCAAGAGAAGTTGTTCATGCATCCTTTCGAGGCTTATGGCCATTTTTTTTTTTTGCTGTTGTCAAAAGTTTTATTGCTCAGTTTAGAGTGTTTACAACAATATGTATTTTTAAATAATATATTTTAATCAAATAATATAACATTCAAATATCTCATAATAATATGAATCTAAACTCCAGATTTAGAAGGAAAATCAAAATTTAAAATTACAAGAAAACACTTAAATATAAAGTTAAAAAAACATGTAAAATATAAAAAAATCATGTTGAAAACTCTTCTTTCACCTCTTTTTTTTATAATGAATTTTGGAAGCAAAAAGGTTAAAGAATTAATTCTTATCATTAACGATTTTTACTTAGTTGCAATAACTCAAGAATAAAATCCGGAAAAAAACAAGAGTTCTTTGAGATTAATTTCTACATCTATAACCTTTTTAAATCATGTTAATAGATCATATTAAGGTCAAAGCATAACAACACTTTGTTCTAAGTTTTTTTTCTTCTATCAAATCTTCTATCAATAAGTTATATTTACATGATATATTTATAATAATAAAAATCAAATATATTTAATAACCATGATAAACTTTCAAAATAAATAATGAATAAAAATTAGTTGAGCATGCAACTGAAGTGTCTGTTTGGGATTGTAATTGTAGTTGCAGTTGCTTTTGAAAATGCTTTTCGTTTAGAAATGTATTAAAATGATTTTTTTATTTTTAAGAACTTATTTTTGATATCATCACATGAAAATGATCTAAAAAGACTAAAAAAATTTAATTGAAAGTAAAAAAGAAAAAGAAAATTCATTTTTTTTTCAAAAACAAATTTAAAACGCAATGATAAACACCAAGAACTTATCCCATCCGAAAGACCTTATCCCATCCAAAGTCAACACTCATTTAAAGCCTTGCATGTGGGTTCGCGATAGAATTTGAGCTCGTCCACTTCTGTTCACTAGTCCACCACTCTTGGTTATTTCTGGTCAAGAAGTTTGTGCCTTGTAACAATCCATCACGTTGTGTGTTGTGAGGAAAGGTGTGCATTTTATACTTGAGTACAATTTGATATCTAATTTTGATTTTGATTTGTTTTTGAATCTCAGTAATGAGTTAATAATTTTTAATATGCATGAAAAATATTATAATATTTAAATTGTTAATACACATTGGATTATTTTTCTTAATAATATATATGTTGATTATTATTTTTTGTTACGATAAAATATAATTAATTATTGATCTAAATTCTTGATATAAGTCTATATATATTTTTGAATTGATAGTTGCTCATTTGATTGATGTCATGAGTTGAGCCTTATGAAATGAATATATTTGTTAGATTATAATATAAATCTAAGGTATGTCAGTTAAAATATCTATACTAATATGGTACTGTTAGTCTTTCTGCGCATCACATCTGAAACCCTAGTTGGTTGGGGGAGTCATCAACCTCTGTGGATTGATCATCCCACACTATGGAGCTTCATGCTCAATGTATTTTGATTTTTTGATGAGCTATACCTTATAATATCTTGTTATGACCTATTTCAGAAATCTTTATGAAAAAACTTAAAGTCACATTCAAAAATATATTTCTCATTGTTGTATTATCTTGTGTATATATATTGAATGTTATTTACTCATTGAGTTGTTGAACCCACCCTTTTATCATTTATCATTTTTAGGCTTATAGCTTGTTTGTAGGTCATTTTTGTTGTATTCTCTAAACTTGCTCTTTGGTTCCAATTGATATTTTTTTTCTTCTTATGTCAAGTTAGTGTTCCACAATCATAAAAGTTTATATTTAACTCTTGTAATAAGACAATCAAATTATATTATAAAATTGTTTTTATCATTAATATTGCGTTGAACTCTGATTAACTTATTTAAAAGATAAGTTTGTATGTAAGTTTGGTTTAGCATATGTATGGAGCTTTGGAAGAGGATCATGTCTATGTGTTAGTTATGGATCCGAAAATTGGGTCACGACAGTATCATTATCAACTTATGCTTAGCCACGATAAATCAAGAATAAAATCCGGAAAAAAACATAGAGTTTTTTCAGATTAATGTTTCATTCATTTATAATTTGTTTAAATCATGTTAACAAAATAAATTTCCTAACACCAAGCATAACAACACACATTTTGTTTTTTTAACTTTGGTTCTTCAATTGATATCTCTTTTCTTTAATTAGTCTAACTATTTTTTAAATAGTAATTAATCTACCTCAAAAGAATTATTGTAATTTGTTTTAAGTCTTGTTTTCTTCTATTAAATCTTCAATCAATAAGTTATATTTACATGATATATTTACAATAATAAAAATCAAACATATTTAATAACCATGATAAAACTTTTAAATAAAATAAATAAAAATTAGTGAGCTTCATCTAAGCCACCAATCTAGTCTTACCTCTGAGCATATCATCCCATCCCATCCGAAGCCACAAACTCATTTAAAGCAACCCACCCGTGGCTTCCACGACAGAATAGGAGCTCGCTCGTTTCTGTTCATTGGTTCTCGAGCAAGACATCGAAGTATCACTTTCCTTCCCTTCGATGTTGAATACTGATCGAAACAACCCGTACGTGGCTTTTCCCCCATGCACGCTGTAAGAGAATGAGATAAGGTTTTAGCTGTAACAAATTTTCCAGCCATTGATTTTAGCTAGCTGTAAGAGAATGAGATAAGGTTAGAAAATGTGCGACCGTACTCACCCTGTCAACAATTACCAAGATCGTATCCTTGCAAAGTAAGGTTGATAATTTTCAATGAAATATAAGGTCATATGTCATAAGGCTGTGAATTTCATTCTAGTAAGCAGTTTTTTTTTTATTAAAATATATATACACTTACTAGAAATTATATATATATATATATATATATACTTACTAGAAATTCACAGCCTTATAAATATATATATATACTTACTAGAAATTATATATATATATATATATATATATATATATATAATTTAAATTTTAATTCAACATATATCATTCAAATAAAAATATATTAAAAAATGCCAAATATATTAAGAAAGCAAATTGTACAATTTATGATGAAAAAAGCGTGAATAAAAATCTTCATCATTAACATAACAATAACGTTTGAAAGTTTAAGTTCCTTATAGCTTCATCATCTTAAAATCTATAGACATAATAAAAAATAATAAATACTAAATAAAAAACGTTAGTACTTGTACTTAAGTGGAGCATCTTATTCAAAATTATGAGCCGAAGGGTCTTTGGGAATGGCTTCTCATCAGACAATTTTGAGCACTTGTACATACAATCTGAAATTGAGAATGCAGTGGTAGGAACTTGGAAGCTGAATTGACAGGAAAAAAAACAGGCAAGTACTTCGCCAAACTTTACACATAATCCTGAGAAAAGTAAATTTTGGATCACTCTTGTCGTAACCCAATTTTTGGGTTACTTCCCCAAACAAAATAAAAATAAAAATAATATAAAATAAAAGGAGCCGACGTAGGTAGAAAAATCAATCTGGAAAATTCGGTTGTTGTCGCGTGCCCAATTGTATCTCTTTGGTTCCAAAAATAGAGAAAATACAGATTTAAGGCAAAAATAATTTATCGTTGGATGAATCTGTGTAAAAACTAAGTAAAGTGATATAATTATATTTTTTATGGGTTGATTCGGTTTAATCGTCGACAAATTGAAAGCTTAATTATGATAAGGAATTAATTTAAGGTCCAATTGAAGGATTTAATTAAGTGCAAGGACTTAATTATACTTTAAATTGAACAAATTAATTTGATCAAAGGCTTAGTCAATGCGAAATCAATTTCCTGAATATAATTCGGGCTCAATTAAAGAGAATGGAATTTTCGGAAACTGGTTTGAATTTTTAAGCCAATTATTGAAATCAGGGACCGAATTGAATGAATTGAGAATTCAAATGTCAATTGAGGGTCAAAATGCACAAATAAAAAGGGCACATAAATCTAAGGACCAAATTGCAATTTTTCAAAAAAAAAAAAACTGCACTGTTCCGACATCGGAACAGTGCAGAGTGCATTTTCTGCAAATGCAGAGGCTGCAGCCCTCTGTAATTACAGAGGCAACAGCCTCTGCAAAGTCACGCCAGCCTCTGCAAATATTCTTTGCAGAGGCTGAGACAGTAACCTCATGCATATTGCATGAGGTTACTACTCCTGCTCTATAAATAGAGCAGGGGGGAATGGAACAAAGGGGACAGAAAATTGGAGGGAGAAGGGAGGAAAATTAAAAGACAACAGAGAGTTACGTAAAAAAAAACAAGGGAGAAAACCAGAGAAGAGGGAATGAGAAAAGGGAAGGAATTCTGAAATTTCTGAGGAACCAAACGGGAAAAGAGGAGAATATTACACAAAGGATACCCTCGCCATCATCTTCTCCGACGACCAGTCCTTCTTTTTCTCTCTCGGTTTCCAGCCAACATCTCTCTCTCTAGAACCAGAGGGCCCGACGTCTCTCTCTCTCCACCGTTACAAGACATACAGTCACCAAAAACTATCATTAGCATAACCGTTAACCTCCCCTCGACGGCAGAAACCGAACCCCACTCTCAGGCGGAGCAACGGTGACAGTCGCAGCACAGGTCCGACGACTTTGGAAGCTCATTCCGGCCACCACGGGCCACCGTTGACGCCTCCACCACCACAGAAATCATCACATCACCTTCCTCTACCCAAATATACTAACAGGTAATCCTTTCGTTGCACTCGGGAAATACCCCTGTTCACCATCTTCCTCATCCCACTGCACGCAGGAGGACGCAATTTGCTTCCCCTTGCATGCAAGTTGGGCTGGTGAAGTGGGTCGTGCATTGTGCCCGACCCAAACATAGGAGAATGGGCTGCCAGTCCAGCCCATCACGTTTGGACTGACAGCCCGGCCACAGCCTTCTGGGCTTCCAGCCTGTGAGGGCTGGAAGCCCAGCCCCAAAAAAAAATAAAAAAAGGAAAATATATATATATATAAAAAAAATAAAAAAAATACAAATTAAAAAAAATATTTTTCTTACTATTATTCAAAAATATAAAAAATGTATTTGTTTTTTGTGCATACGGCCGGATTCCAAAACTTTTCTCATTGTATTTTTCGTACAAAATATGTTGCATATTTTTCCATATTTTTAAAACGAAATTTGGATATCGTAACTAGTTTGCGATTATCCATTGGAATTCGGCCAAAATATCAAAAATAACTATAAATAGTTTTGTTTCATCTGTCAGGGTGTAAATTTACATTGTAAAATACACCCGCAGATAAAAATATTTTTACCACGGTGTAAAATTACATTGTATAATACGTCCGTAGATTAAAAAAGATTTTAACTACGGCGTAAAATTACATTGTAAAGTACATCCGTAGATATATAAAAAAAACTTATAACTGCGGTGTAAAATTACATTGTAGAGTACACCCGCAGACAAAAAAAAATGTTTTTTTTTTTTTTTAAATGTTGTGTAAAAATTTTAACTTAGGAAAAACAATCAAACAACAATGCAGCTTACCTCAGGTAGGGCGTATAAGGGGTGCTAATACCTTCCCTTTACACAACCAGTCCCCTTACCCAAGACTCTCGCAGACCAATAGGTTCCTAGTGACCTTAATACTAGGTGGCGACTCCTTAGAATTATAATCGTAAATTTTACGATTATAAACAACCCCATTTTCACCGCGCGCCGTTTCTCTCCCCGAATCCCGGGGTGAAGGCGGGGCGCGAAGCGCGTCCCAAAAATCGTCGTCGCGACAACTCTATTTCTGAGATGGCTGCCAGCCCTTGGTGGCGGCGTCTCGGTGGCATGGGGTGGCCTGCACTGGTTCTCTTAGGGACAGTACTGGAGCTAAAAGGATCAGGAGGCTTTGTTAAGTTTTCTCCTTCCCCTTCAAGCATCTGGACAACAGTTTGCATGGAAGGATGCTCTGCTAGTTTCTTCGCAGTTTTAGCATCTTCTTCTCAATCAATGTGAAACCGCAGGTCTTCTTCTGTTTCTAAGAGATTATAAATCCATTCCGGGAAGTATATCTGCTCTCCATTTTCTGCTGTGTCATCCACGTTCTTCCTTCCCCCGACCATTTCCAACACCAACATACCAAAGCTGTAAACATCTGATTTAGAGGAGACATTCCCGAAGTTCCTGGAGAACACTTCTGGGGCAATGTAGCCAACGGTTCCCCTAGCTTCGCCGTCCCAAAATCAGAGATTTTGGGATTGAATTCGTTGTCGAGCAGGATGTTCTGTGGTTTGATATCAAAATGGAGGATTCTTTGATCACACCCCTGGTGAAGATATTCAATCCCTTTGGCTATGCCTAGAGCAACACGATTCAACCTTTCCCAGCCAAGGAAATGGTTCCTTGAGTCTGCTGAGGATATGAACTTCTGTAACGAATCATTCGGCAAGTAGTCATAAACCGATCCATCAGCACAGAAACCGATCAAGCGAACCACATTGACATGGTGAATCCTTGCCATCGTTCCCACTTCGTTGATGAACTCCTCCCCTTCTCCGATGGAATTATTGAGGAGCTTCACAGCCACAGCAATTTCATTGGTTAGCTTTCCTTTAAACACGGTGCCATAAGCTCCTTGGCCCAATTCTTCCCTGAATTGATTTGTGATCCTCTTGAGATCAGCATAGGAGAACCTGGTGGGATTCAGTTTTCTGTAATCATCCAAAAACATCTCAACCCTGGCTTGATATTCTCTTTGTGTTTTATCGTTGCTGTAGGCGCGGTAGAGAGCAATAATCACCATAGCAAAAAGGGGCAATCCTAAAATCACACCTGCATATCAACATTCCGAGTCAGAAAACTCTGTTTTTTTCCCGGGATGTAATGTATTGAACCGAGTGTAAAATCGAGATGGAGATTTGAGCAGACTACTAACCAGTAATCAGCAGCTTTCGCCTCACACCTGTAAGGGATTGAATAGTTTTTCAAATGCCAATTATTAATTTGCAAGGAGCAAGAAACATAAAAGAAAATGAAAGAAAGAAAAGCATGCCTTTACTGTGCTTGGGAAAGCCATAGCATTCAGCTTCAGAAGATCCACAAGTTGGATTGAACCAAGAAATAGTAAGACGATAATTTTCTTCAACCAACATACGATATGGAAATCCATAAATGTTGTTCATCTTGGTACAAGACAATAAACCAGAGTAACTAATGGTATAACTTGGTCTAACGGCATAAACGTCATGGTTAAAAGCACTCAGACATGGGATTTTATTCCAGTACGGAAACCGTTTCTCATTAGAAGAACAATTGAACAAGGTCCAATCACCCGGCCAATCATTGTTAATTTGAAAGTGAGGAGCCCCTAGACTGAAGTTCAAACGTTTCCTTGGAAAACAACCAAGAGGATCCCTTGCATAAACAAGTCGATGTCTGTAGTCAATTTCTTCTATGAGGAGACTCACTCCAGTTGGCAGCTCCAGCACTGTACTGTTGTCATCGGAGCAGGATAGATCAAACCCAGGATAGCCACAGTTGTCTGGTTGTTTGCCCTTGATTCGGAAAGGAAATCGGATGTCGGGGCCAGGGTTTCCACATGATCCTGTGCAGTTCAATCCTGCTCCATGGCCGGCTACGAAGACAACGAACAAGACGTAGAACAGACACGCAACCATTTCTGATGAATAATTCGGTCTCTCCTCACTCCTCTTAATATTTTATCTGTACTCGCTGATATGGCTTTGGCCTTTCAGAAAACTCATTTTTGTCCTTAGATGGGCAAGCACTTTACACTGTCCTTGCATGAGAATATAATCATTTTTTATATTTACTAAAATAATAATCATTCGGGTTTTTTAGGAGGTTTATAATAGATCACAAATTCTATTTCAACTAGAAAATAAAATAAAAATTCAAATACGTTATGCTAGTAGGGACCAGGGGCTGCAATGGATGCGAAATTGTCAGCAAGTAATAACTAAGAAGCGTATAATCTGCATCATTGACTCTATGGGGAGAGGGGCAAAAGTCTTGCAATGGGAAACTTCGAGTGATGGACCAATGTTCCTATCAATGACTTGTGTAGTTACGTGTCTATGTCCGAAAGGAGAAAAAGTCTTACTATGTAAAATAACGGAACTTCAACGAAATGGATCAACAAATCTGGACTGTTCTCAAGGCTTGGAGAATAGTTTGTGCAGAAATTGTGTATCAGCTATGTTTAGAGGAATGAACCTCCTCTCTGCTTGCTACATAGCCTTTCTTTCACACCTATTAGTCCTCCAGAATTGCCATTCTAGCAACATCACTACTACTCCCTGCTCTCCTTCTTCATGCGGCGGGATCCAAAACATAAGCCACCCTTTCAGGCTAGACACTGATCCACAAAACTGCGGAAACTATAATTATAATCTGACTTGCGAGAACAATAATTCTGCAGTATTGTACTTGTATTCAGGTAAATACTACGTGCAGGCAATCGACTATGGTAACTACACGATCCGAGTGGTTGATGCTGGTGTGCAAGATAATTGCTGCTCCATCCCTCGTTATTCTTTGGTACCTGATAACTTCAGCACCGGAGATCCGTACAGATTGCGTACCTACAAGACAGTGCTGCAGGTCGTAAATGAAGATTCCATAGACTATTGGCCCCGACGGTATCCTCGAACACTATCACAGCCTATGGTTTTCATTAGCTGTAAAAAGACGGTGGATTCTCCTCTTTATGTGGACACAGCTCACCACGGCCTTAACTATAGATCAGTAAATTATTCCAACTCTTCTCTTATGACTCATTCGTATTATGTGACTCATGGGGGCATGAATGCCTCGGATTTGATGGAACTGTGCAGCATAGAGAGAATATTTTTGCTTCCAAAGAAGAACTACACAGACAAGTCCTTTGAAGAGATACACAATGACCTTGCATATGGGTTTGAACTTTCATGGTACAACTTCTACTGTGAAAAATGCAGAGGTCGTTGCTACCTCGACAGCGCGGACCGTCATCAATGCATTAGTGGTATGTAGAACTTGATGATTAAGTTGCATCAGCTTTGGTCACTTATTTAAATTGTGTGTGCTCTGATCTATTTTCTTTCGCATTTACTGTTTCCTATACCTTTAGAACTTGTTTTTTAAACTGAAGCTTCAACAGGTTCTTATGAAAGCATTTGGACAATTCTACTCGATGCAGTGCAAGGTGCGAATTCTTTTTCTACATCTCACCTTTGTGTATTCTCAAGTGTTTCATTAAAAGACATATTTGTGAAATAAGGATTGAATAGTAATTGTAATTTTGCTTACAATTTTCTGCAGTAATTACCGTATATACATTCGCTTCATTGGGTAAGAGATTCCTTTGCTTCTTTAGTTTCGCGAGAAATTTCTAGTGGAGACAACAAGTAAGGTCACAAAACCTGATTGTGTTTTGGGAATTTTCTACACAGCACTACTTCACGGGGTGATATTTTTTTGTGGGACTCCATGTGTGTTTATATTTCTGGTCTACAAATGGAGAAGGAGACATTTATCAGTATACGATACAGTTGAACAATTCCTACAGAGTCACAATAACCTGATGCCAGTAAGGTATTCCTACTCAGATATCAAGAAGATAACCAGAGGTTTCAAGGACAAATTGGGTGAAGGAGGCTTTGGTTGTGTTTACAAAGGAAAGCTTCGCAGTGGACGTTTTGCAGCAGTAAAATTGTTGAGCAAATCGAAAGCTAATGGACAAGATTTCATTAATGAAGTTGCTACCATCGGAAGGATTCACCATACTCATGTTGTGCAGCTAATCGGTTTCTGCGCTGAAGGATCAAAGCGTGCTCTTGTATATGATTTCATGCCTAATGGATCTCTTGATACACACTTATTTTCTCGAGAAGGATCCATCTCTTTAAGCTGGCAAAAACTGCATCAGATTTCCCTCGGAGTGGCTCGTGGTATTGACTATCTTCATTTAGGCTGTGACATGCAAATACTACATTTTGATATCAAGCCTCACAACATTCTTCTCGACGATAATTTCTCTCCGAAAGTTTCTGACTTCGGGCTCGCTAGGTTGTACCCAACCAATGGCAGCATCACGTCTCTCACTGCAGCAAGGGGCACAATAGGATACATGGCTCCTGAATTGTTCTACAAAAACATTGGACGCGTCTCATATAAAGCTGATGTTTATAGCTTTGGAATGCTGCTTCTGGAAATGGCAGGGAAAAGGAAGAATCTAAATGCTTTGGCAGAAAACTCAAGTGAAATCTACTGGCCATATTGGGTTCATGACCAAGTATCCAATGGAAAGGCCATAGAAATCGGAGACGACGCCACTGAGGAAGAAAGGATGATAGTCAAGAAGATGGTGATGGTTGGATTGTGGTGTATACAAATGAAACCTACGGATCGGCCTACAATGAAAAATGTGGTGGAGATGCTTGAAGGAGATTTGGAAAACCTGCAATTGCCTCCTAAACCAGTTTTAAATCTAGATGAGACGCCAGCAAACATTGGAGGAGAGTCATCATCATTGTCAGGTGATTCTACCGAATCAATCAGTTTGATTGAAAATAGTTCGTAAGTGATTTGACCTGTAATGCTCCTCCCACATCCAAGGAAAATATGTTCTGTATTGTGTTATACACCATATAAAACGATTTCAGGCTTAGGTATTAGCTACAACTTGTTCCTTTGGTTTGGTCTGTATAATCACCACATAAATATGTTTTGTATTGTGTTTAACAATCCGATCTCCACTCTCTACAATAAAAAATGGTCGTTTCTTCTGATTCATTTGATAGCACAATTACTAAATGCTGAGGCTATGCTTGAGGATTGATAGGAATCAATTCAGGCCCAGCACTTTCACACCAGTCCAAATTGCATCATTCTACAAAGATTTTGAAGAACACAAGAGTCAATATTTAGACCTTTGTGTTGGTTGTTCGGCTTGAAAGATGCCCACTTAAATTCTTAGAAACATTTAGATGGATAATTGTGGTTTATTTTGTGAATAATCGGGCAGTCCATTGGTTTGAAAATGTAATAATCTGTTAGCATTAATTTTAATTCAAAAAGAAGAAGGGGATACTTCTTTGACAGTCATAGCAGTCAGCGAGGATGGTGCATCCTCCATTTGAACTGTTACATGCTCTACAAGTCTCCCCAAATTGGCTAAACTACGAAGTTTGAACCATCTCACTCTGTTCTCCAGTAGTTTGCCTATGCTTGACGTCTTGGATGAGAGATTCTACAGAAGCTACGTCCTTAATAATGAATGATACATAACCTTCATCATGTGCAGCTGACTCTAGTAAATAAATTAACCAGGGATAGGCAATCTGATTCCAGCACCACTCGCACAAAACCTGTCTGGTGAGCTACGAGGAGTCCATGTAAAGCTTCCTTAATTAGCTTCACCAAGAACAACTGATAATTGATGTTGGATTGTTTTGTGGGCAGCAAGGAGAACCTGTCCCTCCTGATCTCTTTCATTTACTCCAAGCCCACAGCTCGTAGAACGATAAAGTCTGCATCCGAGCCATCGGGGGATTGCCAAAGCTACGGTCTCCTGCTCTATCCGGGATAGAGTTGAGGTTTCTCAACAAGGCCGATGCTATCATAACTTCCTGCTCTCCCATCAAAGGAAAATATAAAGATTAAAAAATCTTTGACTCAATGTCCAAACATGGAACCTAAGATTTATACAATCAAAACGAGTTTGGACTCAATGTTAGATTGCTAGATTTATAGATGACGGGTCAAAGAGCTTGCTAGACCCATGTATGTCTAGGCTTAGCATTTGAATGATGGGCTCAACATACATTTAGAATTAGGCTTAGCATTTCTTGTCCTCCAATATTGGGTTCGTTGGTTATTAGGTCATGTATTTCTTTTAATTTATTTTTTATTAAATGATCAGTGTTGCAAGGTTGATTCAAACTATTTTTTTAGCCTTTTTTATAAAAACAAAATCTTACTCTCTTTTTTTTCATTTTCTTACTTAATTATTGGGTTGGTTAGGAATTAAAATTTATAATCCTTTGTTATTATATGTCTATGTTATTATCTCGTTCTCATGACCTATATTGTAGGTTCCATCGGTTTTCCCGAGTTTACTCAAAACCAATTTTCATTTTTTTTTTGTTTTTTTCTTTTCATTTTCTTTCTCTAGCATTGGTTATTTGTAAATCTAGCTTCATAACATTTTTCTATTTGTATTTTAAAGGATTATCGTGTTCTGGTGACTAACATCATGAATTTTGCAAATTAATAAGGGTCGACCTAGGTGATTTTAGTTTGTTTTCGTCTTAATATTTCTAATAAAAAGATGTCATCTTGGTATGTTGCTATATCAATATCGAAAAACTTTATTGTACAATATGCATAATGTTTTGAACTCATAATTATTTATTTCCTAGAAAACACATTAACAATACATTTTTTTTAGACATTAAGAAAAAAATAATCCAATCTACAGGGTAATGTAGGTCACTAGTCACTATCTTGTTAGCACAAACTCTAAATCATGTCGGGACAACATTATGGATGTTCACAATTTTCTCCATTTTACCTCTCTCATCACAATATTTATACAATCGAATGAGGGTTATTTTTGTCTTTTAACATGGACACAAACTTCGTTTAAAAAATCATATGGGGCATAATTATTTCTTTTTGAATTATGGAATCGCTAAAATAACCTCTTACACAAAAAAATAGATATTTGTTTAGGTCATTTGGATTAATTTTCCTTTTAAAATAAATAGTTAAAGTACTCAAATACCCTCAGGATCAAATGATTTTAAATGTTCTTTAGAGGGTATATTTATCTTCGTCTCTTTGTTTTTTTTTTTGTTACTTTCGAGTTAGGTCCATGAGCATTTTTGTCTTTAAATAATGATAAATAAATAAAAATTCCTAATGCGTATAAGCAGGTGTCAGCGAGTGGATGCCGCACGCACCCTTCAAGCAATTGGTGTTGTGGCATCCTACCATCAAATTTCAGTTGACTTTGTCTCTTTTGAATTCATTTCATATCCTCTTTCTAATGGTGCAAAGTGTTTAAGAGGGAGGTAGGTGGTCTTTTTCTCCTCTCTTAAAAAGTACATGTTGACCCTCTTTGTTTTGATTGTTTGAATTTGAGTAATTATTCGATTTATTTTTATTTATTTATTTTCTTGGCGTTTTAGTTAAAGTTTTATTGGTTTTCAACTTTAGCATTTAATCAAAGTCTATGTTGTTGTATTTTTTTAAAAAAAATTTAAAATATTAACTGAATGCTTACTTGAATGGATTGACATTTGGAAAGTTTCTTTCTATTTGCCTATAAGATTCATTCATTTGCTTATTTGAGTCCTTATAATATTCATCACCTTTACTATTAGTCTTGTGCTATGATACAAAAAAAAAAACAAATCAATCCCTAAATATCATAGAATTCTAATTGCATCCCTTGAAATAATAGTAAGTGCCTATTTAACATGGCAGTCTAAAAGTTTTTTTTATTTTTAAAATCACTACTGTAGGGTTTTGAAAACTTTGAATAGGAAAAAGGCATTAATACCATTGATGACTTAGGATTAGATATAAATGAATTAAGGGTATAGTAGTAACTTGCAAATATAAATAGCAAAAGAAGAGAAGTAAAGCTGAAATTTTTGAGAGAGAACTGGAAGAGAGAAGAAAAAGAGAAAAGAGGAAGGGAGAAAGGAAGGATGAGAAATAAGTATTAAGGTAATGCATATCTGTTATTATGTAAAAATATTGTTTATTAGTCAAGCTTCTTGCTTGTATTGGTTATTAGGATTTGTAGATTTTATTTGGGTTTGATTGATGAATGGATTGAGATGTTGAATGGATTGAGATGTTAAGGGTTTAATGTGTTGGGTAATGGTTTAATGTGTTTGATTGTAGATGATTTTGAAGTTATTTGATATGTTTGGTGTAAGAAAATATTGAGAAATGGTGAAAAACCCTTGCTGGAATTCTGGGTTGGAGGTTGAAGATGACAAAAATTCATTTTGGTCCCTTTTGTGAAAATTACAGTTTGGTCCCTGGAGTGAAATTCGAATTCTGGACAGAATTGAGGATGAATTATTGAGCAAATTTCAGTATGGCTATGAATTTATGAGGAGTTCAATTTAGTCATTCAATTTGATAAAATTACAATTTAACCTTATAAATATAACAAAATTACATAATGGTCCTTGGATGAAATATAAGTATTTCAGATTGATTTGATGGATAATTTATGCTTATTTGATGAATTATTATTAATTTTACAAATTGTGTATTTTGAAATAGATTTCGGAAGAAACCATTGTTTTTAGGTTTTGCGAAAAATAGATAGTTTGATTCAAAACACAAAGGATTATGAATTAAACTCTTAGATACATTTATTAAAAAGATTTAATTCTTTTGAGTTATTTTTTAGTGTGTCTTCTTTTATATATTCAGATAATCCTGATATTATACCTGCGATATGTTAGTAGGATTCCGTCAATATTCTGCTTTTGAATTCTATTCGTTTTTTGAGTTAGGTAAATGAATAATATTTAATATGAATGAGAAATATTATAAATATTTTCATGTTTGTGTTTTATAGGATTATCGTGTTGTGATTAGTCACATCATGAATTTTGCAAATTAATACGGGTCGATCTAGGTGAATTTAGTTTGTGTTTGTCTCAATATTAAAAATGTAAAGATGTCATCTTGGCATGTTTCTATATGAACATCTACAAGCTTTATTGTACAATATGCACAATATTTTGAACTCATAATTATTTATTTCCTACAACACACTTTAACAATGCATTGTTTTTTTGTAAACATCAAGAAAAAAATAATTCAACCTACTGTGTAACACGGGTCACTATCTTGTTAACACAAACTCTAAACCATGTAGGAAAACATTACGGATGTTCATAGTTTTCTCCATTTTACCCCTCTCATCACAATATTTATGCAATGGAATGGGGGGTATTTTTGTCTTTTCACATGGACACAAATGTTGTTTAAAAAATCATTGGGGGCATAATTATTTTTTTTGAATTGTGGAATTAGTAAAATAACCTCTTAGACAAATATTTGTTTAGGGGCTTCGTGGTAATTTTCATTTTAAAATGAGCAATTAAAGTATTTAAATATCCTCAGGATCATATGATTTTAAATCTTCTTTGGAGGGCATTTTTATCTATGTTTTTATTTTGTTATTTTCAAGTGGGCTCATGGGCATTTTTGTCTTTAACTATATTAAAAAAGAAAAGAAAATGACTCACGTCAGTGGGTGGACACCACACACACCTTTCAAGAAAGTATGAATCCCAACCAGTTGCAGTGACAAACTTCTATAGCAAGTATGGACCTGTTCTGAACTGACGAAGAGACAGATGACTGATGAGGTATGGACCTCGATAAAGAGACAGATGCTCTTCATTGGTTTCACAGTCATTGATTCCATTCTCTATTGTTTGTGTTATTTAAATCATAATTGAAAGTTTTCGAATCCTATGATGAAGCCAAGCATATTTGTTACTAGTTATTTTGGGATGCTAGGAAATTCTGCAAGATATGCGGACTTTTTCCTTGATATTAATTATTGATCACAATGATAACTTTATGTCCAGTCATAAGCTGCCAGAAATTGAACCGCCACGCTTTATAATTATTTTTGGAGATTTGAAAGTATGAATCCTAACCAGTTGCAGTGACAAACTACTGTTTATTGGGAGAAATGGGAAATCAGTGTTAGCCATATTACTTGTGAGCATGTGACTGAATGGCTCTTGAACTTTTCTTGGGCCATCTGACAGATGTAATTTTTCTTTTGTGTTTATAGTCATTTACTCGGGGATGGCTACAGCTCTGTTTAACTGTGGTCTAGGGAATATGGACATTATTTGAGGTTCTGTCATGTTCTTGCCATTTCTTAGATTTTTCATAAAAAAATGACCTTTTAGCAGATGGATTTCTTTCTTAACCATTTTTATATACCTATCTTATTGGTCTGAGTGTGCTCAATAATGTTACTGGTTTGTAGGGATGAATGTCTATGGGACTACTGTTAGTGAGGAAGCAGGGGTGTCACCCTTGAACACATCTATTTGGATTATTGGTTGTCGCAGAGCTATTTGTAGCTGCGAGCAGTTATGCCTATAGGAAATTAAGGTTCACGGGTAGAAGATGAGAAAAATTAATCAAAATAGTGCCGTTGCTTTTGTTTAGGTGTGGGCAGCAGATTCCATGGGATCAGTAATATCCTCTTTAATGTCAACTTCTTTTTATAGTTATTTCACTGCCTCTGTCATGAAGATTGTGGGTTGGGAGTTGACTGAGAATGCAATATTTTTGTATCTTGGCAAATTTGCTAGCATATTTCCCTCGCTTTAAATAATTTATATGATTTTAGTGATCTTCCTCTCATTCTTCCATGCGTTTATGCATCAAGAGAAGTTGTTCATGCATCCTTTCGAGGCTTATGGACTTTTTTTTTTTTTTTTAGATTTCAGATTAATTCTGCATGCTTTTATCTCAGTTGTGCAACTATCCTAGCTGGTTTTTGAAACATGAACCAAGCACAAGGATGTCTGGTTGCTTGCTTAGCAAACTTTTTGTTTCAGCTTTCTTTTTTTCCACACCTATGTTTTTTCTTCGAGTTTCCAGTTGCTTTTTGGCTGACCTGAGTGCTTTTAACCTGAGTTCTCTTGCACAGCACATTTGAGATCAAATTGAGAGGAAATTGATGGTCTTGAATCTCAGAATACTTGAAGTTTGTTTTCCCTTTCTTCTCATAAGAACTTTGTGGGATGTAAGTGGGTTTTCAAGCTTAAGCTTTTAGGTGAGATGGTTCCTTAACATGTTACTCGTCATAAGGCTAAGTTGGCGGCACAGGAGTTCAATCAGGAACCTGGATTTGACTATGGCTAAGTTGGTGATTGATTTTTACTAGATTTTTAGGTTTGATCCGCTTAATGGAAGAACTTGGTTGCACTGTTGTCCTGCTTAGCATGACCATTTTGATTACCTTCAAGCTACTCTTTCTGCTGCTCAATCCATCCTGTTGCTGTTTCTCCCAGAGGATATGCATGATTGGTGAAGCCCTCATAAAGGCAAGGATCATGGCCAATTTTTGTTTTATCAATAATGGCCCATCTTATAAAAAATGAGATTGTTACACTGTAAGTGTAGGATTTCCTTGTGCACAAGATCGAAATAGGAATAAACATATAGCATTGCAAGCCATATAGTTTGAAAATGGATAGCCAACTAGCCAGATTTAACAACTAGCCAGAGTTAAACGAATAATGATATTTCTTTTTTGTTAAAACACTTTACAGTAGTAAATAGTAATAACGTTTTTTTTTGTTGTTGTCAAAAGTTTTATTGCTCAATTTAGGATGTTTACTATATGTATTTTTAAATAATATATTTTAATCAAATAATATAACATTCAAATATCTCATAATAATATGAATCTAAACTCTAGATTTAGAAGGAAAATCAAAATTTAAAATTATAAGAAAACACTTAAATATAAGGTTAAAAAAACATGTAAAATATAAAAAAAATCAAGTTGAAAACTCTTCTTTCACCTCTCTTTTTTTTATATTGAATTTTGGAAGCTAAAAGGTTAAAGAATTAATTCTTATCATTATCAATTTTTACTTAGATGCAATAAATCAAGAATAAAATCTGGAAAAAACCCAAGAGTTCTTTGAGATCAATTTCTTCATCTATAACTTGTTTAAATCATGTTAATAGATCATATTAAGGTCAAAGCATAACAACACTTTGTTCTAAGTTTTTTTTCTTCTATCAAATCTTTATCAATAAGTTATATTTACATGATATATTTATAATAATAAAAATCAAATATATTTAATAACCATGATAAACTTTCAAAATAAATAATGAATAAAAATTAGTTGAGCATGCAACTTAAGTGTCTATTTGGGATTATAGTTGCGGTTGCTTTTGAAAATGCTTTTCGTTCAGAAATGTATTAATTTTTTTTTTTAAATTATTTTTGATATCAGCACATGAAAATGATATAAAAAGACTAAAAAAATTTAATTGAAAGTAAAAAATAAAAATAAAAAAAATTCAATTTTTTTCAAAAACACTTTTAAAACGCAGTGTTAAACACCAAGATCTTATCCCATCCGAATGACCTTATCCCATCCAAAGTCAACACTCATTTAAAGCCTTATATGTGGGTTCACAACATAATTTAAGCTCGTCCACTTTTGTTCAGTGGTCCACCACTCATGGTTATTTCTGGTCAAGAAGTTTGTGCCTTGCAACAATCCATCACATTGTGTGTTGTCAGGAAAGGTGTGCATTTTATACTTGAGTACAATTTGATATCTGATTTTGATTTTGATTTGTTTGATTTATATTTGTTTTTGAATCTCAGTAATGAGTTAATAATTTTTAATATGCATGAAAAATATTTTAATATTTAAATTGTTAATACACATTGGATTATGCTTCTTAATAATATATATGTTAATTATTTTTTTTTGTTACGATAAAATATAATTAATTATGGATCTAAATTCTTGATATAAGTCAATATACACTTTTGAATTGATAGTTGCTAATTTGATTGATGTCATGAGTTGAGCCTTATGAAATGAATATGTTTGTTTGATTATAATATAATCTAAGGTATGTCAGTTAAAATATCTATACTAATATGGTAGTGTTAGTCTTTCTGCACATCACATCTGAAACCCTAGTTGGTTGGGGGAGTCATCAACCTATGTGGATTGATCATCCCACAGTATGGAGCTTCATGCTCAATGTATTTTGATTTTTTGACGAGCTATACCTTATAATATCTTGTTATGACCTATTTGAGAAACCTTTATGAAAAAACTTAGTCACATTCAAAAATATATTTCTCATTGTTGTATTATCTTGTGTATGTAAACCCTGGGAAATAAATGTAAGTGTTAAATCAAAGGAATGAATTAAAATATGAATAAAATAAGTTCAAAGAGGGGTGAAATTGAAATAAATGAAAAGATTATGATTTAAATTATAAGAAAGTGGAGGAAAAGGAGTGTTTGGGATGGCAGTAGTAGGAAGAGAAAGAGGAGAGGAGGATATTGTGATTTCACAAGCTATTAGGATCTTGAATCCTTCTTGGTAAAATGTTTCTATATGCATCTTGACTTTATGGTTAAATTGCATTATTTTTCTTTATGAATTTTGGGTTATGGTTCTTGAAACATTTTGGGGGAAATGTGGAATTGTGTGAAATTGATGAATGTGGCATGAAATAGATGAAATGAGAGTTAATTGGCAAGACAAATGAAAAGAAAAAAGGGGGAGCCCTAGGAAAGGCCATGGTTGGCCATTGAGGACAAAAATTAGGAGAGAAAGATTATGTTTTGTAAATAATTATTGTATATGTTGTGTTGCATGTGAATGGTTGTGTAATGAATGATTGAGTATGAAAATAAAGAGGGAAGTCTTTTTTTCCCAAGGCCAACTTTCAGCCAAATGCATGTGTTGCAGAAGTCAATAACTTAACAGATTCATCTCTTGATTTTCGGAGAGAATTGGAGTGGGAAAACAAGGGAATTAGGATTGGGTTCCTTTGTAGGAGTTGTAGTTCTGGATGTCTACTATCCAAGGAAACTTGTTTCATTTAATTTGGAGTTTTATAACTCTAGTTAAGGGTCACCTAACGTGACTCTGCAGGGCAGGTTCTGCAGAGCAACAGGTCTGTCAAATTCGTGACGCATTTCGTGAATTTTGGAGAAAGAACTGGGTTTTCTCCCCTTCATAAGAGTTGTATCCCTATATGTTAGATTTCTAACAAGATAAAGTTTGTACAAAACAGAGCTCTACAACTCCTGTTATAGTGAAAACTCTAAGCAGAGGTCGAAATCTGACCTCTACTGGAAGCTTTGAGAAAAAGGGGAAAAAAGGTGGGAGGTCGCGAAACGATGAAGTGAGATGCATTAAAGGAAAAGAAACAAGTTATGTTTGAAAATGGGTGTTTATAATCATATTTGTTATTGACAAAAGTTTTAAAAGAATAACAAATGTAAAGGCATATTGAATTGTTTTGATGTGGTTGTTACGAAGAGTATCGGTGGTTGGAAATGATTTACGAGAATTTCCTGTAATTGCAGGAGTGAACAAAAGTGTGGTGCAATAGCATCAATAAGGGACCACGAGCAGAGCATCCAAAGCAGGTAGGTGATTCATGCCTATGTCTCTAATTTAATTTTCATAGTGGAAATGTGTGATTTATGCTTAAAGTCTTTGTGGAAGTTTGAGAAGATATGATGTATCAATAAGAATATTTAAGGCTTGTGTATCAGGAAAGTTTGGAAATGGCACGAACAAAACATGGCGGTGACTAGTATACATTTAGTGTATGCTAGGATCCCGGATAAAGGGATCAACATGAATAACTGTCATACATTCAGTGTATGCCAGGATCCCGGGTAAAGTGGTCGGTATAAATGGCAAACATACATTTAATGTATGTTAGGATCCCGGATAAGGGGATCAACATGAATAACTGTCATACATTCAGTGTATGCCAGGATCCCGGGTAAGGGATCGGTATAAATGGCTAACATACATTTTAGTGTATGTTAGGATCCCAAATAAAGGGATCACCAAAAAAAATAGCTAACAAACATTTCAGTGTATGTGAGGATCCCGGATAAGGGGATCATCATGAATAACTGTCATACATTCAGTGTATGTCAGGATCCCGGATAAGGGGATCACTATGCATAGGCTAATATACATTTAGTGTATGTTAGAATCTCAGATAAAGGGATTGTGGTGCAATGCTTAAACACATATTCATGTATGTTGAACTTTCAAGGGTAAAATAAAAATGTATAAGGTATGTTTCGGGCCCAGGAAGGGGTCTTCTTTAATTTCTAATGTCGGTAGGATGATAAGGGTATTGGAAATGCTTAGTATTAGCAATGCTTAGTATCAGCAATGCTTAGTATCAACTATATTTAGTATCGACAATACGTAAGTGGGGAAGATAGTTTGATTTTCAAATACCTAGGTTGATTATTTCAATTATATATGATGGCATGTCGTGGGTTTAATAACTTTAATATGATTTCTTCTAGAATTTTCTTTATGAGATTATCTTGTATCTCTATTTCAGGTCCATCATCTTCACGTCAGGAGCAAAGCTATAGTTTCTTAATTTTTGTATCCAATAGTAATTTGTATAAGGTAAATATTGGCAAACTGATATGTATGTTCACTATTTTGGAAAAAAAATTGGAATGTAAGAAAACTAACTCGTTATGTCGTATTTTATTGAATGTGAATGGTTTTATATGAACTCTACTGTAAATGGTTGAATGATGTTAAATGTATGGTTTATTAATTATGGTTGTGATGAGGATGATGTTTAAGGTTTTGTAGACCCATGATGAATGGGTCAAGATTGAATCAAGGGTTATGTTACTGCCCACCTGTGACTATTTTGGAACATGTTAATGTTCGACACCTGTTACTATTTCAGAATATGTTAGTGTTCGAGACCTGTTATTATTTCAGAACATGTTAATGTTTAAGACCCGTTACTGTTTCGGAACATCTTATTGTTTTGAGGCATGTTAATGTTTGAAACCTGTTACTATTTTGGGACATGTTAATGTTTGAGACCTGTTACTGTTCTGAGACCTATTATTGTTTAAGGTCATGTTACTGCTCGCTTGTTATTGAGAAAAAAAATACTACGTTTCTTTGGCGAATGTGTATTAATAAGATTACGTGGTCGTCCCCAAGAGTAGGGGGTGTTACAGTGTATATATATTGAATGTTATTTACTCATTGAGTTGTTGAACCCACCTTTTTATTATTTATCATTTTCAGGCTTATAGCTTGTTTGTAGGTCATTTTTGTTGTACTCTCTAAACTTGCTCTTTTTTGTTGTACTCTCTAAACTTGCTCTTTTGGTTGCAATTGTTCCTTTTTTCTTATGTCTTGTTAGTGTTTTACAATCATAAAAGTTTACATTTAATTCTTGTATTAAGACAATCAAATTATATTATGAAATTAATTTTGTTATTAATGTTGCGTTGAACTCTGATTAATTTATTTAAAGGATAAGTTTGTATGTAAGTTTAGTTTTGCATGGGTATGGAATTTTGGAGGAGGACCACACCTATATGTCAGTTATGGATATAGAAATTGGGTCATGACAGTATCATTATCAACTTATGCTTAGCTACAATAAATCAAGAATAAAATCCGGAAAAAAACTAAGAGTTTTTTAAAATTAATATTTATAATAATAAAAATCAATAAACTATTAAAAAAACTAGTCAGCTTCATCCAAGCCACCAATCCAAAAATATATTTCTCATTGTTGTATTATCTTGTGTATATATATTGAATGTTATTTACTCATTGAGTTGTTGAACCCACCTTTTTGTTATTTATCATTTTTAGGCTTATATCTTGTTTGTAGGTCATTTTTGTTGTACTCTCTAAACTTGCTCTTTTGGTTACAATTGATATTTTTTTTCTTATGTCTAGTTAGTGTTCCACAATCATAAAAGTTTATATTTAACTCTTGTATTAAGACAAACAAATTATATTATGAAATTAAATGTTATCATTAATGTTGCGTTGAACTCTGATTAACTTATTTAGAAGATAAGTTTGTATGTAAGTTTAATTTAGCATACAGTATGGAACTATGGAGGAGGATCATGTCTATGTGTTAGTTATGAATCCGAAAATTGGGTCATGACAGTATCATTATCAACTTATGCTTAGCTACAATAAATCAAGAATAAAATCTGGAAAAAAACCAAGAGTTTTTTAAGATTAATGTCTTATTCATTTATAATTTGTTTAAATCATGTTAACAAAATAAATTTCCAACACCAAGCATAACAACACTTTTTTTTTAATCTTGGTTCTTTAATTTAGTTTTCAATTGATATCTCTTCTCTTTAATTAGTCTAACTAATTATTAATAGTAATTAACCTACCTCAAAAGAGTTATTGTAATTTGTTTTCAGTTTTGTTTTCAATTAAATCTTTATCAATAAGTTATATTTAGATGATATATTTATAATAATAAAAATCAATAAACTTTTTTTAAAAAAATCTAGTCAGCTTCATCCAAGCCACCAACCCAGTCTTCCCTATAAACATATCTTCTCATCCCATCCGAAGTCACAAACTCATTTAAAGCAACCCGTGGGTTCAACGACATAATATTGAATACTGATTGAAACATGGGTCCGCCACTCTTGAGTTTTTTCAAAGCAAGACTTTTCTCCCATGCACCCTCGGGTCAATGACGAAGAACTGTAGGCTTCTGGGTTATTTCTGTTCGAGAAGTTTGTGCCTTGCAACAGTCAACAAATAGAATTTTCTTATGTCTAGTTAGTGTTTCGCAATCATAAAAGTTTACATTTAATTCTTGTATTAGGACAATCAAATTATATTATGAAATTAATTTTGTTATTAATGTTGCGTTGAATTCTGATTAATTTCAAAATAAATAATGAATAAAAATTAGTTGAGCATGCAACTTAAGTGTTTGTTTGGGATTGTAATTTCAATTGCTTTTGAAAGTGTTTTCCATTCAGATATATATTAAAATGATTTTTTTATTTTTTTTATTATTTATCATTTTCAGGCTTATAGCTTGTTTGTAGGTCATTTTTGTTGTACTCTCTAAACTTACTCTTTTGGTTGCAATTGCTTCTTTTTTCTTATGTCTAGTTAGTGTTTCGCAATCATAAAAGTTTACATTTAATTCTTGTATTAGGACAATCAAATTATATTATGAAATTAATTTTGTTATTAATGTTGCGTTGAATTTTGATTAATTTATTCAAAGGATAAGTTGGTATGTAAGTTTAGTGTTGCATGGGTATGGAACTTTGGAGGAGGACCACACCTATATGTTAGTTATGAATCTAGAAATTGGGTTATGACAATATCATTATCAACTTATGCTTAGCTACAATAAATTAAGAATAAAATCCGGAATAAAACCAAGAATAAAACCAAGAGTTTTTTAAGATTAATGTCTCATTCATTTTTAATTTATTTAAATCATGTTAACAAAATAACTTTCCAACACCAAGCATAGCAACACATATTTTTTTTTTTTTAACTTTGGTTCTTCAATTTAGTTTTCAATTGATATCTCTTTTCTTTAATTAGTCTAACTATTTTTTAAATAGTAATTAATCTACCTCAAAAGAATTATTGTAATTTGTTGTAAGTTTTCTTTTCAATTAAATCTTTTATCAATACGTTATATTTACATGATATATTTATAATAATAAAAATCAATAAACTTTAAAATAAAATAAATAAAAACTAGTCAGCTTCATCCAAGCCACCATTAATCCAGTCTTCCCTATAAACATATCTTCTCATCCCATCCGAAGTCACAAACTCATTTAAAGCAACCCGTGGGTTCAACGACAGAATATTGAATACTGATTGAAACATTGGTCCGCCACTCTTGATTTTTTCCAAAGCAAGACTTTTCTCCCATGCACCCTCGGGTCAATGACGAAGAACTGTACGCTTCTTGGTTATTTCTGTTCGAGAAGTTTGTGCCTTGCAACAGTCAATCATGTGGTGTGTTGTCAGGAAAGCTGTGAATGAGATGAGGTTTCAGCTGTAACAAATTTTCCAGCCATGATTTTAGCTGTAAGAGAATGAGAGAAGGTTAGAAAATGTGAGAACGTACTCAACCTGTCAACAACTACCAAGATCGTATCCTTGCAAAGTAAGATTGATAATCCTTCAATGAAATGAAGTAAAAAAAACAAGCAAGTACTACGCCAAACTTTACACATAATCCATGAACCTAACTCGCACAATATGTTATTGCTGATCACAAAAGTAAATCTCTGATCACTCTATTTCTGAGATGGCTGCCAGCTTTTGGTGGCGGCGTCTCGCTGGCATGGGGTGGCCTGCACTGGTTCTCTTAGGGACAGTACTGGAGCTAAAAGGATCAGGAGGCTTTGTTAAGTTTTCTCCTTCCCCTTGAAGCATCTGGACAACAGTTTTCATGGAAGGACGCTCTGCTGGGTTCCACTGAATACACCATAGTCCCACAATTGCTAGTTTCTTTGCAGTTTTAGCATCTTCTTCTCCATCAATATGAAACCGCAGGTCTTCCTCTGTTTGTAAAAGATTATAAATCCATTCCGGGAAGTATATCTGCTCTCCATTTTCTTCTGTGTCATCCACGTTCTTCCTTCCCCCGACCATTTCCAACACCAACATACCAAAGCTGTAAACATCTGATTTAGAGGAGACATTCCCGAAGTTCCTGGAGAACACTTCTGGGGCAATGTAGCCGACAGTCCCCCTAGCAGTCGTCATGGAAATAGCACTTTTATCCCTGGAGCACAGCTTGGCCATCCCAAAATCGGAGATTTTGGGATTGAATTCGCTGTCGAGCAGGATATTCTGTGGTTTGATATCAAAATGGAGGATTCTTTGATCACACCCCTGGTGAAGATATTCAATCCCTTTGGCTATGCCTAGAGCAACACGATTCAACCTTTCCCAGCCAAGGAAATGGTTCCTTGAGTCTGCTGAGGATATGAACTTCTGTAACGAATCATTTGGCAAGTAGTCATAAACCAGAGCTCGCCTAAATCCATCAGCACAGAAACCGATCAAGCGAACCACATTGACATGGTGAATCCTTGCCATTGTTCCCACTTCGTTGATGAACTCCTCCCCTTCTCCGATGGAATTATTGAGGAGCTTCACAGCTACAGCGATTTCATTGCTTAGCTTTCCTTTAAACACGGTGCCATAAGCTCCTTGGCCCAATTCTTCCCTGAATTGATTTGTGATCCTCTTGAGATCAGCATAGGAGAACCTGGTGGGATTCAGTGTTCTGTAATCATCCAAAAACACCTCAACCCTGGCTTGATATTCTCTTTGTGTTTTATCGTTGCTGTAGGCGCGGTAGAGGGCAATAATCACCATAGCAAAAAGAGGCAATCCTAAAATCACACCTGCATATCAACATTCCGAGTCAGAAAACTGTTTTTTTTTCTTCCGTGAAGTAATGTATTGAACCGAGTGTAAAATCGAGATTGAGATTTGAGCAGACTACTAACCAGTAATCAGCAGCTTTCGCCTCACACCTGCAAGGGATTGAATAGTTTTTCAAATGCCAATTATTAATTTGCAAGGAGCTAGAAACATAAAAGAAAATGAAAGAAAGAAAAGCATGCCTTTACTGTGCTTGCGAAAGCCATAGCATTCAGCTTCAGAAGATCCACAAGTTGGATTGAACCAAGAAATAGTAAGACGATAATTTTCTTCAACCAACATACCATATGAAAATCCATAAATGTTGTGCATCTTGGTACAAGATAATAAATTAGAGTCACTAATGGTATTACTTGATGAAAAGTAATAAACGTCATGGTTAAAAGCACTCAGACATGGGATTTTATACACGTACGGAGACCGTTTCTCATTAGAAGAACAATTGAACAAGGTCCAATCATCCAGCCATTCATTCTTAATTTGAAAGTGAGAAGCCCCTAAACTGAAGTTTGAACGTTGCTTTGGAAAGCAACCAAGAGGATCCCTTGCATAAACAAGTCGAAGTCTGTAGTCAATTTCTTCTATGAGGAGACTCACTCCAGTTGGCAGCGCCAGCACTGTACTGTTGTCATCGGAGCAGGATAGATCAAACCCACGATAGCCACAGTGGTCTGGTTGTTCGCCCTTGATTCGAAAAGGAAATCGGATTTCGGGGCCACGGTTTACACATGATCCTGTGCAGTTCAAGCCTGCTCCATGGCCGGCTACGAAGACAACGAACAAGACGTAGAACAGACAGGAAACCATTTCTGATGAATAATTCGTCCTCTCCTCCCTCCTCACTGACTCTATTTCAACTAGAAAATAAAATACTTTAAAAATTATTTTAAATTAGAGGAGGTGCATCATTGACTCGAGGAGGTCAAAAGTCATGCTATGGGAATCTTCGAGTGATGGACCAATTACTTACGTGTCTGTCTTCCTCTGAAAGGAGAAAGAAAGGTGATTGATTGATGGATCATTAGCTCTTTGTCTGCTTTGCTACTACGACTCTGACATTTCAGGTAGCCGTCTTCTCCTCCACCTCTCAATGCATTATCAATAGCTTCCACTCCGAAGCTCGAAAGTTTGTCAGAGAAAAAGGAGAAGGAAATACAAAATCTGGAGAATAGTTTGTGCAGAAATTGTGTATCACTTCAGCCTTCCCCATGTTTAGAGGAATAAACCTCCTCTCTTCCTGCTACATAGCCTTTCTTTCACAGCTATTATTCCTCCAGACCTGCCATTCTACCAACATCACTACTACTCCCTGCGCTCCTTCTTCATGCGGCGGGATCCAAACCATAAGCCACCCTTTCAGGCTAGACACTGATCCACAAAACTGCGGAAACTATACTCTGATTTGCGAGAACAATAATTCTGCAGTATTGTACTTGTATTCAGGTAAATACAACGTGCAGGCAATAGACTATGGTAACTACACGATCCGAGTGGTTGATGCTGGTGTGCAAGATAATTGCTGCTCCATCCCTCGTTATTCTTTGGCAGCTGATAACTTCAGTGACGGAGATCCGTACAGTCTGTATAACTACAAGGGAGAGCTGCAGGTCGTAAATGAAGATTCCATATACTATTGGCGGCCTCCAGCACTATCACAGCCGATGGTTTTCATGAGCTGTAAAAATACGGTGGATTCTCCTCTTTATGTGGACACAGGCCCTAACTATACATCACTAAATTATCCCAACTCTTCTCTTATGACTCATTCGTATTATGTGACTGATGGGGGCATGACTGCCTCGGATTTGATGGAGCTGTGCAGCATAGAGAGAATATTTTTGGTTCCAAAGAAGAACTACACAGACAAGTCCTTTGAAGAGATACACAATGGCCTTGCATATGGGTTTGAGCTTTCATGGTACACCTTCTACTGTGAAGAATGTAGCGGTGGTTGCTACCTCGACAGTGCAGACCGTCGTCAATGCATAGTGCAAGGTCACCTATTTAAATTGTGTGTGCTCTTATCTATTTTTTTCGCATTTACTGTTTCCTATACCTTTAGATCTCGTTTTTTAAACTGAAGCTTCAACAGGTTCTTATGAAATCAAAAGGACAATACACTACATAGTGCAAGGTGCAAATTCTTTTTCTACATCTCACCTTGTTTGTGTATTCTTAAGTTTTCTTTAAATAAAATATTTGTGAAATAAAGATTGAATAGTAATTGTAATTTTGCTTACAATTTTCTGCAGTTTTTCTCTCATATACATACACTTTAATTGGTAAGAGATTCCTTTACTTCTTTAGTTTCGCGAGAAATTTCTAGTGGAGACAACAAATAAGGTCACAAAACTTGATTGTTTTTTGGAATTTTTCTACACAGCACCGCTTCGCGGGCTAATAAAAAGTTACTTTGAAGTTGTATATAGGTTTGAGCTTTCATCGTTCTACTTATACTGTGAAATATACAGAGCAGAACATCATCAATGCATTATTGGTATGTAGCACCTGATGATCAAGTGCTCTGATCTATTTTCTTTCGCATTTACTGTTTCCTATACCTTTAGATCTCGTTTTCTAAACTAAAGCTTCAACAGGTTCTTATGATTGGGCATTTCGACTCTTCATGGTGCAAGGTGCGAATTCTTTTTCTACATCTCACCATGTTTGTGTATTCTCAAGTGTTTCATTAAACGATATATTTGTGAAATAAGGATAGAATAGTAATTGTAATTTTGCTTACAATTTTTTGCAGGAACTCTCTTATATATATCCCTTTTATTTGGTAAGAGATTCCTTTCCTTCTTTAGTTTCGCGAGAAATTTGTAGTGGAGACAACAAATAAGGTCTCAAAAACTGATTGTGTTTTGGGAATTTTCTATACAGCACTACTTCACGTGCTAATATCTGTTTGTGGGACTCCATGTGTGTTTATATTTCTGGTCTACAAATGGAGAAGGAGACATTTATCAGTATACGATACAGTTGAACAATTCCTACAGAGTCACAACAACCTGATGCCAGTAAGGTATTCCTACTCAGATATCAAGAAGATAACCAGAGGTTTCAAGGACGAATTGGGTAAAGGAGGCTTTGGTTGTGTTTACAAAGGAAAACTTCGTAGCGGACGTTTTGCAGCAGTAAAATTGCTGAGCAAATCGAAAGCTAATGGACAGGATTTCATTAATGAAGTTGCTACCATCGGAAGGATTCACCATACTAATGTTGTGCAGCTAATCGGTTTCTGCGCTGAAGGATCAAAGCGTGCTCTTGTATATGATTTCATGCCTAATGGATCTCTTGATACTCACTTATTTTCTCGAGAAGGATCCATCTCTTTAAGCTGGCAAAAACTGCACCAGATTTCGCTCGGAGTGGCTCGTGGTATTGACTATCTTCATTTAGGATGTGAAATGCAAATACTACATTTTGATATCAAGCCTAACAACATTCTTCTCGACGATAATTTCTCTCCGAAAGTTTCTGACTTCGGGCTCGCTATGCTGTACCCAACCAATGGCAGCATCACGTCTCTCACTACAACAAGGGGCACAATAGGATACATGGCTCCTGAATTGTTCTACAAAAACATTGGACGCGTCTCATATAAAGCTGATGTTTATAGCTTTGGAATGCTGCTGCTGGAAATGGCAGGGAAAAGGAAGAATCTAAATGCTTTGGCAGAAAACTCAAGTGAAATCTATTGGCCATATTGGGTTCATGACCAAGTATCCAATGGAAAGGACATAGAAATCGGAGACGACGCCACTGAGAAAGAAAGTTTGATAGTCAAGAAGATGGTGATGGTTGGATTGTGGTGTATACAAATGAAACCTACGGATCGGCCTACAATGAAAAATGTGGTGGAGATGCTTGAAGGAGATTTGGAAAACTTGCAATTGCCTCCTAAACCAGTTTTAAATCTAGATGAGACGCCATCAAACATTGGAGGAGAGTCATCATCATTGTCAGATGATTCTACCGAATCAATCAGTTTGGTTGAAAATCGTTCCTAAGTGATTTGACCTCTAATGCTCCTCCCACATCCAGGGAAAATATGTTCTGTATTGTGTTATGCACCATATAAAATGCTTTCGGGCTTAGGTATTAAGGACACAGCTTGTTCCTTCGGTTTGGGTCTATCTAATCACCATAAAAATATGTTTTGTATTGTGTTTAACAATCCGATCTCCACTCTCTTCAATAAGAAATGGTCGTTTCTTCTAATTCATTTGATAGCACAATTACTAAATAGTGAGGCTATGCTTGTGGATTGCATAGGAATCAATTCAGGCGCAGCTCATTCACACCAGACCAAATTGCATCATTTAACAATGATTTTGAAGAACACAAGAGTCAAGTATTTAGACCTTTATGTTGGTACTTAAATTCTTAGAAACATTTAGATTGATAATTGTTGTTTATTTTGTGAATAATCGGGTAGTCCATTGGTTTGAAAATGTAAAAATTTAGTAGCATTCATTTTCATTCAAATAAAAGAAGGGGATACTTCTTTGACAGTCACAGCAGTCAGCGAGGATGGTGCATCCTCCATTTGAACTGTTACATGCTCTACATGGTGTCTTTGCTCTAGAACGCCTCACGCTAATTGCTAAAGCAAGGACTGAACACAGAATTGTTTGATTTCAAAGAACTTGACTGACAAATTGATAGATTGAAGAACAAACAGTTACTGTTCAAATCAGTAACTAGAATTGCCTTTAAACCCAGAAAAACACGCACTGTAGCAATCAAGGAAGAACCAGTGCTGTTTTCTTTAAGAACCGTAAGGCTCAAGCTAACTCACAACTAGGCAATGTAAAATTGGAAAATTTTAGAGCAGAATCTTATTAGGTTGCTGCCATCCCTTAGCTTTATTTAATAAGAAAAACTAAATACAAAAATGGTAATTCCAGTTCATTACAATCAATTCTAATTGAACTGGAAATTAAGCAAAACTGGAAATACTAGCTTAGTTAAATAGGAAAGATAACTTAAGGAGATCATTACAATTTGATCCCTAATGAAAGCATAAAACTTAATAATTAAAAACACTCCTGTGATCTTCAGATTATTCAATTGAAGTCTTGGAATCATAGACTTTATTCTTCAGTCTTCATAGGTTCATCTTCATCTTCAATCTTCAACACTCCCCCTTGGTTCCAAGACTCCATAGCTGCACATACCCACTTTCTCCCTCAATTCTTCGAACCTATCCTTAGCAAGAGGTTTAGTAAACATATCAGCCAATTGCTCTTTAGTAGGGACGTATTTCATCTCTAATTCTCCTTCACTTTGAAACTGTCTTATTGCATGGAACTTAATCTTCATGTGCTTGGTTCTGTTATGGAATACAGAATTTTTAGAGATTGCTATTGCAGCCATGTTGTCACACATCAATGCTGTGGGATTAGGTTGTTCACAGCCTAATTCCCCCAATATTTTCCTCAACCATACCAGCTGGTTTGCTGCAACATATGCAGCTATATATTCTGCCTCGGCAGTGGAGTGAGCAACCACTGTTTGTTTCTTAGAGTTCCAACTGAAAATTGCTCCTCCCATTGAAAAACAAAAGCCAGAGGTGCTTGACATCTCTTCATCATTTCCTGCCCAGTCACTATCAGAAAAGCCAACAATATTAGTGATATTTGACTTGGTGAAATTCATCCCAAAGTCAAGTGTCCCCTGCAAATATCTCAAGACTCTTTTTGCAGCTACAAAATGAACTTGGCTGGGGTTTTGCATAAACCTTGACAAGTAATTGACTGCAAACACTATGTCTGCACGTGTTGCAGTCAAGTAGAGAAGGCTTCCTATTAAGCTCCTGTATGTTCTTCCATCAGCCTGTGGGGATCCATCATTTTTTGATAATTTTTGTCCTGCTGTCATTGGTGTGCTGACAGGTTTGCAATTGCTCATTGCAAACTTGTCCAGAATTTTCTTGGTGAAATTCTTTTGATACAGAAAACTTCCTTGCTGTGATTGAATGATCTCCATTCCCAAAAAATATGACAGCAACCCAAGTTCATTCATCTCGAACTTGGTCTTCATGTTGAGCTTGAATTCTTCCACTAATCCTTCTTGATTTCCTGTAATAAGTAGGTCATCAACATACACAGATACAATTAATATATTGTCAGCAACCTTTTTTACATACAAAGTATGTTCATTCATGCTTCTTTCAAAGCCCAAGCTTAGAAGATAATCATCCAATCTGCTGTACCAAGCCCTAGGGGCTTGTTTCAAACCATACAATGCCTTCTTCAATAGATACACTTGGTTCCTTGATGTGTCCACTTCAAACCCCTCAGGTTGCTCAACATATATTTCTTCACTTAGGGTTCCATTTAGGAATGCAGACTTGACATCTAGCTGCCATACACACCATCCTGTTTGAGCAGCCAAGATCACCAACAATTTGATGGTGTCCAGCCTTGATACAGGTGCAAAAGTGTCATTGTAATCAATTCCTGGTTCTTGAGAGTATCCCTTTACCACAAGCCTAGCTTTGTGCTTGTTCAAGCTTCCATCTGCATTTACTTTGGTTTTAAAAATCCATTTCACTCCAATGGTCTTTTTATGAGAGGGTCTGTCAACCAATTTCCAGGTTTCATTTTTCTCAATCATCATCATTTCTTCTTTCATTGCTGACATCCATGCATGTGAATTCATGGCTTCTTCTACATCAATAGGTTCTGCTTCAACCAGATTGCACCTATTATAAATGTCACTTAACATTCTAGTCCCTCTCACAGAATTGTTCTCGGGATCTTCATCTTCACTTTCAATTTCACACTGAATTTCAGTGTTTGGTGTTTCAACCATTGTAGTATCCCAATTCCATACTTTATCTTCATCTACTTTTATATCTCTAGCAATTATGGCCTTATTTGTTTTCAAATCATACACCTTATAGCCACTAGATTTAGCACTGTAACCAATCAAAATCCCTACCTCAGATTTTTGGTCAAGTTTTTTTCTCTTGATGTCAGGCTGCAATACATAACAGGGGCTGCCAAAAATTCTTAAATGCTCAAGATGGGGTTTGAAATTATACCAGCATTCAAAAGGTGTTTTCTCTCCTAGCACCTTGGTCACCATCCTGTTCAAGAGGTATGCTGATGTGCTTACTGCCTCAGCCCAGAATTTTAATGGCATTTTCTTCTCATAAAGAAGACATCTTGCCATCTCCATCAAGGTTCGGTTCCTCCTCTCACTTACCCCATTATGTTGAGGGGTGTAAGGTACTGTTAATTGATGCTTTATTCCTTCCTTTTCCAGATAATCTTCAAGTTTTCGAGAGGTAAATTCCCCTCCATTATCAGACCTTACCATCTTCATCTTGCATTCTGTTTCCCTTTCAACAGCAGCCTTGTATCTCAAAAACACATCAGTTACTTCACTTTTGTTTTTGAGAAAGTATACCCAACAAAATCTACTATAATCATCCACAAACAACAAGAAATACCTAGCACCATTCAAAGATTCAGTTTGCATTGGCCCACACACATCTGTGTGAATCAATTGAAGTTTGGAAGTTGCTCTAAGTGTGCTGCCATTAAAGCTGCTTTTGATTTGCTTCCCTAGCTGACATGCCTCACATACACCATTATGTTCTTGTATTTTAGGCAGACCTAAGGCTGTTTGTTTCTCAGCCATTTTCTTCAAGGTTGCATAGTTAAAGTGTCCCATTCTCTTATGCCATAACACAGAATTTATACTATCACAGGTGCTAGAGTTTGCAAATTTTTCTTGCAATTCAAGGTAGAAGCTTCTGTTAGTCATCTTAACAAAAAATAGAATGTTCTCACTACTGTCTTTGATTGTGCACATGTTCCCAATGAAAAATAGTGAGTGCCCTTCTTCTAGTAGTTGTCCCACACTAACTAGATTTTGTTTAATTTCAGGTACATACAACACATCATCAAAAATTCGTGTACCTGATAGTGTTTCAATTTCAACATCTCCTCTGCCTTTGACTTCCACATATTGTCCATTTGCAACCCTCACTTTGGACACATATCTTGAATCAAGGTTGTTGAAGAGTTGTAAATCTGCAGACATATGATTAGTGCACCCACTGTCAACAATCCAAGTTGGTTTTCTTACCTCAGCTTTGCTGCAAATATGTTCTTGAATGGTCATGAACAATTGCTCTTCCTTGTTTTCTGAGGTATCTGCAATGTATGCTTGTTTCACATTTGCAGAGTTGTTCTTGCAGAATTTTTGAATGTGCCCAAATTGTTTGCACTTTCTACATTGTGCATTCTTGAGCCAGCACCAAGATTCAAGATGGTTGTTCTTGTGACAGTATTTGCAGGTGGGGAATTGTTCCTTCTTGTCTTTCCCTTTTGAATTGTAATTGTTGGCAGAATTATTGTTGTTCTGCCATGTTGTTGTAACCCAATTTTGGGTCATACCCCAAAACTATAAGAAAATAACAAAAAAAAAATAATAATAAAATGGGGGATGGTGTCGGTAAAAGATCAAGTTAAAATTTTGAACATTTTTGAAAAATCGATTGTACCTTTTTGTGCCCAGAAATGAAAAAACGCGGATCCAAAGCTAAAGTAATTTATCATGAGATAAATCCGCGTATAAATTAAGTCATAAAATATAATTATATTTTTTATGGACCGATTTGATATAGTCATTGGTTAATATAAAAACGTAATTATATTCAGGAATTAATTTAGGTGCAGTGGAAGGGTTTACTTAAGCTTGACGACTTAATTATACTTTAAAGGATCAAATTAATTTTATTAAAGGTTTAGTCAAGGAGAAATCAAATGCTTAAATTTAATTCGGGCTCAATTGAGGATATTTGAATTTTCGGAAATCAATTTGAATTTTTTCGAGCCAATTAAGCGAAATCGGGGACCTAATTGAACAAATGGAGAGTTTATGTTGGAACGGGAAATCATATTGCACAAATAAAAATCGAGGATCAAAGTAAAAAGGTGCGCAAAAAAATAAAGTTAACTTTGGATTTTTCACAAAGACATAATTGCACAAGATCATAAACTTAAGTTCAATTAAGGGTGCAATTGGAGGAGTAACAAATGAAGGGACCAAACTGTATTTTTGAGCCACCCGAAATCAGGAAGAGGGACCAAAAATATAATAATAATAAAAAAAATAAAAATAAAAAATATAATAAAAAATAATAAAAATTGAGCCACCCGAAACCCCCCATTTTTGGGGCAAAACATGCACATTGAGCCACCAAAACTGCATTTTTCAAAAATACCTTGAGCCATGCCCCGGTTTGTTGTAACCTGTCTGATATATAAAGAAGAAGAGGGCACGAAAAAGAGGGGGACAAGCAAAAAACAACAGAAAAACCAAGGAAAAACCAGGAAGGGATTTCACGTAAAAAAGGCTTGGAATTTTTTCTACACGTTCGGGATTTTTTTCTCTTCATCTTCATCTCCCTCTCGGTTTCACTCTCTCTCTCTCTGAAAACCAGCTCCGCTGGTTCTTTCTCTCTCGGCACCAAAAAGAAAGAACATCAGCGCCGGCCACCAACTCCATCTCGCCTTCCACACGGCTCAGGCTCCCTCCTGATAACCACCTCCATATCGCCCTCTCAGCATCTGTTCTTCTCTGCCAAAGAAAGCCACCTCGACGTCTCTCTCGCCTAAAACCAGACCCCTGTTCTTCTTGCTCACCCTCGGCCAGCCAAGCACCGCCCACTAGCGACCGCCATCGTCCCTCCTTCGCATCACAGTAAGTCGTCGGTCGACCCTGAAACTCCCCACCATATCGGGCAAGGAGAAATACGACGACAAGCAGCGATATCAACCGCCCCGCAACGAGCTCCGCGACTTCCATCGCTTTTCCGACGAGCTCGGACCTCCATCTCCGACGCCACGACGTCCATAAGAACCACCTAGTCGCCCTCTATACAAAGGTATAAGCCGTTAATCCCTTCATCGCATTCGAAAATTTCAAAAAACACCAGTACATCTTCTCCAATGCATGCGATTTTCATTTCCTCGGGTCGGTCTGGTCGGGCTCTAGATCCGGCCGGACCGCGTCTCATCCGGGCCACGGCCAGGCTCGCGTCTGTCTCGGGCCACGGCCAGGCAGCGTCCGTCTGGGCCACGGCCAGGCAGCGTCCGTCTGAGCCACGGCCAGAGCCGCGTCCGTCTGAGCCACGGCCAGGCCGCGTCTGTCTCGGGCCACGGCCAGGCCAGCGTCTGTCACGGGCCATGGCCTGCACTGCTATGGAGGCTGGGCCGCTGACCACTGACTGGTCAGGCGACCCAGATGACTAGGGTGAGTGGCGATCCGACTCACCCGAAAAAATATATAATATATATATATAATAATAATATAATAATATAAATAGTAAAAAAATAATAAAAAAATATATAAAAAATAAAAAAAATATTTTTTTATTTTTTACAAAAAAATCTAAAAAATGTATTATTTTTCTTGCATACGGCCAATACACTAGCATATTTTAAAATTGTTTTTTTTTCTTTTTTTAAAAAATAATATATATTATCTTGGGTTTTGAAGAAAAAAGAGTTTTAGCATGGATTTTGCAAAGAAAAAATCATTTATTGCATTTTTGAGATTTTACAACATGTTTGTAAAATCCAAAGGGTATTGGCCAATATTCAAAAAAATATAAAAAACTTTTTCGGTGATTCACATTATTGTTTTCGGAGTTTGGATAAATTCTATCCAAAATATTCGACGTAAATAATATATCGGCAACATGTAAATATTTTTTATATGTTTTTAGCAATTATAAGACAAATAAAAAACATCAAGCAGCTTACCTTAGGTAGGCGTGATTAGGGTGCTAAAACCTTCCCTTTATGCAACCAGATCCCTTACCCTTAGAATCTCTCGAAAGACCAGTCATAGGTTTCCTAGTAACCATAATACTAGGTGGCGTACTCCTTTGTTATAAAAATAAATAATTTCCCGACATTTAATAATATTCCCGCTCATGGGGACAAGTCGCTACTGGCGTCGCTTCCTAGCAGCTTTTGGGGTGTGACGAATGGCGACTCCACTCGGGACGTTGGACTAGGCTTGATAAATTTGTTTGTTTATGATATGCTATTATTTGTGTGTTTATTATTTCATTTATTCTTATGTTGCTTGAATTATTTATTTGTTTAAAGGCTTTAGCATGCATCTTTTCATCCTGTCATCATAATATGCCTTGTCATGCATCACTTTTATTTATTTTGAGAGCACACACTAACTTTAAGTTACGTGGGGACTAGCGACTTACCTATGACTTGAGTCAAGGTTTAAGTTTGTGTAAACCCCAACTCTTTCTTGAGAGCTTAGATGATAGTGATTGGTATACGTACCATCCCATTATCTCGCTAAGACCCCATATTGCCTTCACGAAGGTGATCACTGGGACAACGAAGAGACCCTCTTTAGAGCCCAAATAGTAAGCCTACCCCATGTCTCACATAAAAGAACTAGAACCTATCGTTAGGGTGTATGGTCCGTAATACATTTCATATGACATAAACCTAAACAAGCATTTTCAGCTTACTGTGTCTTGTGAACAAAATGGCCAAGCACCACTAGACTTTCTATCATGGAATATGGGAAAATTTCTGAATCCTCACAATTGACCGAAGGAGACTCAGATAAGAGTAGTGCTGAAGTTCTACCACCAATCAAGAACCTGAATTGCACCCTGAATGAAGTAAACAAGCTAATGACTCATCTTCAGAGTGTGGACAAAGAGGCCTTCTTTGGAAGATATGGGCGTTTAATGGAGATTGCAAGGGTAGAGGTTTTAAACCCCGCAATACGAGCTTTAGTCCATTTTTGGGATCCGGATTATCGCCGTTTTTCTTTTGGGAATATGGATCTATGTCCTACAATGGAGGAGTATGGGTTGCTGACTGAATTTCCAAATAACTTGTATAGAGTTTATTTTCCTTTGAGATGCGACAATATTGTAAATGAATTGTCAAAACTCCTCAGGATCTCTGGTTTGGAAAGGTTTTTTGAGAGAAATGCTGCGGGTTTGAAATGGAAGTTGCTAGAGTGCGAATTAGAAGGGAAATTCGGTTTAGCAAGAGAGAAACTGATTGCCTTGGGCATATTTGGCCTTGTGCTATTCCCAAGCCAAATAGGCATAATAAGTTTGAAGCCGCTGCGCTTATGTGGAATACGAGAATACTCTGATCAACCCTGTGAGTCGCTATTCTAGCCGAGACTATCATCACACTTAATCATTGCCGAAAGCCTGAAAAGGAGCAATGAGGTGTTGCACACAACTGTTGTATATCCGGATGGTCACCATATTGAGACAAAAGACCAATTTTCAATAATTTTTGGTGGTTTAACCAAAAACCTTTGGAAATAGTGGTAAAAGACGAATGGGGGAATCTAGATAACCAAGGTTGGTTAGAAAAACTAGAAATCTTACCAAGGGGTGGTTTCAAATGGAAGGCTCCATGGATCAAGGCAATGGATGTTCTAATGAATTGTGGGCGACAATGTTGGGTTCCATTGGTAGGGATCACAGAGTTATGTAAGTTATGCTCCAGCTCTTGTGGTAAGGCAACATGGGGGCAAGCGATTCGTTCCAAGGACAAAAGGGGTTGCTCGGTTTTTGGTTTGTTTAAAGATTCTGCATGCAAGAAGTCATGAGAGCTATCAAGCAAGACTGAAGCATCTGGTTTTAGTAGAAATAAAAGGTTTGGAGAATCCGAGTGCAAGCGAAGGGTATACAAAATGGAGAGATTCGATTGCTTCGGACTCGACCAATGGGGAAGTGAAGTCGCCACAAGTCGAAGAGTCTGTTAAAAGGAAAAGGGTTGACAAAGAAGAATAATTGAAGATACAAGTCGAAAAACTTCAGATGTAACTAAACAATACCAGAAGGGACAAGATGATGATGGAAGAAATGGTGTGGGAAGGTGATAGAAAGAGAGCATTTCTAGATGAACAACTACAATCTAGGGATGCGAGACTAGCCAAGCTCGAGTTGAAGGTAGTCGAGGCAGAAAATGCTAGATTGGGAATTGAAAAAGAATTAGCGGAGATGAATCAGAAATGGGTGCGAAGTTGCTCTGAACTCAGCATATTGAAGACTGAACATAATGAATGCCATGACAGCATAGAATATTACCAAGAGAAGTTTGCAGAGGTCCAGTGCGAGTTGATGGACAGAATCGAAAAGCATGAAGAATTGTACAAGAAATATGTGATGTCGGAGAGTCGTTCGGCAGAGCTTATGAAGAATGAAGCTGGTGAAGCAGAGTTGGTGATCAATTAATGTTCGACACCTGTTACTATTTCAGAATATGTTAGTGTTCGAGACCTGTTATTATTTCAGAACATGTTAATGTTTGAGACCCGTTACTGTTTCGGAACATCTTATTGTTTTGAGGCATGTTAATGTTTGAGACCTGTTACTATTTTGGGACATGTTAATGTTTGAGACCTGTTACTGTTTCGAGACCTATTATTGTTTAAGGTCATGTTACTGCTCGCTTGGTATTGAGAAAAAAAATACTACGTTTCTTTGGCGAATCTGTATTAATAAGATTATGTGGCTGTCCCCAAGAGTAGGGGGTGTTACAGTGTATATATATTGAATGTTATTTACTCATTGAGTTGTTGAACCCACCTTTTTATTATTTATCATTTTCATGCTTATAGCTTGTTTGTAGGTCATTTTTGTTGTACTCTCTAAACTTGCTCTCTTGGTTGCAATTGTTCCATTTTTCTTATGTCTAGTTAGTGTTTTACAATCATAAAAGTTTACATTTAATTCTTGTATTAAGACAATCAAATTATATTATGAAATTAATTTTGTTATTAATGTTGCGTTGAACTCTGATTAATTTATTTAAAGGATAAGTTCGTATGTAAGTTTAGTTTTGCATGGGTGTGGAATTTTGGAGGAGGACCACACCTATATGTCAGTTATGGATATAGAAATTGGGTCATGACAATATCATTATCAACTTATGCTTAGCTACAATAAATCACGAATAAAATCCAGAAAAAAACCAAGAGTTTTTTAAAATTAATATTTATAATAATAAAAATCAATAAACTATTAAAAAAAAACTAGTCAGCTTCATCCAAGCCACCAATCCAAAAATATATTTCTCATTGTTTTATTATCTTGTGTATATATATTGAATGTTATTTACTCATTGAGTTGTTGAACCCACCTTTTTGTTATTTATCATTTTCAGACCTATATCTTGTTTGTAGGTCATTTTTTTTGTACTCTCTAAACTTGCTCTTTTGGTTCCAATTGATTATTTTTTCTTATGTCTAGTTAGTGTTCCACAATCATAAAAGTTTATATTTAACTCTTGTATTAAGACAAACAAATTATATTATGAAATTAATTTTATCATTAATGTTGCGTTGAACTCTGATTAACTTATTTAAAAGATAAGTTCGTATGTAAGCTTAGTTTAGCATACACTATGGAACTATGGAGGAGGATCATGTCTATGTGTTAGTTATGAATCCGAAAATTGGGTCATGACAATATCATTATCAACTTATGCTTAGCTACAATAAATCAAGAATAAAATCCGGAAAAAAACCAGGAGTTTTTTAAGATTAATGTCTTATTCATTTTTAATTTGTTTAAACCATGTTAACAAAATAAATTTCCAACACCAAGCATAACAACACTTTTTTTTTTAATCTTGGTTCTTTAACTTAGTTTTCAATTGATATCTCTTCTCTTTAATTAGTCTAACTAGTTTTTAAATAGTAATTAACCTACCTCAAAAGAGTTATTGTAATTTGTTTTCAGTTTTGTTTTCAATTAAATCTTTTATCAATAAGTTATATTTACATGACATATTTATAATAATAAAAATCAATAAACTTTTTTTTTAAAAAAAACTAGTCAGCTTCATCCAAGCCACCATTAATCCAGTCTTCCCTTTAAAAATATCTTCTCATCCCATCCGAAGTCACAAACTCATTTAAAGCAACTCGTGGGTTCAACGACATAATCTTGAGTTTTTTCAAAGCAAGACTTTTCTCCCATGCACCCTCGGGTCAATGACGAAGAACTGTAGGCTTCTGGGTTATTTCTGGTCGAGAAGTTTGTGCCTTGCAACAGTCAACAAATAGAATTTTCTTATGTCTAGTTAGTGTTTCGCAATCATAAAAGTTTACATTTAATTCTTGTATTAGGACAATCAAATTATATTATGAAATTAATTTTGTTATTAATGTTGCGTTGAATTCTGATTAATTTCAAAATAAATAATGAATAAAAATTAGTTGAGCATGCAACTTAAGTGTTTGTTTGGGATTGTAATTTCAATTGCTTTTGAAAGTGTTTTCCATTCAGATATATATTAAAATGATTTTTTTATTATTTATCATTTTCAGGCTTATAGCTTGTTTGTAGGTCATTTTTGTTGTACTCTCTAAACTTACTCTTTTGGTTGCAATTGCTTCTTTTTTCTTATGTCTAGTTAGTGTTTCGCAATCATAAAAGTTTACATTTAATTCTTGTATTAGGACAATCAAATTATATTATGAAATTAATTTTGTTATTAATGTTGCGTTGAATTTTGATTAATTTATTCAAAGGATAAGTTGGTATGTAAGTTTAGTGTTGCATGGGTATGGAACTTTGGAGGAGGACCACACCTATATGTTAGTTATGGATATAGAAATTGGGTCATGACAGTATCATTATCAACTTATGCTTAGCTACAATAAATTAAGAATAAAATCCGGAATAAAACCAAGAGTTTTTTAAGATTAATGTCTCATTCATTTTTAATTTATTTAAATCATGTTAACAAAATAACTTTCCAACACCAAGCATAGCAACACATATTTTTTTTTTTTTAACTTTGGTTCTTCAATTTAGTTTTCAATTGATATCTCTTTTCTTTAATTAGTCTAACTATTTTTTAAATAGTAATTAATCTACCTCAAAAGAATTATTGTAATTTGTTGTAAGTTTTCTTTTCAATTAAATCTTTTATCAATAAGTTATATTTACATGATATATTTATAATAATAAAAATCAATAAACTTTAAAATAAAATAAATAAAAACTAGTCAGCTTCATCCAAGCCACCATTAATCCAGTATTCCCTTTAAACATATCTTCTCATCCCATCCGAAGTCACAAACTCATTTAAAGCAATCCGTGGGTTCAACGACAGAATCTTGAATACTGATTGAAACATTGGTCCGCCACTCTTGATTTTTTCCAAAGCAAGGCTTTTCTCCCATGCACCCTCGGGTCAATGACGAAGAACTGTACGCTTCTTGGTTATTTCTGTTCGAGAAGTTTGTGCCTTGCAACAGTCAATCATGTGGTGTGTTGTCAGGAAAGCTGTGAATGAGATGAGGTTTCAGCTGTAACAAATTTTCCAGCCATGATTTTAGCTGTAAGAGAATGAGAGAAGGTTAGAAAATGTGAGAACGTACTCAACCTGTCAACAACTACCAAGATCGTATCCTTGCAAAGTAAGATTGATAATCCTTCAATGAAATGAAGTAAAAAAAACAAGCAAGTACTACGCCAAACTTTACACACACTACAAAAAAAGAGGGTCGTTTGCAACGGCGGCGTCCGTTGCAAATTACAAAGACAGCCGTTGCTAATATTAATTAGCAACGGCATTTGCAAGGGAAACACCCCATTAGAAATTGTTTAACTCAAAATTCATTTGCAACGGCAATCCCGTTGCAAACTTATTTCCAACGGCAAAGCCGTTGCAATGGGTCCCATTGCAAATACAACTTTTGCAACGGGTATCCCGTTGCAAATGCAACGGCTGGCCGTTGCCGTTGCAACGGTCATGCCGTTGCCGTTGCAACGGGAATCCCGTTGCAAGGGCAACGGCTTAACCGTTGCCGTTGCAACGGTGATGCCGTTGCCGTTGCAACGGTTCACTCGTTGCAAATGCAACGGCAATGCCGTTGCAACGGCAACGGGTGTGCCGTTGCACTTGCAACGGTATACCCGTTGCAATGGCAACGGTCCTGCCGTTGCAACGGCAACGGTACTGCCGTTGCAATTGCAACGGCAGTAGAATTATTTAACTATTTAAATATTTAAATTTTATTTTTAATATATTTTATTTTAAATTAATTACAACTAAATCTTTTAGAAGCACTAGGAAATATTGAAATATTATTAATATTGAAAATAAAATAAACATGGTGGAAATAAAATTTATTATAAATTAAAATTCTCAATACACAAATCATTCGATTACATTAAATGTCTAAGTAAAAAAACATGCAATAAAAAATACATATTTAAGGCGGAAATGATCTACGGTGTTGTTGATGAGAGGAAGATGGACCATTATATGGCGTTGGAGGTCGAGGTCGAGGTCTTGACGCCATTGTAGGTGATGGCATTGACGGAGCCACAGGTGATGGCATCGACGGAGCCACAGGTGATGGTATCGTCGGAGCCACATGTGATGGCATCGACGAAGCTCCGGGTGTTGGCATACTTAGACCCATATGTCCAACCAATAACTTAAGACAATCCTCAATGGATGAAATTTTAGATTCCATTTTACTCAATTGCTCGTCATACCGTCTATTAGTTGTTGTGCTTGGATATGATGAATTTATCGAGTAGGTTTGTGAAGAAGAACTCACATCAACTTTAGATTTAGGCATACGGGGTGCACCATATACTCGACCCTTGCTTACTCCCTCAAGCCTCACACCAAGTCGCTCCATCAAATGAGGGATGATTGTCCGAATCAGTCCATATTTTGCAACCATCTCGCTTCTATATTTTTCCTGCGACATGCACAAGTCCGTGTCAAAATATATTAATTTGAATATGAATGATATTATATATATATATATAAAAGAAAATATAAGTACTCACCACCACTATTTTAGACCGGTTATCTACAAATGTGCCGGTCTCATTTGATTTTTGATGCAGAGCAGAAAAGACCTCATCCCAGGGAAGTTCTTTACCCCCGGCCTGTTCTTGCTACGAACATAAAAAAAAAAGTTAGAAACAAAAATATTAAACAAAGCAAATTACAAGTGTTGAACAACAACATTTCGTACCATACTAGCTCGATACGATGCAAATGACACAGAGCCAGCATAATGGGTACTTATTTTCCCATCTGTTTGCTTCATTCTATTTTGTTTTGATGTTTTGGATCGTTTGCAAAATCTATCGGTAGACCAAACATCGTTGATCATCGTATTCCAATCTTCATTTTGGATCCATATAGGTCCTTTATCCAGACAATCAATGATATTTGTCGTACCTACTATTGACATAGCTTTATTTCGAGCTCTTGCCAATTGTTGGTTCAAAGAAGTTCGAGATTTGTATTCCCATATTTTATGAACAATTGCTTCGTCTTCTTCGGGGAAGGAATATTTTTTCTATCAAATACATATGACAATTAATAAAAGTTAACATAAACAGACATATCTCAAACAACCGCATCATTTAACAAAAAACTATTAAACAAACAAGGCAAATTAGTTATTAATAATCTTTCAACTACTATTAAACACGATTGTCAAATCTCCATAAAAAAATAGTTAACAGAAAAACATACCGTGAACTCCTTAAATAGTTCATCTTTACACATGGCATCAACTTTATCCCAAGAGTACCATGGCCCCTTGAAATTAGCTCGCAAAATTATTCCAATTTCTCTACCACATGAAGCATTATTGAACCTGAAAAATTAATGTAACTACCGTTAATGGAACAATAATTGTCACAAATGATGACTATGTAATACAAATATTATACTTACTCGGATGTTCCATACAAACTGAGTTCTTTTTTTCCCGACACTGGATCGATTGTCGTGTCAAAACTCTTCCGTTTAATGCTTACACTGGTTCGAGAACAGCTTGAACTATGGATTGAATGGAGGCAATCCGGATCCTCCGAACATCGCATGTTACTACCTTCTCGTGACTCATCGAATTCTCTCTCATCACTACCGTCTTCATCAACTTCATCTCTAACTCCTCCCGCATAACCTTGATGATGTACATTAAATTCTCTAAACATGTTTGTATCATCTCGCGGTACACCTTGTGTTGCTAACAAATCTTGAAACCCGAAAGCTTCATGTACATTTAACCTCATATGATCCTCTTGATGAGGAAATGTACTTGCAACTCGGTGTGTATAATAATCTTGCACTTGATCAGGCTCCGGTTGGCGAGAAGATGATGCATTCCTATCCACGGTAGATGAAGTTCTATTCGCTCTGGATGCGGACCTATCACTTCTGGAATATTGTAATATAGTTGGACGTTTAGACATCCTACAACAATTGGATCATTGTCAATAAGTATTGTTGGTAAAAACTAATCAATATGACAATAATAAGAAATACGAAAAAAAGAATATTAAATATCATAAGAAATTCAAGCAGCATGCTAATCAACATCATCATCATATAAAGATAAATGCATTGAATATACCTGCATAATGCTAATCATCATCATCATCACTTCTAATCAAATCATGATCATCATCATCATCATTATCATCATCACCACCAACGACTTCATTATCATACTCAATTACCTCATTATCATCTCCCCAATTTCCCTCTACCGTATGCAAATCATTTTGGTTGACTTCTTCATAATAAGATGTGTCAACAAATATATTTGGTTCATCAAGTGTGATATTAGGAAGCACACAACATGGTTGAGAAATTTCATTTGCTTGATCAACATCAAATGTGTTAACATAATCATTCTTTTCAATAAATTCACCCATCTCAACATTATAACGACTTCTAGCTGTTGTCTTCATAACTGCCCACCATTCCGAAGATTTATTATCGGGTGGACACATATAGTAGACTTGTTGACATTGCTGCGCCAAGACAAAATCTTCACTTCCTTGTAGTGTAGAGGTATGCTTGATCTCAACCAAACCATTTGAACGATGCACTTTAAGACCACGTTTGGTATCGTACCAATGACACTTAAACATAAAAACCTTGCACTTACTGCCTAAATATTTAAGCCGGATCACTTCTTCAAGCATTCCATAGTAATCAATTTCATCACCATTGTAGCAACTTCCTTTTACACAAACCCCGCTATTCATTGTTTTTTTATAGCGACCATAAAATTGAGTATGAAATTTAAACCCATTGACATAATACCCATTATAACATTTCACAGAATTTGACGGACCCATAGAAAGAGCAAAGATTTGATTCTCAATTCCATTTGATTTGTATTCGACCTAGCATAACAATAACAATGTATAAATTATTATTTCAAACAGAATAGTAAATTTAACAAAATATCCCAAAAAAATACTTACATGGTTTTTCAACCAAACTGGAAATTCAACCTTGCATAGTTTTTCAATTTCAATATCGGTCAACTGTGGTTGTCGTGAATGTAGCTCATGGCGACATTGCCTATATTTTAAATTGTTAGTTGGAATGAAGTTATTATAAATTCATAAACAAAAGAAAATATTTCACTTACTCTATATAGGGTTTCAATTCTTGACAATTGAAAATGACATAGTTGTGCGCAATTTTCATTTCTTCATGTGATAATTGCCGTCTATAATATTTTTTAGACAATTTTCGTCCTGGATAGGAAAAAATAGAAAGTTGTCCACCTTCGCTCTTAGCTCCACCATCGTCATTTCGTGGAACTCGATTCCATATTGTTTGAACGTCATCACCAAAATAATAAGAAGCAAAATTTGTAATTTCATCTATCAAGTATGCTTCACATATGGAACCCTCTACTTGGGCTTTATTGGTGACTTTCTTCTTCAAATAAAACATGTACCTACATTATTTATGTTAATTAGTTTGAAAAATAAACAAATTATTCAATTAAAGTGAATTAAAATTACATTGTATGAAAACATACCGTTCAAATGGATACATCCATCGATATTGAACGGGTCCACCAACTTGTGCCTCATAAGGTAGGTGTATTGCTAAGTGTTCCATGGAGTCGAAGAACGATGGAGGAAAAATCCTTTCAAGTTTACAAATTATTTCAATAATATTTCTTTGCATCAACTCCAAGTGTTGGATATTTAAATTAGTGGCACAAATGTCCCGAAAAAATACTGACAATTCTGTTAATGCCTCCCACAAGTGTTGGATACTTTCAACATTCCTCATTGAACAATTTACTAGTCACCTAGCTAGTTTTTGTAGACATCATGGGAAATACTTCATTGATGTGTATATGCGGTAATTCCTTTATTCTAATTGTTTGTTGGGATACACATCACCTTTCATTTCCCTAAATGATTTACTGATGGAGTTGTACAAAAATTATTTAAAAAATGACTCTTATTGATGGCTTTATCAATGAGAATTTATGCTGGTATTTTCTAGAAAGTTAAGATATAAATTACTTAAAATATCACTCTTATCATGACTATACTAACATGATATTTTGTTGATATTTTTCAAAGAATTCAAAAGAAACCACCTAAAATACAACAATTATCAATGGTTGTATTGACAAAATGACACCAATAGAATTGCTAGTGGAATGTTAACGATGAAATCATTAATGGTATATTCCGACAACATCATTGATAGAATTACAATATGTGTTTTCGACGATGAGAGCACTACCAATAGAGTCACAGATGAAAACTATATTATTGATGATTATTTTAACGACAGACATTTCACACCCATGTATTTGTCGAGGAAGCAATTTATGAGACTAATAACATTCACATATCATTAAACACAATCGTCTTTATAATTAATAGTACCATCACCTTCATAGTATGTTTGATCAATTCATGTACAAGTATAGGGACATATCACATGTTCATATATACTTTTAATTAAAAGTAAGGACCATGAGATCAATTGTTTGAATTTAGAAATCACAAACTTAGCTAAAACTTGTTGGCACTTATTGAATATAGTTTTTTTTAATGTTTTAAAACCCAAAATATTTTCCTATCAAGATTTACTGCCTTTCAATAATGTATTTAGTAGATTATTAATTTGTATTTAGAGAAGACGTTTAAAGAGTAACTTTTATTTAACATATCTCTATAAAAAATTAAAATTCTGAGTAATAATATGAAAAGTTGCTCAAATTAACCTCTAAAAACAATTTCCTTTGATTCTAATATTGATGAAATCATCCTTACATATGCATTGGAATTGTTTAAGATATGAATTAGTTTGGGTTAATCGGTCTATTAATAGTACTAGTTATTGATAATTGTGCATGTCCCTATCTTTGTTGTGCTATAATAGTTCATTCATTAAACTAGTTCCAACCCCAGTAGGGTATGATGTGGGGCAAGAAATAGTTCATTCATTAAAGAAAGAGTGAGAAAAAAATAAGTCATAATACAATATTTTGAGGTGGGAAATAATTGAGAAACCTCATTCCAATAATTCATATACCCCATGCTATGCAGGCCAGCCGCCATGTCAAGGGCAGTGGAAGAGGAGGCAACTCACCAACGATGAGATTTTCTGGTACCGGGAACCCACTGGCGACGAGGTTCTCTGGTGTCGGGTATGGAAATGGGGGATTGCATGAAGGAACACGGGTTGGTGAAAGCCAAAGTCACCGAATGAATTATAAGAGAAATCTGCACTGCTCCCACTGTGATGGTGACACACACACAGTAGAAAATTGCTACTATATCAATGGTTTTCCAATCGGACACAAGCTACATGGGAAAAACATCAAACCAAGGAATAAAAGGCACACAGCCTACAATGTTGAACGGGAACCGCATTCGGAGCATACTAGCAACCAAAATGAAAGTCCAACTTTCACCACCGAAGAGTACAACCAATTAATTTCACTCTTACGGAATCAATCCGGTAATTTTCCACGTTCAAATACAACAGGTATTATTACCCCTACTTGCAATCTTTCGAAACATGACCCACATTCAAGCATATTTTGGATAATGGACAGTGGAGCATCAGACCACATTTCATGTTTTGCACCCACACAAGACATGACTAATGCCCACCATGACTTTGTTGGGTTACCTAATGGAGAAAAGGCAGAAATTAAAAATGTTGGGTCAATTAAAATATCTGAAACCATAACCCTTAATGGGGTCCTTCATGTACCCCAATTCAATGTGAACTTACTATCTGTAAGCAAATTGACACGAGGATTAAATTGCATTGTAATCTTCTTTGATAAATTTTGTGTTGTGCAGGACGTGATCACGAGGAAGACGATTGGCCTGGGCAAGCAATTTAATTTGTTCTACTACCTCAAAGCTACCCAAAACCCACAGCTAGCTCACCACGTTAATCTTGCCTCCACTCTCTGGCACAAACGCCTGGGTCACCCGTCCAATGCACCCACACAATTACTTTCAAATAAAATTCCAGAAATTGTTTGTGATCAAAATAATGTTTGTGATGTTTGCCCTTTAGCAAAACAAACTCGTTTAAAATTTTCTCCATCTATTTCCACATCATCCAATGCACCTTTTGATTTAATACATTGTGACATTTGGGGTCCACATAAAATTTTTACTCACACCGGGGCCCGATATTTTCTCACCATTGTAGATGATTTCACCCGATTCACATGGATTCATCTACTCAATTTTAAATCAGAAACACAAGGGGTAATTCAAAATTTTTTTTCTTGGGTCCAAACCCAATTCAAGCTCCCCATCAAAACACTACGTGCCGATAACGGAAGTGAATTCATGTCCCTCCAAACATTTTTTAAAAACAAAGGCACTTCTTTTCAACACTCATGCCCATACACACCTCAACAAAATGGAATTGTTGAGCGAAAACACCGCCACCTCTTGAATGTTGGCAGGGCATTACGTTTTCAGGCCAACATCCCATTACGTTTTTGGGGGGAAAGTTTACAAACTGCATGTTACCTCATAAATCGCCTCCCAACACCCTTACTCCACCAAAAATCACCATATGAACTTTTACATCACCAAACTCCTGATTATTCTATTTTACGTGTTTTTGGTTGTTTGTGCTACGCCACCAACCTTCTACCTAAACACAAGTTTGATGCAAGAGCCCGTCGATGTGTGTTTTTCGGTTACCCCCTTGGTCAAAAAGGCTATCGTCTTTATGATCTTACCACACACAAATTCCTTTCCTCCCGAGATGTGATTTTTCATGAACATATATTTCCATTTTTTACATCACCTCCCGAAAACCAAGATGACACACCTGTCCTACCCATTCCCTCTACCAACCCATTAACCCTACCAGAACTCCCACCTCCTCACGATTCCACATATCCATCGTCCCCACCCGATCTAACCAATATAAACTTCGACGACAACATACCCACTCCTTCACCCATCACACCAAAACTTCCACCTACAAACCCCCCACCTCCCATGGCCGCACAACCACCAATCATTCGACAATCCACCCGCCCTACCAAACCACCCTCACACTTCAAAGATTATCAGGCCCATTATGCAGCCCTGCTTGCGCCCGACATCTCTTCCTCCATCACGTCTAGCACCCGCTATCCCATCACGAGGTATGTGTCTCACTCTAACCTTTCATTATCTAATCGCAATTTTACTAATAATATCTCTCAGTTGATTGAACCCAGTTCTTATGAGGCAGCACGACTCCAACCACAATGGGTCGCTGCTATGAATACAGAAATCAAGGCCCTAGAGGAAAACAACACTTGGTCCCTCACTACTTTACCTGCAGGTCATCATCCAATTGGATGCAAGTGGGTCTTCAAAATTAAATACCAGTCCAATGGTTCTGTTGAAAGATACAAAGCACGGTTAGTTGCTAAAGGCTACACACAACGTGAAGGCATCGATTATATTGACACCTTTGCCCCTGTCGCTAAACTCATCACTGTACGATGCCTTCTCACCGTTGCTGCTGTCTATAACTGGCCATTACATCAAATGGATGTCAACAATGCCTTCCTCCATGGTGATCTCTAGGAGGAAGTCTACATGCTTCCACCACCGGTATATCGGCGCCAGGGGGAGCATACTGTTTGCCGCCTCAACAAATCCTTATACGGACTCAAACAAGCATCACGGAGCTGGTTCTGTAAGTTTTCCTCTGCCATACAAAATATTGGGTTCATTCATTCAAAAGCTGACTATTCTATGTTCACACAAACACGCAATCAATCATTCACTGTTATTTTATTATACGTTGATGACATGATAATTACTGGAAATGATGATGTCGCTATACAAGATCTTAAACAGTTTCTCAGCAAAAGTTTCAAAATAAAGGACCTTGGACCTTTAAAATACTTCCTTGGAGTTGAGATTGCACGATCCAAAACTGGCATTTCATTTTGCCAGCGAAAGTATACACTAGACATCTTGGAAGACGCAGGTTTACTCGGTGCCAAACCAGAGAAGATTCCAATGGAAGCAAATGTTGCTCTTATGCCCACTGGGAGTGACCCCCTCAAAGACCCCACTCGTTATCGAAGACTTGTCGGACGATTGATCTATCTAACAATAACGAGACCAGAAATCACATATGCAGTAAACACACTCAGCCAGTTCATGCATGAACCCCAGAAACATCATTTTGATACAGCGCGTCGGCTCCTTCATTATCTCAAAGGAGCTCCCGGCCAAGGGTTATTATTCTCCTCAAAAGGACCACTACACTTAACTTCTTATTGTGATGCAGATTGGGCACGATGTCCTTTTACAAGGCGCTCCGTTACTGGATATTGTATTTTTCTTGGCAGGTCCCTCATATCATGGAAAAGTAAGAAACAAGTCACTGTTTCAAGGTCGTCCGCAGAAGCTGAATACAGATCCATGGCGGCCACCGCATGTGAACTTACTTGGTTGAGATACCTCTTGCAAGACCTACATGTGACACACCCTCAACCGGCCACCTTACTTTGTGACAACAAAGCAGCACTCTACATTGCAGCCAATCCAGTTTACCATGAACACACTAAACATATCGAATTGGATTGCCACACAGTTCGTGAGAAGATTAAAAATGGCGAGATCAAGACAGCTCATGTGCAAACGCAATTTCAAGTCGCAGATATCTTTACTAAGCCTCTACCTGCACCCTTATTCCAAGCTCATCTTCGCAAGTTGGGTGTAATCGACATCCACACACCAACTTGAGGGGGAGTGTTAAAGGAAAGAAAACATGTTACCGTTATTGTAATCAATTGTAATTCAATTTCCTTTATTGTATTAGCCATAATTGTGACAATCACAATTATTGTGATTGCCTTACCTAGTATAGAACATTTTCCATTGTATAAATCATGCATACTGCAATGTACAGAATACACACTTGAATCAATACAATACACATTCCTTCACATGATTCTGCATTTCTTTCAATGTGACTAATGGGGGCATGACTGCCTCGGATTTGATGGAGTTGTGCAGCATAGAGAGAATATTTTTGGTTCCAAAGAAGAACTACACAGACAAGTCCTTTGAAGAGATACACAATGGCCTTGCATATGGGTTTGAGCTTTCATGGTACACCTTCTACTGTGAAGAATGTAGCGGTGGTTGCTACCTCGACAGTGCAGACCGTCGTCAATGCATAGTGCAAGGTCACCTATTTAAATTGTGTGTGCTCTTATCTATTTTTTTCGCATTTACTGTTTCCTATACCTTTAGATCTCGTTTTTTAAACTGAAGCTTCAACAGGTTTTTATGAAATCAAATGGACAATTCTACAGTACATAGTGCAAGGTGCAAATTCTTTTTGTACATCTCACCTTGTTTGTGTATTCTCAAGTGTTTCTTTAAATAAAATATTTGTGAAATAAAGATTGAATAGTAATTCTAATTTTGCTTACAATTTTCTGCAGTTTTTCTCTCATATATATACACTTTAATTGGTAAGAGATTCCTTTACTTCTTTAGTTTCGCGAGAAATTTCTAGTGGAGGCAACAAATAAGGTCACAAAACTTGATTGTTTTTTGGAAATTTTCAACACAGCACTGCTTCGCGGGCTAATAAACAGGTCCTTTGAAGTTGTATATAGGTTTGAGCTTTCATCGTTCTACTTATACTGTGAAATATACAGAGCAGAACATCATCAATGCATTATTGGTATGTAGCACCTGATGATCAAGTGCTCTGATCTATTTTCTTTCGCATTTACTGTTTCCTATACCTTTAGATCTCGTTTTCTAAACTAAAGCTTCAACAGGTTCTTATGATTGGGCATTTCGACTCTTCATGGTGCAAGGTGCGAATTCTTTTTCTACATCACACCTTTTTGTGTCTTCTCAAGTGTTTCTTTAAAAGACATATCTGTGAAATAAGGATTGAATAGTAATTGTAATTTTGCTTACAATTTTTTGCAGGAACACTCTTATATATATCCCTTTTATTTGGTAAAAGATTCCTTTCCTTCTTTACTTACGCGAGAAATTTGTAGTGGAGACAACAAATAAGGTCTCAAAAACTGATTGTGTTTTGGGAATTTTCTATACAGCACTACTTCACGTGCTAATATCTTTTTGTGGGACTCCATGTGTGTTTATATTTCTAGTCTACAAATGGAGGAGGAGACATTTATCAGTATACGATACAGTTGAACAATTCCTACAGAGTCACAACAACCTCATGCCAGTAAGGTATTCCTACTCAGATATCAAGAAGATAACCAGAGGTTTCAAGGATGAATTGGGTAAAGGAGGCTTTGGTTGTGTTTACAAAGGAAAGCTTCGTAGTGGACATTTTGCAGCAGTAAAATTGCTGAGCAAATCGAAAGCTAATGGACACGATTTCATTAATGAAGTTGCTACCATCGGAAGGATTCACCATACTAATGTTGTGCAGCTAATCGGTTTCTGCGCTGAAGGATCAAAGCGTGCTCTTGTATATGATTTCATGTCTAATGGATCTCTTGATACTCACTTATTTTCTCGAGAAGGATCCATCTCTTTAAGCTGGCAAAAGCGCACTGATTTCGCTCGGAGTTGCTCGTGGTATTGACTATCTTCATTTAGGATGTTAAATGCAAATACTACATTTTGATATCAAGCCTAACAACATTCTTCTCGACGATAATTTCTCTCCGAAAGTTTCGACTTCGGGCTCGCTATCTTGTACCCAACCAATGGCGACATCACGTCTCTCACTACAGACAAGGGGCACAATAGGATACATGGCTCCTGAATTGTTCTACAAAAACATTGGACACGTCTCATATAAAGTCGATGTTTATAGCTTTGGAATGCTTCATTCTTGGAAATGGCGAGGAAAAGGAAGAATCTAAATGCTTTGGCGGAAAACTCAAGTGAAATCTCATCGGCCATATTGGGTTCATGACCAAGTATCCAATGGAAAGGCCATAGAAATTGGAGACGACGCCATCGAGGAAGAAAGGATGATAGTCAAGAAGATGGTGATGGTTGGATTGTGGTGTATACAAATGAAACCCACGGATCGGCCTACAATGAAAAATGTGGTGGAGATGCTTGAAGGAGATTTGGAAAACCCGCAATTGCCTCCTATACCAGTTTTAAATCTAGATGAGACGCCAGCAAACATTGCAGGAGAGTCGTCATCATTGTCAGGTGATTCTACCGAATCAATCAGTTTGGTTAAAAATAGTTGCTAAGTGATTTGACTTGTCCCCCCACATCCAGGGAAAATGATATAAATATGTTTTGTATTGTGTTATGCACCATATAAAATGCTTTCGGGCTGAGGTATTAGCTGCAGCTTGTTTCTTCGGTTTGGTCTGTATAATCACCATATAAATATGTTCTGTATTGTGTTTGCCAATCCGATCTCCACTCTCTTCAATAAAAAAATGGTCGTTTCTTCTGATTCATTGATAGCACAATTACTAGATAGTGAGGCTATGCTTGAGGATTGATAGGAATCAATTCAGAGCATGACTCATTCACACCAGACCAAATTGCATCATTTAACAATGATTTTGAAGAACACAAGAGTCAAGTATTTAGACCTTTATGTTGGTACTTAAATTCTTAGAAACATTTAGATTGATAATTGTTGTTTATTTTGTGAATAATCGGGTAGTCCATTGGTTTGAAAATGTAAAAATTTAGTAGCATTCATTTTCATTCAAATAAAAGAAGGGGATACTTCTTTGACAGTCACAGCAGTCAGCGAGGATGGTGCATCCTCCATTTGAACTGTTACATGCTCTACATGGTGTCTTTGCTCTAGAATGCCTCACGCTAATTGCTAAAGCAAGGACTGAACACAGAATCACTCTATGTATTGGAATCTCTCCAATTAATAATTCGATTGCAGAATCAAAGGTTGGTCAAAAAAGTGTGTTCATCTATTATTCAAGAACCCTTAAATAATAATGAGGTCTCCTGTTTAACTGAAAAGGAAATACTTAGAAACGTAGCTAACTAGGAAATCCTAACAGCATTGATTTCCTGTTTTAACATAGAAATAACTGAAGCAAAAATAATACTAAAGAAAATAAAAGAAGCTAAATGTTGCAGCAGCTCCATCTTGGTTACGGGACTGTTGGAGTTTCCTGTTCTGTGTTAAGCTCTTGATTTGCATCTTCTACTTTCCTTGCTTCATTTGCATCACTACAAGTCTCCCTAAATTGGCTCAACTATGAAGTTTGAACTATCTCAATCTGTTCTCCAGTAGTTTGCCTATGCTTGACGTCTTGGATGAGAGATTCTACAGAAGCTACGTCCTTAATAATGAATGATACATAACCTCCATCATGTGCAGCTGACTCTAGTAAATAAAGTAACCAGGGATAGGCAATTTGATTCCAGCACCACTCGCACAAAACCTGTCTGGTGAGCTACGAGGAGTCCATGTAACGCTTCCTTAATTATCATCACCAAGAACAACTGAAAATTGAAGAAAGGAAGAGAGAGTTTGATATTGTCCTACCCAAATTAAAGAAGAATTTTGAAGTGAAAGTGAGATTAAGGATTACCAAACATTCAAACATCAAAAACCCAAAGATTTAGAGTACTGGAAGGAGAAAGTGGAGGAAAAGGAGTGTTTGGGCTGCAACAGTAGGAAGAGAAAGAGGAGAGGAGGATATTGTGATTTCACAAACTATGAGGATCTTGAATCCTCCTTGGTAAAGTGTTTCTATATGCATCTAAAAGATTCATGACTTTATGGTTAAAATTGCATTATTTTTCTTTATGAATTTTGGATTAGTGTTCTTGAAACATTTTGGGGAAAATGTGGAATTGTGTGCAAGCGATGAATGTGACATGATATGAGATGAAATGAAAGTTAATTAGCAAGAAAAATAGAAAGGAAAACGGGGAGCCCTAGGAAAGGTCATGGTTGGCCATTGAGGACATAAATTAGAAAAGAAAAATTATGTGTTTTGTAAACTAATTATTGTATATGTTGTGTTGCATGTGAATGGTTGTGTAATGAATGATTGAGCATGTGAATGGTTGTTTTCCAAGGCAAATTTTCGGCTAAATGCATGTGTTGTAGAAGTGAATACCTTGACAGATTCATCTCTTGACTTTTGGAGAGAATTTGAGTGGGAAAACAAGGGAATTAGAATTGGGTTCCTTCATAGGATTTGTAGTTCTAGATGTCTACTATCCAAAAAAATTGTTTCATTTAATTTAGAATTTTATAACTCTAGTTAAGGGTCACCTAACGTGACTCTGCAGGGCAGTCTCAATGCTTCCACTCCGAAACTCAAAAGTTTTTGTCAGAGAAAAAGGGAAAGGAAATACAAAATCTGGACTGTTCTCAAGGCTTGGAGAATAGTTTGTGCAGAAATTGTGTATCACTTCAGCCTTCCCCATGTTTAGAGGGATGAACCTCCTCTCTGCCTGCTACATAGCCTTTCTTTCACAGCTATTATTCCTCCAGACTTGCCATTCAACCAACATCACTACTCCCTGCGCACCTTCTTCATGCGGCAGGATCCAAAACATAAGCGACCCTTTCAGGCTAGACACTGATCCACAAAACTGCGGAAACTATAATTATAATCTGACTTGCGAGAACAATAATTCTGCAGTATTATACTTGTATTCAGGTAAATACTACGTGCAGGCAATCAACTATGGTAACTACACGATCCGAGTGGTAGATGCTGGTGTGCAAGATAATTGCTGCTCCATCCCTCGTTATTCTTTGGCACCTGATAATTTCAGTGGCGAAGATCCGTACATATTGTATAACTACAAGGTAGAGCAGCAGGGCGTAAGAGATTCAATATTCTATCGGCCTCCAGCACTATCACAGCCCTAACTATAGATCACTAAATTATCCCAACTCTTCTCTTATGACTCATTCGTATTATGTGACTGATGGGGGCATGACTGCCTCGGATTTGATGGAGTTGTGCAGCATAGAGAGAATATTTTTGCTTCCAAAGAGGAACTACACAGACAAGTCCTTTGAAGAGATGCACACTGACCTTGCATATGGGTTTGAGCTTTCATGGTACAACTTCTACTGCGGAAAATGCATAGGTTGTTGCTACCTCGACAATGCTGACCGTCGTCAATGCTTTGGTATGCATCAGATTTTTCTATAAGACCAAATATAACTTGTGATTTGAGTTTTTTTTTGGGGTGGGCTGTCACCAGATATTAATGTACAAATTTTGTCCATCCATTACCTGTGGATTCTACTATAGTGGACTGGTCATAAGATTCATTCATGTTCATGTGGTAAAATCAGATTATAATATGGTTTAAGGTGGTTGGATAGATTCATTGGTCTTTTGCAATTATAGGTTTGACATGGTGAAACGTTTGGTTCATCTTAGCTTTACCATGGATATACATTAGTTCAAGTCAAATATTTAAATTGTGTGCTCTTATCTATTTTCTTTCGCATTTACTGTTTCCTATCTTATACTTTTAGAACTCGTTTTTAACCTAAATTCTCGATAGATTTTGATAAAGGTTTCTGGCAAATTATACTCGACAGTGCAGTGTATTGAATTTTGAAGAACAATTCTGGAAAAATTGTAAAAACAAGCACTGTTCAGATTTGTACGGTCAATGGAGCAAAAACACGAGAACAGTCTTGTAGCGATCAAAATCTGGGGACGAGAAATTTTCCAGAATTGAAGGGAAAATTTCCAGAAATAAAGAGCTTTTTGTACTCTGTAATTTGAATCAAAAAAACGTGAACATGGGCAGAATCATTGTGTGGTGACTGCCATCCCATTAGCTTTATTTATAGAAGAATCAGAAATTACAACGGTTATAAAATTCAAAATTCGGTTACAATTTCCTATTTAACAATTGTTGACCATAAACTGAAATTGACTAAAACATTGACTCAGAACTCTTAAACATACTTATTACAATGTGAATTCAATCATAACAATTGTTTCTTCAATCTTCAATTCTCCTGCGTCAGCTCCTTTAGAAAGAGCCAGGCGGTCGACCGGGAGATTTTAATCTTCCAAGTGGTCGACCGGTTAGCTTGAGCAGTTCTGGAATCACTTCAATTTTCAACACGATGGGAGGTGCGAGTTCTCTTTCGCATCTCACCTCTTTTTGGTGTTCAAGTATTTCTTTGAGCGACATAGTCGTTAAATAAGGATTGTTGTTTCTTGAATGGTATTGTAATTTTGTTCACCATTTTCTGCGATTTTCCTCTTCTCTACTCTCGTATATGGATCCTATATATTTGGTAAGAGATTCCTCAACTTCTTTAGTTTCATGAGAAATTTCTACTGGAGACAACAAATAAGGTCTCAAAAGCTGATTGTGTTTTGGGAATTTTCTACACGGCACTACTTCACGTGCTAATATACATTTCAGGACTCCATGTGTGTTTATATTTCCGGTCAACAAATGGAGAATGAGACATTTATTAGTATACGATATAGTTGAACAATTCCTACTGAGTCACAACAACTCTGATGCCGATGAAGGTATTCCTACTCGGATATCAAGAAGATAACCGGAGGTTTCAAGGACGAATTGGGTAAAGGAGGCTTTGGTTGTGTTTACAAAGGAAAGCTTCAGTAGTGGACGTTTTGCAGCAGTAAAATTGTTGAGCAAATCGAAAGCTAAAGGACACAATTTCATTAATGAAGTTGCTACCATCGGAAGGATTCACCATACTAATGTTGTGCAGCTAATTGGTTTACGTCGTTTGAAGGATCAAAGCGTGCTCTTGTATATGATTTCATGCCTAATGGATCTCTTGATACTAATGTTAAAATATGGTCATTAATTTCCCGATTTAGACATTATGTAAAGTAGGGATAATATTGTATTTTTAGCTATTTTAGTCTTGTAACTTCTCTATAAATGAGCTCCTAAATGTAGAAGAAAAAACACAATGGAATATACAGAAATTATGTAGTATTTCGAATTCTAACATGGTATCAGAGCAAATCCCGAATTTCTTTTGAATCGAATTTTTTTTTCTTCTCTTCTTTCTGGTTTCAAAACCCAGAAATTAATTGCTACAGTACTTGTTACTGTTCATCGTGGTTACTGTTCATCGTGCTGCTTCTCTTCTCTTCTTCATCGTGGTTACTGTTCACCACCCGTTTGTTCATCGGAGAAATCCCAGAAATTTATTGCAGCATTCAAAAAAAACCCAGAAACCCATCGGAGAAATCCATCAAAAACCCACAAACCCACAAAAAAAAAAAAACAAAAAAACCCAGTTTTTTCCCGGAAAATCAGTTTTTTCCCGAGAAAAAAAAAGGGGCACAAACCCAGAAATCAAGCAAAGTTTCCTGAGAAAAGAAAAGAAAAAAACCCAGATTTCCCGAAGAAACCCATCTACTTCGTCACACCAACGAAACCCATTTGAAAAGAATCTCGAACGAAACCCATCTTGAACCAACAAAACCAACGAAAAGACCAATTTTTGGTATCAATCCATACCTACAAACCCATAGAACCCATCAAACAACCCCGAAAACCCACATAGCAAGCAATGGACGGACATCTTCCTCAGCAGATGCAAAGCAATTTTCAAACTTTTTTGGACTCCATTGTTTCGAAGATTGATGAACTGGGAAACCGTGTAGATAAGTTGGAGGGCAAGCATGGTGGTGGTCCTCCGGGGTTAGCTGAGCACACAGTGATGATGACGAGGCATCATCGGTCGGTGGGGGAAAACGGAGGAGAAAGGGGAGACGGGGTGGCGGCGCAGGTTGAAAGAGAGGGAAGAGAAAGAGGGGAGAAATTAGGGCGATTTTTTGAAATTAAAGCTGACCGGGTTGACCGGAGTTGGGCTGACCGGGTTGACCGGGGTTGGGTTGACCAGGTTGACCGGGGTTGGGTTGACCGGGTTGACCAAAAATACAAAAATACTGGTGGACTGATGTGTTCTTATTGCGGTGAAATGGGACATTCGAAACAAAAATGTTATGAAGTTATTGGCTACCCGGACTGGTGGGACTTTACAAAAAAATCTCGGAAAAATATCCGAAAACCTCTGGTCCATCTAACGGAAGCAGATCTGGCACAATCCACAGCAAATGTGGCCCATCCAGGTATCATCGAAAACGATTTTGTACACTCTGTTATTACAAAGGATAGTACTTGGATAATTGATACAGGTGCATCTAATCACATGACTAGAGATTCCAAAAATTTAATATGTCATAAACCCTCCTTCCAAACTGTTATCTGCACTGCTAATGGTAGTACCTCTCCTGTTACTGGGGAAGGATCTCTTGTGTTAACTGACACTATTACACTAGATACTGTTCTTATTGTTCCATCTCTTGAGTATAATCTCCTGTCGGTTAGTCAAATCACGACTACCCTTGAGTGCACGTAACGTTTTGGCCTACTGTTACGTGTTTTCAGGACATTCTAACTAGGAAGATTCTTGGTTATGGTGTTAGACGGGGTAACTTGTATTACTTGGAATTAACAAAACAGGGGTGGTTAAAACTGGGTTATGCACATCAGACCAAAAGTACGGATAAAGCTCATGCTCTCATATGGTTGTGGCATCGACGACTCGGACATCTTTCATTTGGGTACCTTAAGAAGTTACAACCACATTTATTTTCGAGTTTAGGTATTTCAGATTTTCAGTGTGAAATTTGTGAATTGGCGAAAAGCCACCGTATTTCCTATTTGCCAAGTATGCATAAAAGTGTAGAGCCATTTGCAGTTATTCATTCTGATGTTTGGGGTCCAGCAAAGGTCTCATCTTTCTCTAATGCACGGTATTTTGTTACATTTATTGATGAATGTACTCGGATGACCTGGATATCTCTCCTCCGGAATAAAAGTGAAGTAAGTACGACATTTCAGGAATTTCAGAAAATGGTGCTGACCCAATACCAACGGCATATTCGTACATTTCAATCCGATAATGGTACGGAATTTATGGATCAAGTACTTGGTAATTTTTTACAGCATCATGGAATTCGTCATCAGACATCTTGCACATATACTCCACAACAGAATGGATTAGCTGAAAGGAAGAACAGACAAATTATGGAAATAGTTCGGGCTTCGCTATTTGGCATGAATCTACCAAAATACTATTGGGCTGAGGCAGTCAAATCCGCTGCATACTTAATGAATCGAACACCATCTAGTGCCATTGATTTTCAGTCTCCTCAACAGAAAATGGAATCTCTTCTATCGGTTCCTCACCTTCCAAATTTGGAGCCTCGGGTATTTGGTTGTACGGTATATGTCCACATCCCTAAAGTTTTGCGAAGCAAACTCGATCCGTGTGCAAAACGGTGCGTGTTTGTAGGTTACTCGGACTTTCAGAAAGGATATCGATGTTATGATCCTCATCATCGAAAACTACATGTGACCTTGGATGCATCATTTCGAGAATCTGAACCCTACTATTCAGGGGGAGTTCCTAGTTCTTCTCTTCAGGGGGAGAGTAACAATGAAGAGAATGAAGGTATATTCGAATTAGAGGAAATGAGACCAAGCCGGGATGATAACTTGGAAGTCTACACAGACCAGAATGATCTCAGTAACGACCCCCCTATGTCTCGGGAATTACCAACGCCTACACCATTAACCGAAGAATCAACCGAGAATGTCTCTCCCCAGTCCCCTCAGGTAACCCTAAATCCTATCCCTAATGAGATAAATGAAATTCCTGTCTTAGAAAATAATGTGACTAATAGATACCCACAAAGACTAAACCGGGGAGTCCCAAAGAAACAGTATGAACCTGATCCACAACACAAAACTAAATACCCCATCAAGCAACTATATCTCTACCCATAGATTATCGGAATCATATGCATTTACTGTTAATCAATTATCCAATGTGTCTATTCCTAGTAATGTACAGGATGCATTAGCAGACCCAAAGTGGACCAAGGCGATGAATGAGGAAATGGAGGCACTGCAGAAGAATAACACGTGGGAGCTATGTCAACTACCAACAGGAAAGAAGAAAGTTGGGTGTAAATGGGTGTTCACAGTGAAGTTGAAAGTAGATGGGAGTATTGATAGATACAAAGCGAGGTTAGTCGCGAAGGGATACACTGAAGTATGGAGTGGATTACCAAGAAACATTTGCCCGAGTTGCAAAGATGAACACTATCCGGATTCTCATATCTCATAGCGATGAATCGAGACTGGGCCTTACAACAATTCGACGTCAAGAATGCTTTCCTTAATGGAAATCTTGAGGAAGAAGTTTATATGGAGTTACCACACTGAGCTAAAACCAGGTCCTCATACGGAACTGAAGTATGCAAATTAAAGAAAGCATTATATGGTTTGAAGCAGTCCCCCCGGGCGTGGTTCGGAAGATTCTCATCCACGATGAAGGAATTCGGTTATAAGCAAAGTAATTCAGATCATACTTTGTTTATAAAACACAAAAAAGGGAAGGTAACGGCATTGATAGTATATGTGGATGATATGGTCTTAACGGGGGATGATCCTGAAGAGAGAAAGGCACTACAACAATTTCTGACATCGAAATTCGAAATGAAAGATCTCGGACAGCTGAAGTACTTCTTAGGGATTGAGGTCTCGAGATCAAAAACGGGGATATGTCTTTCACAACGAAAATATGTGTTAGATTTATTGGCAGAAACTGGAATGCTTGCATGCAAACCGGTAGATACACCTATGGAAATGAATCACAAACTGGGACAAGCGATGAGATCAGATGTCAGCGGACAAAGGGTGTTATCAACGGCTAGTGGGAAAACTAATATACTTATCACATACTCGACCAGACATTGCCTATGCAGTAAGTGTGGTAAGTCAGTTCATGCATTCACCAGGAGAAGAGCATATGGAAGCAGTATACCGGATTTTGAGGTATTTGAAAAGTGCACCAGGAAGAGGACTTCTATTTTCAAAAAAGGAGGTCCAAGATATTAAAGGGTATACAGACTCAGATTGGGCAGGAAATCAGACGGATAGGAGATCGACATCAGGATACTTTACATTCGTAGAAGGCAACCTTGTCACTTGGAGAAGTAAAAAGCAGAAAGTGGTCGCAAGGTCAAGTGCAGAAGCGGAATACCGGGGTATGGCTCATGGTGTGTGTGAATTATTGTGGATTAAACAGGTATTACAAGATCTTGGAATTGATTATGAAATGCCTATGAGTCTACACTGTGACAATAAAGCAGCGATCGAAATTGCTCATAATCCTGTTCAACATGATCGTACCAAACATGTTGAAGTCGACCGACATTTCATTAAGGAGAATCTTGATCGGAAAATTATACAACTTCCGTTTGTCCGATCTGAAGATCAGCTAGCCGATATACTCACAAAGGCAGTCTCCGGAAGAGCGTTCTATGACGCAATTGACAAGTTGGGCTTGATAAATATCTACGCTCCAACTTGAGGGGGAGTGTTAAAATATGGTCATTAATTTCCCGATTTAGACATTATGTAAAGTAGGGATAATATTGTATTTTTAGCTATTTTAGTCTTGTAACTTCTCTATAAATGAGCTCCTAAATGTAGAAGAAAAAACACAATGGAATATACAGAAATTATGTAGTATTTCGAATTCTAACAACTAACTTATTTTCTCGAGAACGATCCGTCTCTTTAAGTCGGCAATAATCGCATCGATTTCCATTGGAGTGGCTCGTGGTATTGACTATCTTCATTTAGGGTGTGACATGCAAATACTACATTTTGATATCAAGCCTCACAACATTCTTCTCGACGACAATTTCTCTCCGAAAGTTTCTGACTTCGGGCTCGCTAGGCTGTACCCAACAAATGGCAGCATCGCGTCTCTCACTGCAGTCAGGGGCACAATAGGATACATGGCTCCTGAATTGTTCTACAAAAACATTGGACGCGTCTCATATAAAGCTGATGTTTATAGCTTTGGAATGCTGCTGCTGGAAATGGCAGGGAAAAGGAAGAATCTAAATGCTTTGGCAGAAAACTCAAGTGAAATCTACTGGCCATATTGGGTTCATGACCAAGTATCCAATGGAAAGGCCATAGAAATCGGAGACGACGCCACTGAGGAAGAAAGGATGATAGTCAAGAAGATGGTGATGGTTGGATTGTGGTGTATACAAATGAAACCCACGGATCGGCCTACAATGAAAAATGTGGTGGAGATGCTTGAAGGAGATTTGGAAAACCTGCAATTGCCTCCTAAACCAGTTTTAAATCTAGATGAGACGCCATCAAACATTGGAGGAGAGTCATCATCATTGTCAGGTGAGTCTACCGAATCAATCAGTTTGGTTGAAAATCGTTCCTAAGTGGTTCGACTTGTAATGCTCCTCCCACATCCAGGGAAAATATGTTCTGTATTGTGTTATGCACCATATAAAATGCTTTCGGGCTTAGGTATTAAGGACACAGCTTGTTCCTTCGGTTTGGGTCTATCTAATCACCATAAAAATATGTTTTGTATTGTGTTTAACAATCCGATCTCCACTCTCTTCAATAAAAAATGGTCGTTTCTTCTGATTCATTTGAGGATTGATAGGAATCAATTCAGGCGCAGCTCTTTCACACCAGACCAAATTGCATCATTTTACAATGATTTTGAAGAACACAAGAATCAAGTATTTAGACGTTTGTGCTGGTACGTAAATTCTTAGAAACATTTAGAAGGGTGATTGTGTTTTATTTTGTGAATAATCGGGTAGTCCATTGATTTGAAAATGTAAATAGCTATTAGCATTAAGCTACACACACACACATATGAATTTTCATTCAAACAGAAGAAGGGAATACTTCTTTGACAGTCATAGCTGTCAGCAAGGATGGTGCATCCTCCATTAGAACTGTTACATGCTCTACAAGTCTCCCCAAATTGGCTAAACTATGAAGTTTGAACCATCTCACTCTGTTCTCCAGTAGTTTGCCTATGCTTGACGTCTTGGATGAGAGATTCTACAGAAGCTACGTCCTTAATAATGAATGATACATAATCTTCATCCTGTGAAGTTGACTCTAGTAAATAAACTTACCAGGGATAGGCAATCTGATCCCAACACCACTCTCATAAAACCTGTCTGATGAGCTACGAGGAGTCATGTAAAGCTGACTTAGCTTCACCAGGAATAACAGACAACTGATGTTGAATTCTTTTGTGGGCAGTAAGGAGAACCTGTCCCATGTGATCTCTTTATCGCTTAACTAAGTTGTGTGCGCAATCTGCTGCTCTGATCTGGGAAAGAGTTGAGATTTCATAACTTCCCGCTCTCCCATCAAAGGAAAATATATGACTCATTAAAGAGTAAAAAATCGTTGACTCAATGTCCAAACATGGAACCTAGGATTTATACAATCAAAAGAGTTTGCTACAGTACTTTTCCAGACCCACATAGAGTATAAGTAATTTTTTTAATAATAATAAAAAAATGATATATGGTCTCAATCACACATGAAAATAATCGTGCCCGTCAACTTTTGAACTACAACCTGTAGCCTCCACGCACACCAACTGCCAGAGCTAAGCATGTTAAGAGTCACTTGTCCTCAAAAGAAAATTTGAGCGAAAACTTATTTGATTTTTTCCTTGACTCTTTAGTTAAATTGATTTTCAATTTCGGCATTTAATCAAAGTTTATGTTGTATTTTTTTTTTAATTTGATTCAATGATTGACATTTGGAAAGTTGCTTTCTATCTGTCTAAAAGATTCATTCATCTACGCATTGAAGAAAGGTTCCATAAACAACATTATATTTTGTGTTTATTTGAATCCTTATAATATTTATTACCTTTACTATTAGTCTTGTGCTACAATACCAAAAATAGAAACAGTCCCCAAATATCATAGAATTCTAATTGCATCCCTGTGCCTATTTAACATTACAGTCTAGAAATGCTGTTTTTTTTTTAAAAAAACATATCATTTCAGATTAATATTTTTGAATCGTTTTAAAGGTTAAGTATTAAATATTGTACCATAATTCTTTTTTTTTATGGGTAATTCTAACTCAATCACAAATTATTAATTTTTTATTTAAGGAAACCCCTCATTTTATATACTCTTTGCGGGTTTAAGTTATACAAGTAAAACTCTGGATGTCTAAATACAAGTTGAACATATTCTGACTCGAATCTAAACGTGCAAAATAAATCTCAAATCTTTTTTCATCATTCATACAACCACAACCAGGACCTCGATTACAAGATGTTCACAAGTCAAATGCATTTCTAATACGGTCCAAACACAGGATCATGTGAGAGATCATCCTAGAGAGGAAAAGATCCATATTACACTCTGCGATTTACAGCTGAAGATGCATGGATTTTGGAGTGTGGGTGCCAATGCCTTCTGGTCTACCTTTCAGCCCCATGAAAATCGATCCAGCTTCAGCAGTTGCACAGTGCCATACCCTGAACAAGCCGAGAGGAGCTGATCACAATAATTCACTGCAAAATAGGATTAAAAAACCATAAACGTAATGGGTGATGTGAAATGAATCTTGAAACAGATGAGTAAATTTGATGCAGGAAAATCTTATCTCTCGCTAAGAAGGAAAAAAAAAGAGAGGAGACAATGAAGCTTGCTTACCAGTCATTGCATTTCACCGGCGAGCTCTGCTTCAAACTGTGCAGCGCATCTTCTTGTGGGTTAGAGACAGGTTCTTCAGAAATGATAGCCCCACTCAATTGTGTTTCGCAAACTTGCAGGATCTACTTGATTTTTCTTAAGACGATGAGGAATAGTAAGCGGGATCCTCGTTAGCTGCGGGCAATCATTTACAGTAATTTCTTCGAGAGAATTGCATCCAAGTCTTCTAGAGTAAATGCTATTCAAACTTGGTAATTTCTTCAATACCAAAACCTTCAAATGACGAAATGGAAATGTCATCTGATGGGTCCTGTCCTCTTCATCTGTTTCAATTATCAACCCCATGTTGTGACAATCTTCGACTACAATCACTTCCAATTGGAGTCTAGTAAACAACCGAGGAGGGATCAGCACCTTCATTTTATGACATTTATGTATTACGATCTCTTTGAGACAGCAAATGGTGGGGAAAGTAGATCGATTTGAAGGTGCTTCAAAAAGGGTTTCTAACATCATCAAACCATCAAGGTGTAGAATCATAGGGATTCTATATCCACCCAATGGACATAAGATTCTCATGTTTTGACAATTCACAATGACTGCTTTTGTAAATGAGATATTGAACATAAAAGTCGCATCGTCAATCATGAGGTCATAAAACCAAGCCTCTGTAACTCGCCCTGACTTCAATTTCGATTTCATATAAATTAGATCTTCGAGTAAAGAGAAAGAAGGTCTTCCGACAGTAACTTTGCAAGCAATTAGTGCAAAAAAACCTCCAAATCGGGGAGTTTTGAAATATTCTAGATCATCGAAGTTGCATTCCAAAGTTTCCAACTTCTCTAAGCTCAAGACTTCATCTCCTTCAACTGGGAGAAAAACTCCAACTTTCTGATGAAGCTTGAGGAACTGTAATTTTGAGAGTTCAGGTAAAATACCTGGCTGTAAATCACGCACCGCACTTCCATCAAGATTAAGATACCTGAGATCCTTCAGCCTTTCCATTCCCTCTGGCAAATTTTCAAGTCCAGTGTAACTGAGATCCAACTTCTTCAATGCCGTAAGCTTTTTTAATGAAGGTACATAACTCAGCTTTGCACACCATCCGAGCAACAATACAGTGAGAGTCGTTAGATGACAAATAGAACCTGGCAACTTCTCTATATCTGTGTCGGAAAGATCAAGAACCTCGAGTCTGATGAAGTGCTGGAAAAAAGACGACTCAACCAAATTCAATTTGTAGTTTCTGCATAACAATAAAGTTGAAAGATTGGGGCATCTTGGTGAAAAGTCTGATGGAATTTCCTTGATTCTATTTTCCATGAGAGAAACTATCAACAAATTCTCTCTCCACCATGTTTCATCAGGTAATTCTGTTAATTGTGCACCTGCTTGAACCCTACCCCCCAGACTTTCGTTCAATATTTTCCGAGCCATATCCCAAATCAAATCATGCATCTTCACATATCTGTAATTTTCATCGTCCCTGGAACCTTCTAATAAGCTGGCATTTTCAAGTTGATCAAGCATGGTGTGACCCCTATCAAATTGTCTACGCCTCCTCCCCATTTCTTTGATAATACCCTCATCAATCAAATGCTCTATCAAGTCCTCTCTCAAGATGATCTTGCCTTTTGGAAATAGTGTGATGTGTAAGAAGCACTTCTGCAGTGCTGGATCGTTCACCTGAGCATAGCTAAATTTCAATACTCGAAATACCTCGGTTTCCATGTCACTTGGACCAACTTCTGGTATTCTCAGTCGTCGCAATGCATCTCTCCAACGATATTCACCATCCACTCCCTTCATGCTTCCAGCCATTGTTATGATTCCAAGAGGCAGACCAGCACACTCCTTCACAACAGACTCTGCAATCTGTTTCGTTTCAGGAGAAAGGCTAGCACCGTGCCCTAATTTTTCAACGAACAAATTCCAAGCTTCACCCTCAGAAAGCGGCTCCACTTTGATTATCCTTTGGCAATCCATTTTTCTACATATGTCCAATGATCTGGTTGTGAAAATCAACTTACACCCGTCTGTTCTAAGAGGTATTCCCACTTTCTCAAGAGGAAAATGATCCCACAAATCATCAAGAATGAGGACATATTTTTTTTTCAGAGTCAACTCTGTCCACAGCTTCCCAGCTCTCACCACCGCATCTTTTTGATCCCCAAGATCTAAATCAAAATATTTAACAATGCGATCCTGCAATGCTTCAATGCTAAAGTCTTGGGACACAGTAATCCAACAAACATGATGAAAAATGTCTTGTCTCTCTTGATGAAGCTGATTATGGATATGGGTAGCCAAAGCTGTCTTTCCCACTCCCCCCATCCCATAAATGCCAATACATGAGACCTCATCATTCAACAACCAAGACCAGACATCTTTCATATTTCTTTCAAACGCTTGGCCCACTATCTTCGTTGTCGGCAAAAACTATCTTCTAGTCCTACGTCGCTTATGTACAGGGCTTTCAGAAGAGCTTCCTCTCTCAACAACATAATGCTTATATTCCTGAAACATTATATTTCTACACATTCTTTGTCTAGTCTCGGGTTCATCTGTGATAAGAACGACAGGAGCTCTAGGTTGCTCAACAAGCTCAGTCTCCCCACCAATCAAGATATCCATCCCTCCTAGTCCATCATGCCAACGAGGTTGTTCTTCTTGTTCAATTGCTAAACCCCGAACAGGAGTTGAAGCTGCATTAGTTGCCTCATTATTGCTTGAACTTGGCACACTCCTATCTACAGGCCTTTTAGAAGAGCTTCCTCTCTCACCAACAGACGGCATCAATTCCCAAGTCATCTTCTCTGTACCACTTCTGAACTCAACATCCCTCATCAATGAAGATGAGAGGTTATTCATATCCATTTCAATTGGTTGATCTGCTGGCTCCGTTCCCAATCCAGTCTCGGGTGCATCACGCATAGACATGCGAGGGGCAACGTTTTCATCAGTAAGCAAAATCTCTCCCCCGATCAAGCTATTCATCCATGATGACAGTTCATCATCCAAAAGTGGTTGTCCTTGCATTTCTAAATCTTGCGCACGATCTGAACCTTCGGTAACTATTATATTATTGCTTGAACTTGGCATACTCCCATGCATTCTGTTAGGAAGCTGATCAAACGCTGCGCGTTGAACATCTGTAGTTACATTTTCACAAAGTTTAACACCACCCCCTTTGACCCTTGCCAAATGATATTTTATCCTTGAAATGGACGTACTTCCAGCGAATACACTCCCACAAAAAACGCACTTCAAAAAACCATCAGCCATTTTCTCAACATAACACCAAAATGGATCACTTCCTCTAATCATTTTTTCGTCTGTATCCCTACCTACGGACATCAGAAAGAGCTTTCAAAATATTGAATTAAAATGGAACTTGAACTAATTGAGGATAACAAAGCAGCTAAATTTAAGATATGAACTTGATCACAACTGTTCTTCTGTCTAGACCAAAGTCAAGCTAAACTACTCCAAGGATCAAAGTGTTGAATAACTATATCAAGCTGGTGTGGTTTCAAAATATGATTTATATTATTTTCCAACACACATCATCAAGTGAAAGCATTTTGAACTTAAAATTTGCACAAATCAACAATTTCTTGAGCTCGGTTTTGCATCAAATAGAATGAGGACCAAATAGAATGAAGATGGTAAAATTCAAACTTATAACTATCAGTAATAACAAAACCATTACGTTTCTTTTTGCTTAGAAAACTCAACCTACATGTGTTGGAAAAGAAATGGCATGAAATAAGAGCAAAAAATAATCAAACTCAATTACCTGAGCAGGAGCAAGATGTTATCCAATGATTTGATTAAAATCAGAAAAAAAGAAGATGGACGGGGAAGAGTAAGTGTGGTTGTGGATAAGGATAGAACCAGTACGTTTGTTTGCTGGTTTTTGACAAAGTTTAATAACCATGATAAGCTTTCAAAATAAATAAATAAAAATTAGTTGAGCATGGAGCTTCATACAGCCACCAATCCAGTCTTCCCTATAAACATATCTTCTCATCCCATCCGAAGTCACAAACTCATTTAAAGCAACCCGTGGGTTCAACGACAGAATATTGAATACTGATTGAAACATTGGTCCGCCACTCTTGATTTTTCCGCCATGCACCCTCGGGTCAATGATGAAGAACTGTAGGCTTAGGTGGAGCATCATAGTCAACATTATGAGTGGAAGGGCTTTAAGTATATAGTGAATTATATGTCGATTTTGTCACTTGTTGTTGTTATTAAGGATTTTTGGGTCCTCAAGATTAATAATTTATATTAATATTATATGATTAATTGTAGTTTATACTATAATTTGTATTATAGTTTATATGGAGCATCTTAAGCATCTTAGTCTATACTTAGGTGGAGATATTATGTGGTTTGATATCAAAATGGAGGATTCTTTGATCACTAGAATTTTTATTATTATTCCACAAACAATAAAATTATAAAATCATCTGATCCGAAGAAAAAATAAAAATAACAGAAAATATAAAAAAAGAAAAACGGAAAAATGAGAAATATTAATTTTAATATGATCACCAACATTAATTAAAATTTCAGGATTGAACTAAATAAAAAATAAAATTAAAAAAATTAAAAATAAAAACTAAAAGCATAGGTGCATAAATATGGGTAAAAATAAACATTGTCTAAGCAGGACCAAAAAAACAAAAGGAATTAATATAAAATCAAAAATTCAAAGAATAATGGCCAAAACAAAAAAATATATATAATTAATTGCAATCAAGGAAAAAAATCAAAACAAATAAAAACCTTGGGAACAAAACAAATAAAGGCATTTAAAAAAATACAATGTAATTTTGTTAGAAAAAAAGTAAAAGAATAAGGACCCAAATGAAATGTAGCATATATGACTAATTTCAATTGGAGGATAATATTAAAACAAATTAAAACCTGAATAACAAAAAAATTTAAAGGAACCAAAAACAAACCAAAAATCAAAAGAATAAAGATAAAATGAAAACCAATATATATAATTAGTTTCAATTGAAGGACACAATTGAAAAAAATCAAAATTTTCTTTGAAGAAATTAGGAATAAAACCAAAATCAAAAGAATAAAGACTAAAATAAAACATTCACAAACATGAAGGAGTTACATGTAATTTACAGCAGTAGGAAAAAGAAAGGGAGAAAAAACAAAAATCATTCACCAGTGCTTCACCGACCACCTGACACACCGATCACCTGACACTGACACGCACCGTATTGGTTAATTCTTCGCTTAAAAATCTTCTCTGTTTTCTTTCTTCAGGGGCTGCGCTTCCTGTTGTGTTCAAGCTTAATAATAATTTTAATGTAAGTGAACTAAAAAAAACATTAAATAAAAATACAACATCAATGCCATCACAGTAAACTCTTTGCTTTCTAACTAAACAGGTCTTAAACCTTAATTATTTGTCTTAAACTTTAATTATTGCTTTCAAATTAGAGAGGAAACTGATAAGAACTTCGATTGACTTCAAAGAAAAGAAATTTCAAGATTTCGTATTTGCTGATATTAAGCAAATAATGTATGAACAAAGTAGATGGTTTGAAAGGTTAACCTGGGTTCATGTTTATTGGGATTGTTCAGCTGCATCCGGAAGATGTTATATCTGCAGAGGGGAAGGGCACCGATGGAAGGATTGTCAGTACTTGGGGAGAGGTTGTTTCCATTGTGGGGAAATGGGTCATAGAAAAAGGGAATGTCCACAAAGAGTTACTGAAGGAGTACAAAGACAGGGGATGGCTACTCAAAGCCAACAACAGTCAGTAACAGTTGATCGACCTATACGACCCACTCACTCAAGCACAAGTGCCAATAGAGGCCGACCCAGATCGCAAGAGGAAAGGACTCGGGGTAGAGTATACCACATGACCCAGGAAGATGTGGGGACAATGCCGGATGTTGTAGCAGGTATACTACAATTGAGTTTAATACAAGTTCATGCTTTAATTGATCCTGGGGCTAGTCATTCCTTTGTGGCTCACCGAATTACTAAAAATTTAAATGTGTTACCAAGTAGATTAGATGTGGGGATGGTGGTTAGTACACCTTTGGGGAAAAATATAAACATTGATGAGGTATACAAGGGAGTGATACTAAACATTGAGGGGGTAGAGCTAACGGCGGATCTCATGCCTTTAGCATTGGATGATTTTGACTTAATTCTGGGAATGGATTGGTTGAGTAGATATAGGGCACAAGTGGATTGTTTTACAAAGATTGTAAATCTCCAAGATGCGAGTGGGAAAAAGGTAGTATTCAAGGGAGAGAGGAAGTTGATTCCAAATTCTATAATTTCGGTCATGACAGCTGGAAAATTGATTAGAAAGGGATGTCTCGCTCGGTTGTCTCATGTGAGAGAATTAAAGAAGGGAGCATGGAATTAACAAATATTCCTATTGTAAAAGAGTTTCCAGGCGTGTTTCCAACGAATTACCGTTCTCGCCTCCAATTAGAGAAGTTGAGGTTTCCATTGAGACTCTTCCAGAGTCAATCCTATAGCACAATCTCCTTATATGATGGCCCTATAGAACTAGCTGAATTGAAGACTCAACTTCAGGAGTTGTTGGATAAAGGATTCATACGGTACGAGCAATTCGCCTTGGGGAGCCCCAGTGTTGTTTGTAAAGAAGAAGGATGGTACATTCAGGTTATGTATTGATTACCGTCAACTGAACAAAGTGACAGTAAAGAACAAGTATCCGTTGCCACGGATAGATGACTTGTTTGATCAGTTGAAGGGTGCAACAGCTTTTCGAAGATAGATCCGAGATCGGGTACCACCAATTAAGAATCGGAGAACAGGACATACTGAAGATCGCTTTTAGAACTCGCTATGGCCATTATGAATTCTTAGTAATGCCCTTTGGGTTAACTAATGCCCTGCAGTATTCATGGATCTAATGAATCGAGTGTTTCGATTATATTTGGATAAATGTGTGGTCTTGTTTATTGACGATATATTGGTATATTCGAGCTCCTATGAGGAGCACGAGAAGCACTTGAGTAAGGTGTTAGAAATATTGAGAGAAAATAAATTGTATGCAAAACTGGATAAATGTGAGTTCTGGCTTAAAGAGGTGATATTTTTGGGACATGTTATCTCAGCTAGGGAATATGTGTGGATCCAGGAAAGGTAGAGGCGATTCTAAAGTGGGAGAAGCCTACAAATGTGACTGAAATTGAAGTTTCTTGGGCCTTGCAGGATATTATAGGAGGTTCATTGAAGGATTTTCCACAATCGCATCGCTTTGACCAAGTTGACTCGGAAAGAAGTGAGGTTTAATTGGTCAAAGGAATGTGAGGAGAGTTTTCGGGAGTTGAAAAGAAGGCTTACATCGGCTCTGTCTTGGCTCTTCCTTCCGGAACGTAAGGGTTCATTGTGTATAGTGATGCCTCAAGCAGGGGTTTGGGATGTGTGTTAATGCAGCATGGAAAAGTGATCGCATATGCTTCCAGACAGTTAAAGCCACATGAAGTGAATTATCCGGTCCATGATCTGGAACTTGCAGCAGTGGTATTTGCCTTGCGAGTATGGAGACATTACTTGTATGGAACACAAGTACAAATTTTTACCGACCATAAAAGTTTAAAGTATCTAATGTCGCAAAAAGAATTAAATATGCGGCAGAGGAGGTGGGTGGAATTGATAAAGGACTATGATTGCATAATTGATTACCATCCAGGCAAAGCCAATGTCGTGGCGGATGCATTAAGCCGAAAAGGGAAAGTAGGGACGGGTGATCCAGGAATTTTGAAACAAACAAATGTGATGGAATTAAAAAGGATGGGAATTCAACTTAATATGGGTCCTGAAGGGTCATTACTAGCTCATATGAAGATCAGATCAGTGTTGCGAGATAAAGTTCTAGAAGCTCAGTTAGCAGATGAAGGTTTAGAGAAAATTAAGGAAAAGATAAAGCAAGGCAAGGAGTTGTCTCTACAAATACTGCCAGGAGGGTTGGTTGTGATGGGAAAACGGGTTTATGTGCCTGAGAATAATACCTTAAAGGGAGAGATATTGAGAGAAGCTCATGAATCTCGGTTTACCACCCATCCTGGGAGTACCAAGATGTATAGAGATCTTAGAGAATACTACTGGTGGCCAAATATGAAGAAGGAGATAGCAGAATATGTGTCAAGATGTGGGATATGTCAGCAGGTGAAGATAGAACATCAAAGGCCGGCAGGAGAATTACAGCCACTACCAATTCCAGAATGGAAATGGGAAAATATAGCCATGGATTTTGTAACTGGATTGCCAAAGGGGAAAAAGGGCAATGATGCTATATGGGTAGTGGTAGATCGACTAACAAAGTCGGTTTTGTTCTTACCCATCAAAATGACAGACCCCATAGACAAGTTGGCCAAATTATACGTGAATGAAGTGATTAGATTGCATGGAGTTCCCATCTCAATGGTATCTGATCGAGACCCGAGATTTACTTCAAGGTTATGGCCATGCTTACAGCGGGCTTTGGGAACCGAGGTGAATCTAAGCACTGCATTCCACCCCTAGACAGATGGCCAATCTGAAAGAACCATCCAAACACTTGAAGACCTTTTGAGGTCATGTGTATTAGAGTTTGGGGGAAACTGGGAAGACTTACTACCACTGGTAGAATTCACGTATAATAATAGTTACCAAGCTTCTATTGGGATGGCTCCATATGAAGCCCTTTATGGGAGAAAATGTCGCACTCCGATATGTTGGGATGAAGTTGGAGAAAGGAAACTCCTGGGTCCTGAACTCGTACAAATGACAACGGATAAGGTAAGGGTAATCAGGCAAAGAATGAAGGAAGCTCAAGATAGACAAAAGAGTTATGCAGATAAACGGAGGAGACCCTTGGAATTCCAAATAGGGGATAGAGTCTTCTTAAAGGTAGCACCATGGAAAGGCATCATTCGGTTTGGAATGAAAGGAAAGCTTGCTCCGAGGTATATTGGGCCATTTGAGGTGATAGCTAAGGTAGGACCCGTGGCTTATCGCTTGAGTTTACCAACACACCTAGAGAAGATTCACAATGTATTCCATGTATCACTATTACGGAAGGCAGAAGTGGATCCTTCTCGAGTGTTACCTGCAGTTCCTATTGAAGTAAGAGAAGACTTGACACTCGAGACTAGGCCAGTCAAAATCATGGATCGTAGTGAAAAAACATTGAGAAATAAAAAGGTATCACTTGTCAGAGTATTGTGGAGAAACTCACAAATCGAGGAAGAAACGTGGGAGAGAGAGTCAGAAATTAAGGAAAAATACCCCTATCTATTCCTTGAGTCAGGTATGTAATGTTAAATTTCGGGGACGAAATTTTTATTAGGAAGGGAGAATGTGAAATCCGAGGATAAAGTATACATGGAGGTAGGAGATTAAGATGAAACAAAGGAAAATAAAATGATAAGATGATATTATTATATAAGATGATATTATTACATAAAATTTAGGAAAAGCAAAAAAAAGAAAAAAAAAAAAAAACGGGCACTATAAATACCCCTCTCTTTTCAGCCATGTTCAGCTGAAACCAAGTAGAGAGGAGAAGGGAATTTCGAAAATTCATGCTATACAAATCAAGAGCAAACACCCCAAAAATTGTAAACCCATACAAGCCTTGGATTTCTAAAGTGAAAGAACCCAATTTGGTGAAGAAATAACAAGAGAAAGTGAAGAAATTGGAGAAGAAAGGAGGAAGAGTGGCTGGATATTTTGAAGAAGAAGAAGGCTAGGATCTTTCCAAAAATTGTTAGATCCCATCCAAGTAAGGAGTTCTAACTTCAATTTCTAAGAAATTAACTTCAATTTAGAAGTTCTTGATTGTTTTTGAATTGGGAATTAGGGTTTCTAGCACAAAATGTTAGAGAAATGCATAAATGAGTAGTATTTCATGATTCAAGGAAAGACATGGCTGTTATTGATGAGAAATCAAAGATTGAAGATGAATTGGAGATATTTTCTTTTTCTCAAAAACAGGACAGTTTCGTCACCCTATTTCTTAGGGATATTTGGACCTGAAAAACACCTAATTAGCGTATGATCCCTTCATAGAAGTTGTAGCTGGGAGTGTTAGCTTTCCAGCAAATCAAACCTCATCTAATTTGGAGTTCTGGAACTCCAGATATGAGTAAAACACTGAGGAGAGGTCAAGCTGTCACATATGTTGACAATTTCGGCCAAGTTGAGAAAATATCAAAGATTTAGCCATGTTAAGGACAGAAAAAAATTGTCCCTTTTCCTTCATAAAGTGTGTATTGATTTTCTAAAAAAAATAATAATAAAAGAAGAAATCAAAGGGTGATAAGAAATTGAATTCATGATGTTCTATTGGGATTACAAATGAGCTGAAAAATTAAAGGATGATAATGAGGAAAATAAGTGAGAAAGAGAAGAATTGGTAAAAGGGAAAATGAATAATATTACCATTTTTATTGTTGTTGTGGGTGATATAGGGAGTAATATAAATGATTAAATAAATGGTGGGTAATTGTGGTTTCAGGAAGAACCGCGGGTGACGGGCAACAACAACAACAGGGTAACGCAAGTCGAACATTCACAGCAGGTGGGTACTCGATACCTAAATTCTCATTATATAATATTACTTACCTTGTTGGGTATTGAAAAGTAAGATATAATTTTGGTGCTTATTGGGAGGAAAAAGGAACGAGTAAAGGAAAGCTAGCGGATGGAAAGACATATCTATTTATATTTTTATATATATGTGTGTTTGGGTTGTTGTGTGTATATAAAAGAAACAAATTAATTTATAAATTTGATTAACTATTCAATTTTGGAATAGTTAATGATATCGGCAGGTGACGTCGATATCGGCATAATATTTATAAACTTGATTAACTATTCAATATGGGAATAGTTAATGATATCGACAGGTGACGTCGATATCGGCATAATGTATAAACTTGATTAACTATTCAATTGTGGAATAGTTAATGATATCGGCAGGTGACGTCGATATCGGCATGATATGTATAAACTTGATTAACTATTCAATTGTGGAATAGTTAATGATATCGGCAGGTGACGTCGATATCGGCATTATATTTATAAACTTGATTAACTATTCAATTTTGGAATAGTTAATGATATCGGCAGGTGACGTCGATATCGGCATGATATTTATAAACTTGATTAACTATTCAATTTTGGAATAGTTAATGATGTCGGCAGGTGACGTCGATATCGACATGATATATATAAATTTGATTAACTATTCAATTTCAGAACAGTTAATGATATCGGCAGGTGATGTCGATATCGGCATGATGTATTAATTTGATTACTTTGGTTTTATTTTAAAATATATATAGTATTTATATATAATGATAACCATGGCTAGGTTTATGTTACGATTTTCATGAAATTGATGAGTTGATTCCAGGACGTATAACTAAAGACACTATTAGAGGTCACTAGTGTCGGCTATGGTCTCTTTGAAGTGAAAAAAAAAATGTATAGTAGTCAAAAAGAAATAAATCTTCTTTTGTTAAGACCTTAAAAGAGTGCACATAATGGTGTTTCGAATCTCACGTGATTTAAGCAAATTGATGGATAGATTACTCAAATTCTTCCGAAACTCATCGGTATTTACTAAATTGTTTCACTCATATGAAAAATTTATATGTTGCAGGTTCTTCTCACCCTCGTCAAGAATAGATTTTAAGTCTTATTTCCTTTTGTAAAATAGAAACTTAGAAAGTGATGGTGACTTGTTGTAAATTGTATGGAATAGTATAATTGTGAATTTTGTTTTTGTAATATTAAATTGTGTTATGTTCGATGTATATGTATATGTGTGTTTATAGGTGAAACTTTCATGTATGAATTGATTGTTTTTCAATTTTTATCTTTTATGTGTGATGTAAGATGGAGTTCTGAAATGAATATGGATTTGAGCATATTCTGAGATGAATCATGTTGTTGATTGTGTTGAAATGTTTGGGAATAATTTGGAAATCTTCCGGTATAGGGGAGACTATGCCGAAATTCTGTTAGAAATTGCAGGAAAAAAAAATTTCATGCTTTATCCACTCTGTTTAGAGGGGAAAATTGTTGGGTTGTTACAGGAGAAGAAAGGAGGAAGAGTGACTGGGTATTTTGAAGGAGAAGAAGACTAGGATTCCTCCAAAAATTGTTAGATCCCATCCAAGTAAGGAGTTCTAACTTCAATTTCTAAGAAATTAACTTCAATTTAGAAGTTCTTGATTGTTTTTGAATTGGGAATTACGGTTTCTAGCACAAAATGTTAGGAAAATGCACAAATGAGTAGGATCTCATGATTAAAGGAAAGACATGGCTGTTATTGATGAGAAATCAAAGATTGAAGATGAATTGGAGACACTTTCTTTTTCTCAAAAACATGACAGTTTCGTTGCCTTATTTCTTAGGGATATTTGGACCTGAAAACACATAATTTGGGTAGGATCCCTTCATAGAAGTTGTAGCTGGGAGTGTTAGATTTCCAACGAGTCCAACCCCGTCTAATTTGGAGTTCTGGAACTCCAGATATGGGTAAAACTCTGAGGAGAGGTCAAGCTGTCACATGTGTTGACAATTTCGGCCAAGTTGAGAAAATATCAAAAATTTAGCCATGTTAAGAAAAAGAGTTGTCCCTTTCCCTTCATAAAGTGTGTCTTGATCTTCAGAAAATAAAAGAAGAAAATAAATGGTGATAAGAAATTGAATTCATGATGTCTATTTGGACTACAAATGAGCTGAAAAATTAAAGGATGATAATGAGGAATATAAGTGAGAAAGAGAAGAATTGGAAAAAAGGAAATGAATATTATTACCATTTTTATTGTTGTTGTGTGTGATATGGGGATTAATGTAAAAAAAATAAAAATAAATGGTGGGTATTTGTGGTTTCAGGAAGCACCGCGAGTGAAGGGCAACAACAACAACAACAGGGTAACGCAAGTCGAACATTCACAACAGGTAGGTACTTGGTACTTATATTCTCTTTATATAATATTACTTACTTTACCGGTTATTGAAATATAAGATATAATTTTGGTGCTTATTGGTGAGGAAAAGGAAAAGGGTAAAGGAAAAGTTTAGGGGATGGAAAAACATATATATATATGTGTGTGTGTGTGTGTGTGTGTGTGTGTGTTTATGTGTAAAAGAAACAAGCTAGTCGGTATGAATTATAAACTTGATTAACTATTCAATTTCGGAATAGTTAATGATATCGGCAGGTGACTTCGATATCAACATAATGTATAAACTGGATTAACTATTCAATTTCGGAATAGTTAATGATATCGACGAGTGACGTCGATATCGGCATAATGTATAAACTTAATTAACTATTCAATTTCGAAATAGTTAATAATATCAGAGAGTGACGTCGATATCGGCATAATGTATAAACTTGATTAACTATTTAATTTCAGAATAGTTAATGATATCGGCGGGTGACGTCGATATCGGCATGATGTATAAACTTGATTAACTATTCGATTTCGGAATAGTTAATGATATCAGCAGGTGACGTCGATAGCGGCATGATGTATACACTTGATTAACTAATCAATTTTGGAATAGTTAATGATATCGGCAAGTGACGTCGATATCAGCATGATTTATAATTTGATTAACTATTAACTATTCGGTTTCAGAATAGTTAAGGATATCGTTGGGTGATGTCGATATCGGCATAATGTATAAACTTGATTAACTATTCAATTTCGAAATAGTAAGTTGATATTAATAGGTGACATCGATATCGACAAAATTTATTAGCCTTCTGAGATGAAAGCTAATGATATCAAGAATCTTTGACATTTGCATACGCTAAAAGCTCCTAAGGAAATAACGGGACAAGGATGAACTACTTTGGTTTTGTTTTAAAATATATATAAATAATGATACCCACGGTTAGGTTCATGTCAATATTTTCATGAAATTGATTAGTTGATTTTCAGGACGGATAACTAGAGACACTATTGGAGATCATTAGTGTCGTCTATAATCTCTTCGATGTGAAAAGGGGAAAAGAAATAATTCTTCTTTTTGTTATAACCTTAAAAGCGTGCATATGGTTGTGTTTAGAATCTCACATGATTTAAGTAAATTGATGGATAGACTACTCAAATTCTTCTGAAACTACTAGTATTTACTAAATTGTTCCACTCATATGAAAAAATTTATATTTTGTAGGTTCTTCTCATTCCCGTCAGGAATAGATTTTAAATCTTACTTCCTTTTTGTAAAATAGAAACTTAGAAAGTGATGGTGACATGTTGTAAATTGTATGGAATAGTATATTTGTAAATTTTGTTTCTGTAATATTAAATGTATCAATCTACACTCAGGATATTAGGAAGTACTAGATTATCTTCAAATATTAAATTGTGTTATGTTCAATGTATATGTATATATGTATCTATATGTGAAACTTTCATGTATGAATTGGCTCTTTTAATTTAATCTTTTATGTGTGATGTAAGATGGAGTTCTGAAATGAATATGGACCTGAGCATATTCTGGAATGAATTATGTTGTTGATTGTATTAAAATGGATGTGATTATGGATGAGATGTGATTCAAATTGTGCAGGCTGGGTTGTGAATAACTTGGAATCTCCCGGTATAGGAGAGACTATGCCGAAATTCCGTTAGAAATTTCGGAGAGAAAAAAAAATTCATGCTTTATCCACTCTTTTTAGAAGGGGGGAAATATGGGTTGTTACATTAATAATGGTCGACCAAGGTGAATTTAGTTTGTTTTTGTCTCAATATTTAAAATGTAAAGATGACATCTTGCTATGTTTGTATATCAACATCTAAAAGCTTTATTGTACAATACGCATAATATTTTGAACTCATAATTATTTATTTCCTAGAACACACGTTAACAATGCTTTTTTTTTACACGTTAAGAAAAAATAATTCAACCTGCAGGGTAACGCGGATCACTATCTTGTTAACACAAACTCTAAATTATGTGGTGAAAACATCATGGATGTTCATAGTTTTCTCCATTTTACCCCTCTCATCAAAATATTTACCAATGGAATGGGGGGTATTTTTATCTTTTCACATGGACACAAATGTTGTTTAAAAAATCATTGGGGGCATAATTATTTTTTTGAATCATGGAATTACTAAAATAACATTTTAGACAAAAAAAAAATAGATATTTGTTCAGGGGCTTTGTATTAATTTTCCTTTTAAAACAAACAATTAATGTACTTAAATCCTCTTAGGATCAAGTGATTTTAAATCTTCTTTGGAGGGTATTTTTATCTTTGTCTCTTTGTGTTTTTTTTTTTGAGTCGGGGGTCATGGGCATTTATGTCTTTAAATAATATAAAAAAAGAAAAGAAAATGTTCCTAACAGGTATAAGCACGCGCCAACGATTGGACGTTGTACACACCCTTCAAGCAGGTGGTGTTGTGGCATTCTACTATCAAATGTCAGTGCCTGTTTGGGAGTGTGGTAGCGGTAACTTTTCAATTTTCTTTTCATGCCGAAACATATCAAAATGATATTTTTTTTATTTTTTAAAAATCATTTTTGACATCAGCACATCAAAATGATCTAAACACACTAAAAATCATTTTTTTTTTACTTTAAGTGCAAAAAAAAAAAATTGAATTTTGGCCAAACGGCGTTTCCGCCGCTTGGCCAAACATGCGCTTAGTTGACTTCGTCTCTTTTGAAGTGATTTCATATCCTCTTTCTGATGGCGCAAAGTTTGTTAGAGGAAGATAGATGGTTTGTCATCAGTGATCTTCTCTCTCTCTCTCTATCTTTCCCTAAAAAGTACATATTGACCCTCTTTGTTTTGATTGTTTCAATTTCAGTCATTATTTTATTGATTTTTTTTCCTTTACTATTTAGTTAAAGTTTTATTGGTTTTCAACACTAGCATTTAATCAAAGTTTATTTTGTTGTATATTTTTTGAATTTGGTCCTTATTATTTTGGTTTTTTTGCAAATATACACTGATTGCTTACTTGATTGGATTGACATTTGAAAAGTTGTTTTTTTATCTGCCTAAAAGGTTCATTCATTTACGCATAAGCAGCATGTCATTTTGTGTTTATTTCGGTCCTTATAATATCCATTTCCTCTTACTATTAGTCTTGTGATATGATACCAAAAAACAAAACAATCCCTAATTATCATAGAATTCTAATTGTATCCCTTGACATAATAGTAAGGCAGTCTAAAAGTGCTTTTAAAAAAAATTACTTCATATTAATATTTTTGAATGGTTTTAAAGCTTGCGTATTAAATATTGTAGTATAATTCTTTTTTTAATTTTTATGGGTAATTGTAACTCAGTTATAGAATGTTCACAAGTCAAATGCACTTCTAAACACAGGATCATGTGCGAGATCATCCTAGAGAGGAAAAGATCCAAATTACACTCTGCAATTTACAGCTGCAATTTCCCTAAGATTCTGGAGAGTGGGTGCCAATGCCTTCTGGTCTACGTTCAGCCCCATGAAAATCGATCCAGCTGCCATATCCTGAACAAGCCGAGAAGAGCTAATCACAATAAATCACTGCAAAACCATAAACGTAATGGGTGCGGTGAAATGATTATTGAAACAGATGAGTATATTTGATGCAGAAAAATCTGATCGCTCGCTTAGAAAAAAAAAACAAGAAGATGAGGAGAGAATGAAGCTTGCTTACCAGTCATTGCATTTCACCAGCAAGCTCTGCTTCTAACTGTGCAGCGCATCTTCTTGTGGGTAAGAGAGAGGTTCTTCAGAAATGATAGCCCACTCAATTGAGTTTCGCAAACTTTCAGGATCTACTTGAATTTTCTTAAGAGGATGAGGAATAGTGAGCGGGATCCTTGTTAACTGCGGGCAATCATTTACAGTAATTTCTTCGAGAGAATTGCATTCAAGCCTTCCAGAGTAAATGCTATTCAATTCTGGTAATTACTTCAATACCAAAACCTTCAAATACATTAAACATCACTTCCATGCTAAGACAATTTTCGACTACAATCACTTCCAATCGGAGGTTAGACAACAACCAAGGAGGGAGCAGCACCTTCATTCCATCACATTTATGTATTACGATCTCTTTGAGACAGCAAAAGGTGAGGAAAGTAGATCGATTTGAAGGTGCTTCAAAAAGGGTTTCTAACATCATCAAACCATCAAGGTGTAGAATCTCAAGCTTACTATAGACATCCATTAATGGACATAAGATTCTCATTTTTTCACAATCCACAAAGACTACTTTTGTAAATGAGAATGTTGACAGAAAACTTGAGTCGTCAATCATGAGTTCATAAAACCAGGCCTCTCTATTCGATTTTGTATAACTTAGATCTTCGAGTAAAGAGAAATAAGGTTTTCCTACAGTAAGCTTGCAAGCCATTGGTGGAAGAACACCTGTGCGGATGAAAATTCTGAAATTTTCTAGATCACTGAAGTTGCATTCCAAAGTTTCCAACCTCCGTAATTTCAAGAGTTGAGGAACTCCAAAGTACAGACGAAGCTTGAGGAACTGTAATTTTGAGAGTTCAGGTAAAACACCTGGCCGTAAACCACACACACCACTTCCATCAAGATTAAGATACCTGAGATCGTTCAGCCTTTCCATTCCCTCTGGCAAATTTTCAAGTCCAGTGTAACTGAGATCCAACTTCTTCAACGCCGTAAGCTCTCCTAATGAAGGTACATAACTCAGCTTTGCACACCATCCGAGCAACAATACAGTGAGACTCGTTAGATGACAAATAGAAGCTGGCAACTTCTCTATATCTGTGTCGGAAAGATCAAGAACCTTGAGCCTGATGAAGTGCTGGAAAAAAGACGACTGGACCGAATTCAATTTGTAGTTTCTGCATAACAATAAAGTTGAAAGATTGGGGCATCTTGGTGAAAAGTGTTGAAATCTGGAAATTATGATTCCAGACCTGCACAGGAGTACAAGCTGAAGGAGATGAAGAATTGAAGCATTGAAGACATTGTAATCACGTTTATTATGTTCTGTTCTTAATTCATTCTTTTAATTGTCAAGTAGTCAAACTTTGGTAGAAATTGACTTTGTCGAATGTTGACTAAGTCTTCTCTGATTTCTTGAATTATAGCCGTTGTAATGTTTTGATGCTTATAAATAAAGTTTATGGGATGGCAGTAACCATACGAATCTATTCTGCCAATGTTTCTTTGTTCTTTCTGTCCAAATTGTCAAAAATCCTGAGTTCATATTTTCTGGAAATTTTTCCTTCCCAGTTCTTGATCTCTACAGTAACCGTTCTTCAGAAATTTTATAACTTGTCCGTACAGATTTGAACAGTACTTGTTCATATCTGAAATTTGAGTTTTTCTTCAGAATTTCAATATGGTATCAGAGCAGAATAGGTCTTAGAAAGGGATTTGTTTCTAAACACGAGTGAATCAAAAAAGTGAGCTTGTTCAAGATTAAAGAAAATCTTGAAAGGGAAAACAGAGGTCTTTTCCAGAAAAATTTAGTGTTCTTCAAAATCAAGAAATCAGTCTTTCTTTGATTTGTTGTCAACAAAAGGGTAATCAATTGACTGTGATTATCAGTTGATATCCTTGTTCTTTGTTCTGTAAAAGAAAATCATCAAGAAAGAAAGGAATCCGAATCTGACAAGAATGGACTCCTCATTCTCATCCAAATCACCAGTCTTCACAGGCACCAACTATGGTGTTTGGGCTGTGAAGATGACCACATACCTTAGAGCCTTTGACCTGTGGGAAGTAGTGGAAACAAACAAGGATCCAACACCCTTGAGCAACAATCCTACAGTAGCTCAGATTAAATACTTTAATGAAGAAAAAGCCAAGAAATTCAAGGCACTCACATGCATACACAATGCAGTGAGTGAGGAGATCTTTACCAGAATTATGGCATGCGAGAGTGCAAAAGAGGCATGGGAAAAATTAAAGGCAGAGTTTCAAGGAGACGAAAAATCTAGAAGAATGCAGATTTTGACCTTGAAGAGACAATTTGAAGGTTTAAGAATGAAGGAAACTGACACTGTCAAAGAGTTTTCTTAAAACATATCCAAGATAGTTAATCAAATGACACTACTTGGGGAAGAAATCCAAGAGTCCAGAGTAGTGGAAAAAGTGCTTGTCAGCTTGCCAGAAAAATTTGAAACAAAAATATGCTCTTTAGAAGACTCAAAGGACTTCACCTCAATGAGTCTTCAAGAATTGATCAATGCCTTGCAGGCTGTGGAACAAAGGCAGGCATTCAGACAGGAGCATACAAGTGAAGAAGCCTTTGCTGTTGGATTCAAAAGCAAGACAAAATACCAGAATTCTCAGAATTCCCAGAATTCACAGGTGTTCTTCAGGAATCCAGAAAATAGAGCAAAATCTGGTAAACCTTGGCAGAATAAAAGCTGGCAGAACAACCAAAACCATGCCAACAAATTCAACCCAAAAGGAAAAGAAAAGAGAGAACAATTTCGCACATGTAGATACTGCCAAAAGACAAATCACTTGGAGTCTTGGTGTTGGCTGAAAAATGCTCAGTGCAGGAAGTGTAAGCAATACGGCCACATTGAGAAATTTTGCAAAAACAACACTACAAGCTAAGCTCATAGTGCTGAAGTGGAGGAGCCTAAAGAAGAACTTCTATTCACAGCCACTGAAACACACCAATGCAGCAAAACAGAGGTAAGTAATCTAACTTGGTTAATTGATAGTGGATGTTCAAACCACATGTCTGCTGAATTGAGCTTGTTTGAAAATCTTGATGCAAACTATAAATCTAGGGTCAAAGTAGCTAATGGGCAGTATGTAGGTGTTGAGGGTAAAGGTGAGGTTAAAATTGATACACTAGCTGGTTTAAAGAAGTTTGATAACATTCTATATGTTCCTGAAATTGATCAAAACCTCATTAGTGTAGGCCAACTACTTGAGGAAAATTTCTCATTATTGTTCTTAAATGGCATCTGCACGATCAAGGATGATCAAGGTGTCATCCTATTCACTACAAAAATGTCTAATAGATGTTTTAGTATAGAAAAACAACTAGAACACATAGGCATGAACTCAAGCACAACTGAAAATTCTGTTTTATGGCATAAACGTATGGGACATGTTAACTATGTGTCCCTAAAGAAAATGGCAGAATTAAAACTAGTAGAGGGACTACCAACCATACATGAACTCAATGGGATTTGTGAAGCATGTCAACTGGGAAAACAGGCTAGAATTAAGTTCAACAAATCTTCAAATAGGTCTGTTAGCAAACTACAACTGGTGCACTCGGATGTGTGTGGTCCAATGCACAATGAATCCCTTAATGGTGCTAGATATTTTGTACTTTTTATAGATGACTTTAGCAGGTATAGCTGGGTGTATTTTCTCAAAAATAAAAGTGATGTATTTGAGATTTTTCTGAAATTTAAGGCAGCTGTTGAAAAGTAGTCAAACTGCTCCTTGAAAACTTTTAGAACAGACAATGGGGGGGAATTTACCTCCCATAAATTCAAGGAATACCTTGCTAAAGAAGGTATTAAACATCGACTCATCGTCCCTACACCCCACAACAAAATGGGGTGTGTGAGAGAAGAAATAGGACTCTCATGGAGATGGCAAGATGCCTTCTCTATGAGAAGAAATTGCCCCTAAAGTTTTGGGCAGAGGCTGTCAACACAGCCTCTTATATTTTGAATAGGTTGAGCTCGAGATCAATAGGGGACACAACCCCTTTTGAAGAATGGTTTGAAGCTAAACCAAAATTAGACCATTTAAAAATCTTTGGAAGTCCTCATTATGTGTTGCAACTAGACTTTAAAAGAAAGAAATTAGAACAGTATAGGTCGAAATAGGAATCCTCATAGGATATAGCTCAAACACAAATGGATATAAAGTGTTTGACTTAAAATCAAACTCAGCCATAATAGCAAGAAATATAAAAGTGGCTGAAGAACAAACCTGGAATTGGGAAACAGAAAAACTAGTTGAAGACAGTTTGAATCTGTCAGATGAACCAGAATCTTCAACTGAACCTGATGATCAATCAGTTGGAGATATAGATAACATAGAAGAAATTCTAGATGAAGATGAAGATCAACCAGTAAGGGGAACTAGGTCCCTAAGTGACATCTACAATAGGTGCAATTTAGCCACCACTGAACCCACGAATATAGAAGAAGCAATGGGGTCTAAACTGTGGGTGGCAGCAATGAAAGAAGAATTAAATATGATAGAGAAAAATCAGACTTGGACCTTAGTTGACAGACCTAAACATAGAAAAGTAATAGGTGTTAGGTGGATATTCAAAACTAAATTGAATCCTGATGGGAGTTTAAACAAAAATAAAGCTAGATTGGTAGTCAAAGGCTATGCACAAGAGCAAGGCATTGACTACCAAGACACATTTGCACCTGTCTCTAGAATGGATACCATTAAGTTGCTGCTCATGTTAGCCTCTCAAAAGGGATGGTTGGTTTGGCAAATGGATGTCAAATTTGCCTTCCTAAATGGTACATTAGCTGAAGAAATATATGTGGAACAACCACAAGGATTTGAGGATGAATCAAACTTGAACAAAGTCTACTTATTAAAGAAGGCTTTGTATGGACTAAAACAAGCTCCTAGAGCTTGGTATAGCAAGTTGGATGAATATCTAACAAGTCTAGGATTTGAGAAAAGTTTAAATGAGGCCACCCTATATGTTAAGAAAGTTGGGGATCAAATCTTAATAATATCTGTTTATGTTGATGATTTATTAATAACAGGTAACAATGAGCAGTTTATAGGTGAATTCAAGGAAAACATGAAAAACAAATTTGAAATGAATGATTTAGGTTTATTAGCACACTTTCTAGGAATGGAAATTGCTCAAACTAAGAAAGGGTGCTTTGTGTGCCAAAAACAATTCATAAGTAAATTGCTTAACAGGTTTGCAATGGAAAATTGCAAACCTGTCAGCACACCTATGGTGTTGGGAATGAAATTGATGAAAATAGATGGGTCACCAAGTGCAGATGGAAGGATTTTTAGAAGTCTAATTGGGAGCCTGTTATACTTGTCTTCAACACGTCCAGACATTGTATTTACAGTGAATTATCTCTCAAGATTCATGCAAAACCCTACTCAAATACACTACACAGCTGCAAAAAGAGTCTTAAGATACTTGAAAGGCACAGTGGACTTAGGAGTATATTTTAGCAGCATAAACACAGTGAATTTAAAAGTTTTTTGTGATAGTGATTGGGTTGGGAGTGATGAAGAAATGGTAAGTACCTCAGGTTATTGTTTTACAATAGGTGAGTGTATTTTTTGCTGGAATTCTAAGAAGCAACAAGTTGTTGCACACTCCACGGCAGAGGCAGAGTATATCTCTGCATATGTAGCTGCCAACCAGTTGGTTTGGCTAAGAAAGGTTCTAAAAGATTTAGATTGTGAACAAATAGAACCTACTGATCTTTTCTGTGATAACATGTCAGCTATAGCTATCTCAAAAAATTCAGTGTTCCATGATAGAACAAAGCACATGAAAATTAAGTTTCATGCTCTTCGGCAATTCCAACAAGAAGGTGAGTTGATCATGAAGTATTGTAGCACTAATGAGCAACTAGCAGATTTGTTCACCAAGTCACTAGCAAAAGAAAGATTCGTGGAGCTCAGAAATATGGTAGGAATGCGCAGCTCAGGAATCAAGGGGGAATGTTGAAATCTGGAAATTATGATTCCAGACCTGCACAGGAGTACAAGCTGAAGGAGATGATCACAAAGATGAAGGAGATGAAGAATTGAAGCATTGAAGACATTGTAATCACGTTTATTATGTTCTGTTCTTAATTCATTCTTTTAATTTTCAAGTAGTCAAACTTTGGTAGAAATTGACTTTGTCGAATGTTGACTAAGTCTTCTCTGATTTCTTGAATTATAGCCGTTGTAATGTTTTGATGCTTATAAATAAAGTTTATGGGATGGCAGTAACCATACGAATCTATTCTGCCAATGTTTCTTTGTTCTTTCTGTCCAAATTGTCAAAAATCCTGAGTTCATATTTTCTGGAAATTTTTCCTTCCCAGTTCTTGATCTCTACAGTAACCGTTCTTCAGAAATTTTACAACTTGTCCGTACAGATTTGAACAGTACTTGTTCATATCTGAAATTTGAGTTTTTCTTCAGAATTTCAATAAAAAGTCTGATGGAATTTTCTTGATTCTATTTTCCATGAGAGAAACTATCAAAAGATTCTCTCTCCACCATGTTCCATCAGGTAATTCTGTTAATTGTGCACCTGGTTGAACCCCACCCCCCAGACTTTGGTTCAATATTTTCCGAGCCATATCCCAAATCAAATCATGCATCTTCACATATCTGTAATTTTCATCGTCCCTGGAACCTTCTAATAAGCTGGCATTTTCAAGTTGATCAAGCATGGTGTGACCCCTATCAAATTGTTCACGCCTCTTCCACATTTCATCGACAATACCCGGATGATCTTGCCTTTTGGAAATAGTGTGATGTGTAAGAAGCACTTCTGCAGTTCTGGATCGTTCAACTGAGCATAGCTAAATTTCAATACTCGAAATACCTCGGTTTCCATGTCACTTGGTCCAACTTCTGATATTCTCAGTCGTCGCAATGCATCTCTCCAACGATATTCACCATCCACTCCCTTCATGCTTCCAGCCATTGTTATGATTCCAAGAGGCAGACCAGCACACTCCTTCACAACAGACTCTGCAATCTGTTTCGTTTCAGAAGAAAGGCTAGCACCGTGCCCTAATTTTTCAACGAACAAATTCCAAGCTTCATCCTCAGAAAGCGGCTCCACTTTGATTATCCTTTGGCAATCCATTTTTCTACATATGTCCAATGATCTGGTTGTGAAAATCAACTTACACCCGTCTGTTCTAAGAGGTATTCCCACTTTCTCAAGAGGAAAATGATCCCACAAATCATCAAGAATGAGGACATATTTTTTTTTCGCACTCAACTCTGTCAACAACATCCCAGCTCTCACCACCGCATCTTTTTGATCCCCAAGATCTAAATCAAAAGATTTCACAATGCGATCCTGCAATGCTTCAATGCTAATGTCTTGGGACACAGTAATCCAACAAACATGATGAAAAATGTCGTGTCTCTCTTGACAAACATGATGAAGCTGATTATGGATATGGAAAGCCAAGGCTGTCTTTCCCACTCCCCCCATCCCGTAAATGCCAATAGATGAGACCTCATCATTCAACAACCAGGACCAGACATCTTTCATATTTCTTTCAAACCCTTGGCCCACTATCTTTTTTGTGGGCAAAATATATCTTATAGTCCTCTGTCGCTTATGTACAGGGCTTTCAGAAGAGCTTCCTCTCTCAACAACAGAAGGCTTATATTGCTGAGACATTATATTTCTACACATTCTCATAACATCATCCATCATTGATGAGGACGAGATGCTTTTTGTGTTCGTTTCAAAAGACTGATGTGCTTGCTCTGTTCTTTGTCTAGTCTCGGGTTCATCTGTCATAAGTACGACAGCTCTAGGTTCCTCAACAAGCTCAGTCTCCCCACGAATCAAGATATCCATCCATCCTAGTCCATCATCCAAACGAGGTTGTTCTTCTTGTTCAATTGAAGCTGCATTAGTTGCCTCATTATTGCTTGAACTTGGCACACTATTATCTACAGTGCCTTTTAGAAGAGCTTCCTCTCTCAAGAACAGATCACGTAAATTCGCAAGTCATCCTATTGCTTGAACTCAACATCCCTTTTCAATGAAGATGAGATGTTATTCATATCCATTTCAAATGGTTGATCTATCGCTCTGTTCCCAATCCAGTCTCGGTGCATCGGGCATAGGCAAAATCAAGCTATCCACCCATGTTGACGAGTCATCATAAAAACTGGTTGTCCTTGCATTTCTAAATATTGCGGACGATCTGAACCTGCAGTAACTATTATATTTTTGCTTGAACTTGGCATACTCCCATGCATTCTCTTAGGAAGCTGATCAATCGCTGCTCGTTCAACATCTGGAGTTACTTTTTCACAAGGTTTAACACCACACCCTTTAACTTTTGCCAAATGATATTTTATCCTTGAAATGGAAGTGCTTACAGCAAATACACTTCCACAAAAACCGCACTTCAAAAAACCATCAGCCATTTTCTCAACATAATACCAAAATGGATCACTTCCTCTAATCATTTTTTCGTCTGTATTCTACCTACGGACAGCAGAAAGAGCTTTCAAAATATTGAATTAAAATGGAACTTAAACTAACTGAGAAAAAAAAAAGAGCTGAAGTTAAGATAAGAACTTCATCACAAATGTTCTTCTGTCTAGACCAAAGGCAAGCTAATCCACTCCAAAGATCAAAGTGTTCTTCTTCTCTCTTTTTTTCCCAGTAACTATACAGCTGATCATATCAGTAATTTAAAAACCAGTACGTTTCTTTTTGCTTAAAAAGCTCAACCTACATGTGTTGGAAAAGAAATGGTGTGAAATAAGAGCAAAAAATAATCAAACTCAATTACCTGAGCAGGAGCAAGATGCTATCCAATGATTTGATTAAATCAGGAAAAAAAAAGATAGACGGGGAAGAGTAAGTGTGTTAGAGACGAGTGATAGAGCTTCGGCTTGTGTGGTTGTGGATAGATTCAGACAGAGAATGTCACGACCCGAGTCCCGGATCCGTGACCGGCACATAGGCATAATTCCCCTCCAAGGTTCCACACCTATGCGAACCCAAACTTACACACAACTTAACATTTAACTTTCAGAGTTCAAAGCAGCGGAATTAACAAAAGAAACTTATAACATAATTCAAATGCCTTAATACAAGAGTTGAATAATCTTATTATAATAGTGGAGCGCTAACTAGACATATAAATAAAATGTCAATTACAACCCAAATAATAAATTCTGAAATTTCAACGATAATGATCTGCTTACGAGCTACGAGCCTGAAAATAATAAATAATGAGGGGGTGAGTTCAACAACTCAGTGAGTAGATAACATCTAATATACACATGCGAGATAATATAACAATGAAAAATATATTATCGAATCAGTTTGGGGTTCTTACAAGAAGATTTGTCAAATAGGTCATATCAAGGAGATAATAGATATAGCTCATCAGAAAATCAGAATGCAATGAGCATGAGGCTCCAGACTGTGGGATGATCAGTCCGCACAGGTTGGTGACTTCCCCGACCAACTAGGATTTCAGATACGATGTGCACAAAGACTAACATTTCCCTGTTAGCATGGGTATTCTGACTGGCATACCGTAGGTACATATATATCATAATCAAACAGACATATTCATATCTCAAGGCTCAACTCATGATATCGATCAAATGAGGAGCTATCAATTCACAAACAAATATTGGCTCATATCAAGAACATATATTCAATAATTGATTATGCTTTATCATAACAAGAATAGTACTTAACGTATATATTATCAAGAAGCATAATCCAAATACTATCAAATCAAATATTTATAATATTTCTCATGCATATTAAATATTATCCACTCACCTGACTCAAAAGCGATCGAAATTCAAAAGCAGAATATTGTCGGAATCCTACTGACGTACCGCGGGCAGAATATCAGGATTATCTGAATATATAAAAGAAATACACACTCAAAAATGACTCAAAAGAAGTAGAATTCCTTTAGTAAACATATCTAAGAGTTCAACTCATAATCCTATGTGTTTTGAATTAAACTATCTATTTCTCGCAAAACCTAAAACAACGGTTTCTTTCTAAATCTAGTTCAAGATACACAATTTGTAAAATTAATAATAACTCATCAAATAAGCTTAATTATCCATCAAACTGTATTTTTCCAAAGTTCAGGGACTAAACTGCAATTTTCCAAAGTTCGGGGACCAAACTGTAATTTTCCACCAAAAGGACTAAAATGAATTTTCATCATCTTCAACCTAAAACCATAATTCCAGCAATGAATTCCCGAAATTTCTCCACCTTATTTCACCATTTTTCTCAATATTTTCTTAAACCAAACACATCAAAATCATCTACAATCAAACCTATTAATCACTAGTTAAACCATTAAACCCTTAACATCTTAATTCATTCATCCTTCAAGTTTAAATAAAATCTACAAACCCTAATCACCAATGCAAGCAATTAGTTTAAATATTAAACAATACTTTTACATAATAACACATAGACATTATCTTAATATTTATTTCTCCTCCTTTCTTCTCCTTTCCTCTTTTCTCTTCTCTTTTCTTCTCTCTTTCGGCTCACTCTAATTTCAGATTGCTTCTCTTCTTTTTTCTTTTTCTATTTATATTTTACAAGTTACTATTGTATCCTTGTCGCATTTATACCTAATCTTAAGTCATTAAGGGTATTTATGCCTTTCTTATTCAAAGTTTCAAAACCCTAAAATTATTTTCCTATTTAAGTTTCAAAACCCTACAGAGAAGCAGATGGCAGTGGAAAAAAAGTCAAACTTTCACTCATGGGTTCAGATAGGTAAGCCTCTGATTTCTTCTTCTTCTACTTTCTTGCAGAGAAAAGGTATCTTCACAAATGGAGAGGTTCGACTTTTCTGTAGATGGTAGAGAAAAGAGAGGATTGAGAGGGAAAGACTACCCGTTTGCTTGCTGGTTTTGACAAAGGTTATTCTAAAAAATTAATTATAAAAATATTTACCTATCTTGACTGTAAATTAATTTATAGATAGTAATTTAACCCCTTATCATTTGCATGTGCATGAAGGAATAGGAAGGCCAAATGCTTCAAATAGTTTCATCTTCAAATTCAGAGGAGTAAAGATGGGTAGGAGGAGGAGTAAAGATGGATATCGAATAATAATAATAATAAACAAAATCACCTTAATTTATTTTTCAGCATTTTTATTAGAAAATAATATTTGGTATTGAAACATCAATCTCTACAATAATAGGGACTAAAACAAAACAAAAATTAGGGACGAAACTAAAATTTTCCATGTCAAGATCTAAATAGGATGTGTTTTTGTTCTTCATCAAATCTAGTCATTGTTTTTTTAATTTAAAATTTTGCATCCTATTTAAATTTCAATTTTGCAAAATCAAAACTAGATTCATATTTGAATATCCTTAAAACCAAGTATATAGGAGATGACGCAAATGAAAAGAAATACAAACAAAAGATATAATGATAATATAACTCTAAATGATGAAATTGTAAAAATCAAAAGTTAAATGACCAATAAAACAAAATAACACATGTTCGGAAAACTTCAAACTCAACTAATAAAACCCCACCTAATTTGAGTTGATTCATCAAATTTGTGGTCCAAGTTATTATATCAAAACAACTTGATATAAAAAAAATTAAAAAAAATGCATTTTAAAAATACAAAATAACTTTTGAATAATGAAGGTGAAAAGAAAATAAGTAAAAAAACAATATCAATTTTTATTAACTAGGCTAAACTTACCATATCTAGAAAAACTACATTACTCAATTAAATTGCAATAATAAGACTAAAATTGAAATAATTTTTTTTATTGAATGATACAATTAGTAGAAAAATCAATTTAAGTAAAGGACTAAAAATAAAACAATCAAAAGACTAAGGAAAAATTAAAAAATAACATATAACAAATTGAAATTGAAAGATGAAATTAAAAAAGAATCAAGAATTTACAAAACAAATAGAATAAAAATCAAAATCAAAATCAAAAGAAGAAAAGCTGAGTTTTAACATATCAATGAACCAAAGGGTAATTGTTAAATTTTGCATGAGAGGAAACAAAATTAGTTTTGGTTAATAATATAACTCTGGAGGATGAATTTGCAAACCATAAAAAATCGACGATTAAAGTAAAATTAATCAGCAATTGGGCTCTGCGCTTAATGGGAACTCTGAGTAACCGTCATCCATTTGTAAGCTACATGTCGTCTGTGATTATCAATCTTCCATGCAGACATTCCCTCTTCTCTGGGGATCTTACTATGACACCAAATAGTTAAACTGAAGAACAAGAAAACAAATCCCTCTCCTCTCCGCTCTCCCCACTCTCTAAATTCTCCCTGTAGGAAGCCATGACTGCAGCCACCAAGAAACACTACCCCTCCTCCTCTAAGCCACCCAAGAACCACCACTCTACCCCCAACACCAACACCACAACAACCCCACAACCTAACATCACTCAAGACCTTAGCCCAACCACTACATCACCACTATCTCCCACCCTCAAAGACCAGGTCTTGTCACGCGCTACCCACATCACGCGGCAAGAACTCCTCGAAAGAAGGTCTTACAAGCTAAAACAACTCTCAAAATGCTTCAGAGATCATTACTGGGCATTGATGGAAGAACTCAAGATTCAGTACAGAGAGTACTATTGGAAATATGGTATCAGCCCTTTTAAAGAAGACCATCAAAAACAAGAACAGCAGAAACAGGGTGGTGGGGTTGGCGTTTTACAGAGGGGGAATGAAGAGAGTGGGGCTAATATCGAAGTTATTGGTGAAAATAACACTAATGTTAGTGATTTGAAGAGTAATCATAGGTGTTTGTTTGTTGGTTGTAAGTTAAAGGCTATGGCTTTGACATGTTTTTGTCATCTTCATATACTTTCTGATGCAAAGCAGAAGCTTTACAAGCCTTGTGGTTACGTTATCAAAAGGTTTCATTTTGCTATAACTTTTTCTTTGATTTTTTTTTTTTATTATTAAGCTTTTTTTCTTTGATTGGTTTTTGTTTTTTGGTGGGATTTTGATTGTTTGGTTTCTGTAAGATTGTATTGGTGGTTTGAATTTTAAGTTCTTAGGTGGATTTGGGTGTTTTTTTTGCTTATGCTTGGAGGCTTGGGATTGCCATGTTTTTTAGTTGGTGCAGTTTTGTGCAAGACTAGTTTGCCATGGACCCGTTGAGGAAGTTTGGAATAGGTAGATTGAATGAACTTGATTAAGACTGTTTGCTTTGCTACTTCGACACTGACATTTTAAAGCACGACAGATGGCCGTCTTCTCCTCCACCTCTCAATGCATTATCAATAGCTTCCACTCCGAAGCTCGAAAGTTTGTCAGAGAAAAAAGGAAAAGGAAATACAAAATCTGGACTTTTCTCAAGGCTTGGAGAATTCCCCGTGTTTAGAGGAATGAACCTCCTCTCTGCCTGCTACATAGCCTTTCTTTCACAGCTATTATTCCTCCAGACCTGCCATTCTACCAACATCACTTCTTTATGCGGCAGGATCCAAAACATAAGCCACCATTTCAGGCTAGACATTGATCCACAAAACTGCGGAAACTATAACTATACTCTGATTTGCGAGAACAATGATTCTACAGTATTATACTTGTATTCAGGTAAATACTACGTGCAGGCAATCGACTATGGTAACTACACGATCCGAGTGGTAGATGTTGGTGTTTTAGATAATTGCTGCTCCATCCCTCGTTATTCTTTGGAACCTGATAACTTCGGTTACGGAGATCCATACGGATTATATAGCTACAAGACAGTGCTAGGTTATTGGGGCCTAGAGTTTCTTCCAGAACTATCACAGCCTATGGTTTACATGAGCTGTAAAAATACGGTGGATTCTCCTCTTTATGTGGACACAGCTCACCACGGCTTTAACTATAGACCAGTAAATTATTCCAACTCTTCTCTTATGACTCATTTGAATTATGTGACTGATGGGGGCATGACTGCCTCGGATTTGATGGAGCTGTGCAGTATAGAGAAAATATTTTTGCTTCCCAAGAAGAACTACACAGACAAGTCCTTTGAAGAGATACACAATGACCTTGCATATGTAACTTGTGATTTGAGGGTTTTTTTTGTGTGTGTGTGTGGGGTGGGGGGCACTATATATATTGGATATTGGACTGTCACCAGATATTGAATTTTGTCCATCCATTACCTGTGGATTCATGTTCATGTGGTAAAATCTGATTATAATGTGGTTTAAGGTAGTTGGACAGATTCATTTTGCAATTACAGGTTTGACATGGTGAAACGTTTGGTTCATCTTAGCTTGACCATGGATATACATTAGTTCAAGTCACATATTTAAATTGTGTGCTCTTACTTATTTTCTTTCGCATTTACTGTTTCCTATCTTATACTTTTAGAACTCGTTTTTTAACCTGAATTCTCGACAAATTTTGATAAAAGTTTCTGGCAAATTGGGTTTGAGCTTTCATGGTACAACTTCTACTGTGAAAAATGCAGGAGGTTGTTGCTACCTTGACAGCGCGGACCGTCGTCAATGCATTAGTGGTATGTAGCACTTGATGATGAAGTTGCATCAGTTTTGGTCACTTATTTAAACTGTGTGTGCTCTGATCTATTTTCTTTCGCATTTACTGTTTCCTATACATTTAGAACTCACTTTTTAAACTGAAGCTTCAACAGGTTCTTATCAAAGGAATTGGATAATTCTACCCGACATAATGCTAGGTGAGAATTCTTTCTCTACATGTCACCTTGTTTATGTATTCCCAAGTGTTTTCTTAAATGTGAAATAAGGATTGAATAGTAATTGTAATTTTGCTTACAATTTTCTGCAGCAACTCTCTACTATACATTTCCTTTATTTGGTAAGAGATTCCTTTACTTTAGTTTCGCGAGAAATTTCTAGTGGAGACAACAAATAAGGTCACAAAACCTGATTGTTTTTTGGAAATTTTCTACACAGTACTGCTTCACGGGCTAATATCTGTTTGTGGGACTCCATGTGTGTTTATATTTCTGATCTACAAATGCCGAAGGAGACATTTATCAGTATACGATACAGTTGAACAATTCCTACAGAGTCACAACAACAACCTGATGCCAGTAAGGTATTCCTACTCAGATATCAAGAAGATAACCAGAGGTTTCAAGGACAAATTGGGTGAAGGAGGCTTCGGTTGTGTTTACAAAGGAAAGCTTCGCAGTGGACGTTTTGCAGCAGTAAAATTGCTGAGCAAATCGAAACTAATGGACAAGATTTCATTAATGAAGTTGCTACCATCGGAAGGATTCACCATACTAATATTGTGCAGCTAATCAGTTTTTGCGCTGAAGGATCAAAACGTGCTCTTGTATATGATTTCATGCCTAATGGATCTCTTGATACTCACTTATTTTCTCGAAAAGGATCCATCTCTTTAAGCTGGCAAAAACTGCACCAAATTTCCCTTGGAGTGGCTCGTGGAGTGACTATCTTCATTTAGGCTGTCACATGCAAATACTACATTTTGATATCAAGCCTCACAACATTCTTCTCGACGACAATTTCTCTCCAAAAGTTTCTGACTTCGGGCTCGCTAGGCTGTACCCAACCAATGGCAGCATCACGTCTCTCACAACAGCAAGGGGTACAATAGGATACATGGCTCCTGAATTGTTCTACAAAAACATTGGACACATCTCATATAAAGCTGATGTTTATAGCTTTGGAATGCTGCTTCTGGAAATGGCAGGGAAAAGGAAGAATCTAAATGCTTTGGCAGAAAACTCAAGTGAAATCTACTGGCCATATTGGGTTCATGATCAAGTATCAAATGGAAAGGCCATAGAAATCGGAGACGAAGCCACTGAGGAAGAAAGAAAGGATGATAGTCAAGAAGATGGTGATGGTTGGATTGTGGTGTATACAAATGAAACCTACGGATCGGCCTACAATGAAAAATGTGGTGGAGATGCTTGAAGGAGATTTGGAAAACCTGCAATTGCCTCCTAAACCAGTTTTAAATCTAGATGAGACGCCAGCAAACATTGGAGGAGAGTCATCATCATTGTCAGGTGATTCTACCGAATCAATCAGTTTGGTTGAAAATCGTTCCTAAGTGATTTGACTTGTAATGCTCCTCCCACATCCAGGGAATTTATGTTCTGTATTGTGTTATACACCATATAAAATGATTTCAGGCTCAGGTATCAGCTATAGCTTGTTCCTTTCGGTTTGGTCTGTATAATCACCATATAAATATGTTGTGTATTGTGTTTAACAATCCGATCTCCACTCTCTTCAATAAAAAATGGTCATTTCTTCTGATTCATTTGATAGCACAATTACTAAATAGTGAGGCTATGCTTGAGGATTGATAGGAATCAATGCAGGCCCAGCTCTTTCACACCAGACCAAATTGCATCATTTTACAATGATTTTGAAGAACACAAGAACCGAGTATTTAGACCTTTGTGCTGGTACTGAAATTCTTAGAAACATTTAGATTGATAATTGTGTTTTATTTTGTGAATAATCGGGTAGTCCATTGGTTTGAAAATGTAAATAGTTATTAGCATTAAGCTACACACACACATATATGAATTTTCATTCAAACAGAAGAAGGGGATACTTCTTTGACAGTCATAGCTGTTAGCGAGGATGGTGCATCCACCATTATAACTGTTACATGTTCTACATGTCTCCCCAAATTGGCTAAACTATGCTGGAAGTCGTGGATGAGAGATTCTGCAGAAGCTACGTCCTTAATAATGAATGATACATAATCTTCATCCTGTGAAGCTGACTCTAGTAAATAAATTTACCAAGGATAGGCAATCTGATTCCAGCACCACTCTCACAAAACCTGTCTGATGTGTTAGGTATATTGCCATTTTGTGGCAATATCCTACCATTGTTGAAAATGGTAATCAACCCACCATTGTTGAAAATGGTAAATTACCTAAGTTTGGTGGCCAACCTTTGACTATGAAGAAAATTTGGTGGCCAACCATTTAAGATTGTCTCCTCACTCTTGCTATAAATAGAGGAGCTTCTTAGAGCTAAAAATGAGAGAGAGAGCAACACAAGTGAATGTGTTGTGGAGAGTGAGGGAGAAACACAAGTGAATGTGTTGTGTAGAGAGAGCTAGAGAGAGTTGATGAGTTGAGTAGAGTGGATGTAATCCTCCTCCTCTATATGTATTTATTGTAACCCTTTCTCTATCTCTAATACAATGTCTCTCTCCCGTGGATGTAGGCGGTTTTGCCGAACCACGTTAAATATTGTGTCAGTGTGCTTAAGCCTCCTATGAGCAAGTATCAGTACACCCCCGGTCCGCGCATGGGAGAGCCGGAATTTCCCAACAACTGGTATCAGAGCTGATGGTTTAAAGGGGTGTTTGATTTTGCTCAAAAATAAAAATTGTCAAAATTGTGTTTTGACCATACCACTGTGTAGAGGAGGCCGAGACGAAGCCACTGGTGAAAACGGCGTCAAAATCTGATGTCGGACATGGCCACACTCTCCATCACTCTCCAGCAGGGCATTTGCCCACGCGCGCAAACACGCCCCATGCGTCTTCTTCGCCCGGATTGGCTGACCCGACCCGAATACCAGTTGACCCCAACAACTTGTATCCGAGCCGTTGGTGTAGGTGTTTGATTTTTTGCAGAAAAATCAAAGTGCTCAAAAATGATTTTTGAGTATCTGATCTTCTAGAGGAGGTCATCACGATTCCAACGGTGTATAGCACACTTAATTCGGAGTTCAAACGAAGAAGTTATTGTCGGTCAAAGTTTTGACTGGAAAAGTCAACGCCACGTCACCGGCCAGTCAACGCCACGTCATCGGTGCCATGTCAGCGCCACATCATCAGTCAAGTCAACAGTGCCATGTCACTGGTGGGATAAGATTCTGTACAGCAGAGTCTACGTGCAACCGGATCTGAGATTGAATCTGGGCCGTTCATCAGGCCAGACTTGTTTTGATCAAATCTTAGCCGTCTGAAGTGCGATTTGGACGTTTTCAGACTTGTTTCCAGCTAATTTGATCGTTCCGGATGCAATGGTATGGTCCGATCTTTGAGATTTGAGACCAAAAATGGTAGTGGCGAATTATCAAAAGAGATTGCCCGATTAGGAGGCATTTGAAGGTCATTATGGTGGTCGTTGAAGAGAAGAAGAAGAAGGTGCACATGTTTACCCAATTACATGTGCTGAACTGCTAAGTGGGGAGTAATTTAAATGCCTTGAGGGAAGGTAAAATTGGGACACTCTGGACACCCGATCATGTGGATAACTTGAGGTGAAGAGTGGAAATTGACGAAGACCAATCTTGACGAATCTAAGCACTGGTAGTCTCGCCAGATATTGAGAAATCATGTATTGAACCAGTATATTCCAGATCACTTGTAAAGAAGACCGGGACTAAGCTAGCAAATGGTTGTATATACGAAAAGACAGTACGATGGATAGATATGGCCTAAGAAGTTTTGTCTAGGAGATTGGGTTTTAAGCGGGACCAGTGTGACCCCTCCAATCTTTCCTGGGAACTTGCTTAGTGGAAGGATTATCCATACGGTACTATTTTCGTATATATAACAGTTTGTAATGAAACACTTGAAGACTAGCAGGATGGCGGCACAAGGGAACAGTTGGGTTCTGTATGATCAAGGATCTGATGAAGTGGTGATTTCTCCAAAAAAAAGTTAGATTCGGTGACTGTGATTTCTCAAAGGGAGAATTGATGAAGACCCTGAAAATGGAAGAGAAATACAACAGAGGGATAAAGATTGGCACCCTATTTTGATTTGGACAGGTGTTATGACAGGATGAGCTGCTGTCAAACATAAGCAAGGAATAGGGAGAAATCTGGAGAACAGAAATTGCACAAGGGCACACGGAGATTGTGCAGGAGTACCCGTAGGATCCAACGAGGTATCATGAATGAGACAAAGATGCAAGGAGAAGAAGTGTTCCCAGATGAAGCTCAGAGCGTAGGATCGTAAAGTTTGTACAACAGGAAGTCTCTTATGCTCTTAATGAAGACAACAGGCGAAGACCTTTCCAATGCATGCAAGGATGGAAAGAGAGCTGTTGTAGAGGCACCTAATTGAGGGGGTGCAAACACCTGTGATAAAAGGCAACCGCCTATGATGAAAGACGAAGACACCAAAGAGAGTTGGTGTAGGTGGAGCTGTCGAGCAGAAAGGCACAAAAGCTCCAAACATAGAAATCGAGGTGGAGGATTGCGAGGAGTATACCGCAACTTTCTCTTTCTATGTAGTTAGTGGATGTAATCTCTCCCATAAGTGCACATGGTGGTAGAGACTTTTGAATCCACTTTGAAGCATCTCAGCTGAAGAAGGATGCGGTCACCTATGAAAGGTGAAGACACCTTAGATGGAAGGTGTGTGAGGGCCATGATAGGAGCCTGGATGAGACCGCCCCATGAAAACGGGCGAAGACACCTTAGATGGAAGGTGTGTGAGGGCCATGATAGGAGCCTGGATGAGACCGCCCCATGACAACGGGCGAAGACACCTTAGATGGAAGGTGTGTGAGGGCCATGATAGGAGCCCGGATCAGACCGCCCCGTGACAACGGCGAAGACACCTTAGAGAAGGTGTGAGGGCCATGATAGAAGCCCCAGTTCAGACACCTAAGGAGAAGGTGTGTGGGTCACGATATGAGCCCAGTTCAGAACAACCCCAGAGCCAATGTGATGGCTAGATATGAGTGGACAAGTGTATAGCCAATGAAGTGGCTATGATGAGTATGGAGACAAATGCAGGATTGACTTTCATGGATATTGCCCCCATGCTAAAGATCAATGAGCTAGAAGACATTTGCCTTGGACAATAAGTGGGTGACTTGTGGAGCATTAAGACGCGACTGCTATGAAGGAGCAGAGGGCATGCGCAGGTTCCGGGAACGAGTTGACGCTTGTCAAGGTAGTGAGCTCGGTAATGGCATTGTAATACTCAGAGTATGAAGACAAATATGGATCAACCTTTAATGGGCTGCCCCCATGGTTAAAGGTGGAGAGCTACCTGGACTCTTACGACTAAGAGCGAGAGACTCATGGAGAAGTAAGACGTGGTTCCTAGGGTGGAACAGAGGGCAGGCGCAACTCCTGGATGAGTAGACTCTTGGAAGAGTGGTGAGCTTGTGATCACATTGAAATACTCAATGATTGTCACACTTGGAAATATTCGTTTGAGGGGGTGTTGTAAGCCTTGGTGTAAGGCTTGAAAAATCATTCCGAACCGAGCATGGTTGATACGCTCGAAGGGGAATGTTGTGTTGAAGACGCTCTCAGAATGGTAAGCTTGGAAGAGCTGCAGAATGCAAGCTTGTGCTGAACAAGCAAGAGGACAATTGCCCACACAAATGGCAAAGGGGGTGATTGTTAGGTATATTGCCATTTTGTGGCAATATCCTACCATTGTTGAAAATGGTAATCAACCCACCATTGTTGAAAATGGTAAATTGCCTAAGTTTGGTGGCCAACCTTTGACTATGAAGAAAATTTGGTGGCCAACCATTTAAGATTGTCTCCTCACTCTTGCTATAAATAGAGGAGCTTCTTAGAGCTAAAAATGAGAGAGAGAGCAACACAAGTGAATGTGTTGTGGAGAGTGAGGGAGAAACACAAGTGAATGTGTTGTGTAGAGAGAGCTAGAGAGAGTTGATGAGTTGAGTAGAGTGGATGTAATCCTCCTCCTCTATATGTATTTATTGTAACCCTTTCTCTATCTCTAATACAATGTCTCTCTCCCGTGGATGTAGGCGGTTTTGCCGAACCACGTTAAATATTGTGTCAGTGTGCTTAAGCCTCCTATGAGAGAGTTGATGAGTTGAGTAGAGTGGATGTAATCCGCATGGGAGAGCCGAAATTTCCCAACATGATGAGCTACGAGGAGTCCATGTAAAGCCGCCTTAGCTTCACCAAGAATAACAGATAACTGTTGTTGAGCGCAATCTGGAGCACATCTGCTGCTTTTATCTGGACAAGAGTTGAGATTTCTCAACCAGGCCAATGCTATCATAACTTCCGTTCTCCCATCAAAGGAAAATATATGACTCGTACCTATTTTTTTAGCCTTTTTTTTTAAAAAAAAAAATAGTCTTACTCTTTTTCCATTTTCTTTATTAAAATTTATAACCCTTTTTTATTATATGTATATGTTATTATCTCGTTATCATTACCTATATTGGAGGTTCCATCGATTTCCCCAACTTTACTGAAAAACAATTTTCATTGTTTTTTTAAGATTTGTTTTCTTTTCATTTTCATTCTCTAGCACTTGTTGTTTGTAAATCTAGCTTCATAACATTTTTTTTTTATAGGGATTATTGTGCTCTGACAACTTCCTAGATGAATTTCATTTGTTTTCATCTCAATATTTAAAATAAAAAGATATAATCTTGGTATGTTGCTATAGAAATATCTAAAAACTTTATTGTACAATATGCATAATATTTTGAACTCGTAATTATTTATTTCCTAGAAAGCACATTAACAATGCTTTTTTTCTTTACACATTAAGAAAAAAAATAATTCAACCTATGGGGTAAGTCAAGTCACTATCCTGTTAACACAAACTCTAAATTGTGTAGGGGAAACATGATGGATCCTAATGTTTTTCTCCATTTTACCCCTCTCATCACAGTATATATGCAATGGAATAGGGGTATTTTTGTCTTTTCACATCGACACAAATGTCATTCAAAAATCGTTGGGGCATGATTATTTTTTTGAATTGTGGAATTACTAAAATAACCTTTTAAACAAAAAATATTTGTTCAAGGGCTATGTAGTAATTTTCCTTTTAAAATGAACAATTAAAGTACTTAAATACTTACAAGATCAAATGATTTTAAATCTTTTTGAAGGGTATTTTCATCTTCATCGCTTCATTTTTTTCTTATTTTCTAGTTGAGGACATTTTTGTCTTTAAATAATATTAAAAAAGAAAAGAAAATGTCCCTGGCACGTATAAGCACGTGCCAGCTAGTGGACGGACGCTGCACACACCCTTCAAGCAGCTAGTGTTGTGGCATCCTACCATCAAATGTGAGTGGACTTTGTCTCTTTTGAAGTGTGATTTCATATCCTCTTTCTGATGGTGCAAAGTTTGTTAGAGGGATATAGGTGACTTGTCGCCATGGTCTTCACTCTCTTTCTTTTATATTGACCTTCTTTGTTTTGATTGTTTCAATTTAAGTTATTATTCTATTAATTTTTATTTATTTTTTTCCTTGACTCTTTAGTTAAAGTTTTATTGGTTTTCAACTTAGCATTTAATCAAAGTTTATTTTGTTGAATTTTTTTGGATTTGATCCTATTTTTTTTCAAATATCAAACAAAGTTGATTGCTTACTGGGATTGACATTTGGAAAGTTGATTTCTATCTGCCTACAAGATTCATTCATTTACGCATAGAAGAAATTAAGGTTCCATAAACAGCATGACATTTTGTGCTTATTTGAGACCTTATAATATCCATTACGTTTACTATTAGTTTAAAAGTGCTATGATACCAAAAAACAAAACAATCCCTAAATATCATAGAATTCTAATTGCATCCCTTGACATAATAAAAAAATCCTAAGAAATATCCCTAAGAAACGTAAGGCAGTCTAAAAGTGCTTTTAAAAAAAAAACTCAAGATTAATATTTTTGAATGGTTTTAAAGCTTAAGTATTAAATATTGCACTATAATTCTTTTTTAATTTTTATGGGTAATTGTAACTCAATTACAGAATGTTCAAGAGTCAAATGCATTTCTAAACACATAATTATGTGAGAGATCATCCTATAGAGTAAAAGATCCATATTACACTCTGCAATTTACAGAGATCATCCTATAGAGTAAAAGATCCATATTACACTCTGCAATTTACAGCTGAAGATGCATGGATTTTGGAGAGTGGGTGGGTGCCAATGCCTTCTGGTCTACGTTCAGCCCCATGAAAATCGATCCAGCTTCACCAGTTGCACATTGCCATATCCTGAACAAGCCGAGTAAAAAACCATAAACATATGAGTAAATTTGAGGAAGAAAAATCTAATCTCTCGCTGAGAAATAAAACAAGAAGATGAGGAGAGAATGAAGCTTGCTTACCAGTCATTGCATTTCACCAGCGAGCTCTGCTTCTAACTGTGCAGCGCATCTTCTTGTGGGTTAGAGACAGGTTCTTCAGAAATGATAGCCCGCTCAATTGTGTTTCGCAAACTTTCAGGATCTACTTGAATTTTCTTAAGAGTATGAGGAATAGTGAGCGGGATCCTCGTTAGCTGCGGGCAATCATTCACAGTAATTTCTTCGAGACATTTGCATTCAAGTCTTCCAGAGTAAATGCTATTCAAACTTGGTAATTTCTTCAATACCAAAACCTTCAAATTCTCACTTGTGACAGTATGATGGGTCCTGTCCTCTTCATCTGTTCCCATTATCACCCCCATGTTGTGACAATCTTCGACTACAATCACTTCAAATTGGAGGCTAGACAACAACCGAGGAGGGAACAACACCTTCATTCTATGACATTTATGTATTACGATCTCTTTGAGACAGCAAAAGGTGAGGAAAGTAGATCGATTTGTATCAATCATCACCAATGGATATGGAGGTGCTCCAAAAAGGGTTTCTAAGATCATCAAACCATCAAGGTGTAGAATCTCAAGCCTTCTATATACATCCTTTAATGGGCATAAGATTCTCATGTTTTGACAATTCACAATGACTATTTTTGTAAATGAGATTTTCAACAGAGAATTTGCATCGTCAATCATGAGGTCATAAAACCAGGCCTCTGTAACTAGGTCTGACTTAGATTTTGTATAATTTAGATCTTCGAGTAAAGAGAAAGAAGGTCTTCCTACAGTAACCTTGCAAGCAATTCGTGGAAGAACACCTGCTAAGTGGAAAGTTTTGAAATTTTCTAGATCACTGAAGTTGCATTCCAAAATTTCCAACTTCTGTAATCTCAAGACTTCACGTCCTTCAACTGGGAGAAAAACTCCAGATTTCTGATGAAGCTTGAGGAACTGTAATTTTGAGAGTTCCGGTAAAATACCTGGCCGTAAAACACTCACCCCACTTCCATCAAGATTAAGATACCTCAGATCCTTCAGCCTTCTCAATCCCTTTGGCAAATTTTTAAGTCCAGTGTAACTGAGATCCAACTTCTTCAACGCCGTAAGCTTTTTTAATGATGGTACAAAACTCAGCTTTGCACACCATCCGAGCAACAATACAGTGAGACTCGTTAGATGACAAATAGAATCTGGCAACTTCTCTATATCTGTGTCGGAAAGATCAAGAACCTGGAGACTGATGAAGTGCTGGAAAAAAGACGACTCAACCAAATTCAATTCGTAGTTTCTGCATAACAATAAAGTTGAAAGATTGGGGCACCTTGGTGAAAAGTCTGATGGAATATCCTTGATTCTATTTTCCATGAGAGAAACTATCAACAGATTCTCTCTCCACCATGTTCCATCAGGTAATTCTGTTAATTGTGCACCTGCTTGAACCCTACCCCCATGACTTTCGTTCAATATTTTCCGAGCCATATCCCAAATCAAATCATGCATCTTCACATATCTGTAATTTTCATCGTCCCTGGAACCTTCTAATAAGCTGGCATTTTCAAGTTGATCAAGCATGGTATGACCCCTGTCAAATTGTCTACGCCTCCTCCCCATTTCTTTGATAATACCCTCATCAATCAAATGCTCTATCAAGTCCTCTCTCCGGATGATCTTGCCTTTTGGAAATAGTGTGATGTGTAAGAAGCATTTCTTCAGTGCTGGATCGTTCAACTGAGCATAGCTAAATTCCAATACTCGAAATACCTCGGTTTCCATGTCACTTGGCCCAACTTCTGATATTCTCAGTCGTAGCAATGCATCTCTCCAACGATATTCATCATACACTCCCTTCATGCTTCCAGCCATTGTCATGATTCCAAGAGGCAGACCAGCACACTCCTTCACAACAGACTCTGCAATCTGTTTTGTTTCAGGAAAAAGTCTAAAACCGTGCCCTAATTTTTCAACGAACAATTTCCAAGCTTCACCGTCAGAAAGAGGCTCCACTTTGATTATCCTTTGGCAATACATTTTTTTACATATGTCGGATGATCTAGTTGTGAAAATCAACTTACACCCGTCTGTTCTAAGAGGTATTCCCACTTTCTCAAGAGGAAAATGATCCCACAAATCATCAAGAATGAGAACATATTTTTTTTTCACATTCAACTCTGTCAACAGCTTCCCAGCTCTCACCACCGCATCTTTTTCATCCCAAAGATCTAAATCAAAATATTCCACAATGCGATCCTGCAATGCTTCAATGCTAAAGTCTTGGGAAACAGTAATCCAACAAACATGATGAAAAATGTCTTGTCTCTCATGACAAACATGATGAAGCTGATTATGGATATGGGTAGCGAAAGCTGTCTTTCCCGCTCCCCCCATCCCGTAAATGCCAATAGATGAGACCTCATCATTCAACAACCAGGACCAGACATCTTTCATATTTATTTCAAACGCTTGGCCCACTAGCTTCGTTGTCGGCAAAACATATCTTCTAGTCCTACGTCGCTTACGTAAAGGGCTTTTAGAAGAGCTTCCTCTCTCAACAATAGAATGCTTATATTTCCGAGACAATAACTTTCTACACATTCTAAGAACAGCATCCATCATTGATGAGGACGAGATGCTTTTCGTGTTCATTTCAAATGACTGATGTGATCCCTCTGTTCTTTGTCTAGTCTCGGGTTCATCTGTCATAAGTACGACAGGAGCTCTAGGTTCCTCAACAAGCTCAGTCTCCCCACCAATCAAGATATCCATCCCTCCTAGTCCATCATCCAAACGAGGTTGTTCTTCTTGTTCAATTGCTAAACCCCGAACAGGAGTTGATGCTGCATTAGTTGCCTCATTATTGCTTGAACTTGGCACACTCCTATCTACAGGCCTTTTAGAAGAGCTTCCTCTCTCAGCTACAGACTGCATCAATTCCCAAGTCATCTTCTCTGTACCACTTCTGAACTCAACATCCCTCATGAATGAAGATGAGATGTTATTCATTTCAAATGGTTGATCTGCTGGCTCTGTTCCCAATCCAGTCTCGGGTGCATCACGCATAGACATGCGATGGGCAACGTTTTCATCAGTAAGCAAAATCTCTCCCCCGATCAAGCTATCCATCCATGACAGGTCATCATCCAAAAGTGGTTGTCCTTGCATTTCTAAATCTTGCGCACGATCTGAACCTGCAGTAGCTATTATATTATTGCTTGAACTTGGCATACTCCCATGCATTCTGTTAGGAAGCTGATCAAACGCTGCGCGTTGAACATCTGGAGTTACTTTTTCACAAAGTTTAACACCACCCCCTTTGACCCTTGCCAAATGATATTTTATCCTTGAAATGGAAGTACTTCCAGCAAATACACTCCCACAAAAAACGCACTTCAAAAAACCATCAGCCATTTTCTCAACATAACACCAAAATGGATCACTTCCTCTAATCATTTTTTCGTCTGTATCCCTACCTACGGACATCAGAAAGAGCTTTCAAAATATTGAATTAAAATGGAACTTAAACTAACTGAGAAAAAAAAAGAAGAAGCTAAAGTTGAGATAAGTGTTCTTCGGTCTAGACCAGTCCAAACATCAAAGTGTTAAAGAAGTATATCACATAAAAGCTTGAGTTTTTAGGTAAAGTTCTATAATATGATTTAACGCTAAAAACTCACCTATAAATCAAAATATAAAAACTCAAGCGAAAGTTTTTATTATTTTTAGATGAGGTTCCACAATAATATGATTTATTATTCTTTAAACACATCATCTAACACATATCATCAGGTGAAAGTATTTTGAAATTGAAACTTGTAAAGATACACAATTTCTTATACTTGGTTTTTTATAAAATAGAATAAGAATGGTAAAATTCAAACTCATAATTATTGGATCAACAAGCTCTGATATCATGTAATGGAATCATTTAGAAACTTGAGTTGTTAGTTGAAACCAGAATATAATTTATATTATTTTTTAAAAAGATAGTCTTATTCTTTTTTCTTTTTTCCCATAACTATACAGCTGATCATATCAGTAATAACAGAACCAGTACGTTTTTTTTGCTTAGAACACTCAACCTACATGTGTTGGAAAAGAAATGGTATGAAATAAGAGCAAAAAATAATCAAACTTAAATACCTGAGCAGGAGCAAGATGTTATCCAATGATTTGATTAAATCAGAAAGAAAAAAAGAAGATGGACGGGCCGAAGAGTAAGTGTGTTAGAGACGAGTGATAGAGTTTCGGCTTGTGTGGTTGTGGATAAGGATAGAACCAGTACGTTTGTTTGCTGGTTTTTGACAAATTAAGTTTTTTCTAGAAAATAATTTTTTTTATATCTGGTTATAAAAAATTAATTATAAAAATATTTAGTTATGTTATAGACTGTAAATTAATTTATTAATATTAATTTAACAACTTATCATTTGCATGTGCATGGAGAAATAGGAAGGCCAACTGCTCCAAATAGTTTCATCTTCAAATTCAGAGTAGTAAAGATGGATTGGGTGGGTATCGAATAATAATAATAAAAAAAAATCACCTTAATTTATTTTTCAGTATTTTTAGTGGAAAACACTATTTGGTTTGAAACATCAATCTCTAAAATAATATGGACTAAATAACAAAAAATTAAAACTTTAGGGACCAAAGTAAAATTTTCCATGTCAAGATCTAAATAGTGTATGTGTTTTTGTTCTTCATCAAATCTAGTCATTGTTTTTTTAATTTATAATTTTGAACCCTATTTAAATTTCAATTTTGCAAAATCAAAACTAGACTCATGTTTGAATATCCTTAAAACCAAGCATATAAGAGATGACGCAAATCAAACGAATACAAACAAAAGATACCATAATAATATAACTCTAAAGGATAAAATTATAAAAATCAAAAGTTAAATGACCCATAAAACAAAATAATACATCGTTCATATAAGCATTCGAATCCACAATAAAATAAGTATGCATAAATATTAATTTTAGGATATAAGTAAAAAAACAATATCAATTTGCGTTAACTCGGCTAAACTTACCAAATCTAGAAAAACTACAAAACTCAATTCCCAACAATCAAATATTCAAGGCTAAAAAAAATATTGATCATACAAAAAAGATCCATAAAAAATAGCAAATAAAAGAATAAAAGTAAAAATTGAGTAAAAAAATAAAATTTATTTTTTAGTAAAGGGTGAAATAAAAAAGAAAGATTAATCTAACAAAAGGAAAAAATAATAAGGATTAAAATTGAAATAATTTTTTTTATTGAATGATGAAATTAATAGAAAAATCAATTTTAGTAAAGGACTAAAAATAAAACAATCAAAAGACTAAGGAAAAAATAACATATAACAAATTGAAATTGAAAGAAGAAATTAAAAAAGAATCAAGAATTTACACCAAAATAGAATAAAAGTCAAAATCAAAAGAATAAAAGCTCAATTTTAACATATCAATCAACTAGAGGATAATCGTGAAATTTTGCTTGAGAGAAAAGACTACACAGACAAGTCCTTTGAAGAATAGATCAGTAAATTAGTATATTATCCCAACTCTTCTCTTATGACTCATTCGAATTATGTGACTCGTGGGGGCATGAATGCATCGGATTTGATGGAACTGTGCATTCTTCATTCCAAAGAAGAACTACACAGACAAGTCCATAAACAGCGTGATATTTTGTGTTTATTTGATTCCTTATAATATCCATTACCTTTACTATTAGTCTTGTGCTGTCATACCAAAAAACAAAACAATCCCCAAATATCATAGAATTTTAATTGCATCCCTGTGCCTGTTTAACATTACAGTCTAGAAAGTATATATTGACCCTCTTTGTTTTCATTGTTTCAATTTCAGTTGTTATTCTATTGTTTTTTATTTATTGTTTCCTTGACTCTTTAGTTGAGGTTTTATTGGTTTTCAATTTCAGCATTTAATCAAAATTTATTTTATTGAATTTTTTTGAATTTGATCTTCATTCTTTTGATTTTTTTTTCCAAATATCCACTGATTGCTTACCTGATTGGATTGACATTTGGAAAGTTGCTTTCTATCTGCCTAAAAGATTCATTCATTTACGCATAGAAGAAAGGTTCCATAAACAGCATGACATTTTGTGCTTATTTTAGTCCTGATAATATCCATTACCTTTACTATTAGTCTTGTGCTATGATACCAATAAACAAAACAATCCCTAACTATCATAGAATTCTAATTGCATCCCTTGACATAATAGTAAGTAACTGTTTAACATGGCAGTCCAAAAGTGCTTTTAAAAACAAAATAACTTAAGTATTAAATATTGTACTATAATTCTTTTTTAATTTTTAAGGGTAATTGTAACTCAATTACAGAATGTTCAAAAGTCAAATGCATTTCTAAACACAGGATCATGTGAGAGATCATCCTAGAGAGGAAAAGATCCACATTACACTCTGCAATTTACAGCTGAAGATGCATGGATTCTGGAGAGTGGGTGGGTGCCAATGCCTTCTGGTCTACGTTCAGCCCCATGAAAATCGATCCAGCTTCACCAGTTTCACAGTGCCGTATCCTGAACAAGCCGAGAGGAGCTAATCACAATAAATCACTGCAAAACAGGATTAAAAAACCATAAACATATGAGTAAATTTGATGCAGAAAAATCTAATCTCTCGCTAAGAAATAAAACAAGAAGATGAAGCTCGCTTACCAGTCATTGCATTTCACCAGCGAGCTCTGCTTCTAGCTGTGCAGCGCATCTTCTTGTGGGCTAGAGACAGGTTCTTCAGAAATGATAGCCCACTCAATTGAGTTTCGCAAACTTTCAGGATCTACTTGAATTTTCTTAAGAGAATGAGGAATAGTGAGCGGGATCCTCGTTAGCTGCGGGCAATCATTTACAGTAACTTCTTCGAGAGAATTGCATTCAAGTCTTCCGGAGTAAATGCTATTCAAATTTGGTAATTTCTTTAATACCAAAACCTTCAAACGACGCAATGGAAATGTCATCTGATGGATCCTGTCCTCTTCATCTGTTTCAATTATCACCCCCATGTTGTGACAATCTTCGACTACAATCACTTCCAATTGGAGGCTAGACAACAACCAAGGAGGGAGCAGCACCTTCATTCTATGACATTTATGTATTACAATCTCTTTGGGATAGCAAAAGGGGGGAAAAGTAAATCGTTTTGAACGTGCTTCAAAAAGGGTTTCTAAGATCATCAAACCATCAAGGTGTAGAATCTCAAGCCTAATAATCCCATCTAATGGACCTAAACTTATCATGTTTTGACAATTCACAATGACTACTTTTGTAAATGAGATTTCAAACAGAAAAATTGCAGTGTCAATCATGAGGTCATAAAACCAGGCCTCTGTAACTAGCTCTGACTTCGATTTTGTATAATTTAGATCTTCGAGTAAAGAGAAAGAAGGTCTTCCTACAGTAACCTTGCAAGCAATTAGTGGAAGAACACCTGCTAAGTGGAAAGTTTCGAAATTTTCTAGATCACTGAAGTTGCATTCCAAAGTTTCCAACTTCTGTAATCTCAAGACTTCACGTCCTTCAACTGGGAGAAAAACTCCGAATTTCTGATGAAGCTTGAGGAACTGTAATTTTGAGAGTTTAGATAAAATACCTGGCAGTAAAACACGCACCCCACTTCCATCAAGATTAAGATACCTGAGATCCTTCAGCCTTTCCATTCCCTCTGGCAAATTTTCAAGTCCAGTGTAACTGAGATCCAACTTCTTCAATGCCTTAAGCTTTGCTAATGAAGGTACATAACTCAGCTTTGCACACCATCCGAGCAACAATACAGTGAGACTCGTTAGATGACAAATAGAGTCTGGCAACTTCTCTATATCTGTGTCGGAAAGATCAAGAACCTGTTGTCTGATGAAGTGCTGGAAAAAAGACGACTCAACCAAATTCAATTTATAGTTTCTGCATAACAATAAAGTTAAAAGATTGGGGCATCTTGGTGAAAAGTCTGATGGAATATCCTTGATTCTATTTTCCATGAGAGAAACTATCAACAGATTCTCTCTCCACCATGTTCCATCAGGTAATTCTGTTAACTGGGCACCTGCTTGAACCCTCCCCCCATGACTTTCGTTCAACATTTTCCGAGCCATATCCCAAATCAAATCATGCATCTTCACATATCTGTAATTTTCATCGTCCCTGGAACCTTCTAATAAGCTGGAATTTTCAAGTTGATCAAGCATGGTATGACCCCTGTCAAATTGTCTACGCCTCCTCCCCATTTCTTTGATAATACCCTCATCAATCAAATGCTCTATCAAGTCCTCTCTCCGGATGATCTTGCCTTTTGGAAATAGTGTGATGTGTAAGAAGCACTTCTGCAGTGCTGGATCGTTCAACTGAGCATAGCTAAATTTCAATACTCGAAATACCTCGGTTTCCATGTCACTCGGTCCAACTTCTGGTATTCTCAGTCGTAGCAATGCATCTCTCCAACGATATTCAAGCTTCACCCCCTTCATGCTTCCAGCCATTGTCATGATTCCAAGAGGCAGACCAGCACACTCCTTCACAATAGACTCTGCAACAATCTGTTTCGTTTCAGGAAAAAGTCTAACACCGTGCCCTAATTTTTCAACGAACAAATTCCAAGCTTCACCCTCAGAAAGAGGCTCCACTTTGATTATCCTTTGGCAATCCATTATTGTACATATGTCCAATGATCTAGTTGTGAAAATCAACTTACACCCGTCTGTTCTAAGAGGTATTCCCACTTTCTCAAGAGGAAAATGATCCCACAAATCATCAAGAATGAGAACATATTTGTTTTTCACAGTCAACTCTGTCCACAGCTTCCCAGCTCTCACCACCGCATCTTTTTGATCCCCAAGATCTAAATCAAAATATTCCACAATGCGATCTTGCAATGCTTCAATGCTAAAGTCTTGGGACACAGTAATCCAACAAACATGATGAAAAATGTCTTGTCTCTCTTGATGAAGCTGATTATGGATATGGGTAGCGAAAGCTGTCTTTCCCACTCCCCCCATCCCGTAAATGCCAATACATGAGACCTCATCATTCAACAACCAAGACCAGACATCTTTCATATTTCTTTCAAACGCTTGGCCCACTATCTTCGTTGTCGGCAAAAAATATTTTCTAGTCCTACGTCGCTTATGTACAGGGCTTTCAGAAGAGCTTCCTCTCTCAACAACAGAATGCTTATATTCCTGAAACATTATATTTCTACACATTCTTTGTCTAGTCTCGGGTTCATCTGTCATAAGTACGACAGGAGCTCGAGGTTGCTCAACAAGCTCAGTCTCCCCACCAATCAAGATATCCATCCCTCCTAGTCCATCATCCGAACGAGGTTGTTCAATTGCTAAACCCCGAACAGGAGTTGAAGCTGCATTAGTTGCCTCATTATTGCTTGAACTTGGCACACTCCTATCTATAGGCCTTTTAGAAGAGCTTCCTCTCTCAGCAACAGACTGCATCAATTCCCAAGTCATCTTCTCTGTACCACTTCTGAACTCAACATCCCTCATCAATGAAGATGAGATGTTATTCATATCCATTTCAAATGGTTGATCTGCTGGCTCCGTTCCCAATCCAGTCTCGGGTGGATCAAGCATAGACATGCGAGGGGCAACGTTTTCATCAGTAAGCAAAATCTCTCCCCCGATCAAGCTATTCATCCATGATGACAGTTCATCATCCAAAAGTGGTTGTCCTTGCATTTCTAAATCTTGCGCACGATCTGAACCTTCAGTAACTATTATATTATTGCTTGAACTTGGCATACTCCCATGCATTCTGTTAGGAAGCTGATCAAACGCTGCTCGCTGAACATCTGGAGTTACTTTTTCACAAAGTTTAACACCACCCCCTTTGACCCTTGCCAAATGATATTTTATCCTTGAAATGGAAGTACTTCCAGCGAATACACTCCCACAAAAAACGCACTTCAAAAAACCATCAGCCATTTTCTCAACATAACACCAAAATGGATCACTTCCTCTAATCATTTTTTTCGTCTGTATTCTACCTACGGACATCAGAAAGAGCTTTCAAAATATTGAATTAAAATGGAACTTAAACTAATTGAGAATAACAAAGCAGCTAAATTTAAGATATGAACTTGATCACAACTGTTCTTCTGTCTAGACCAAAGTCAAGCTAAACCACTCCAGGTGAGGTCCCAAAATAAGATTTATATTATTCTCCAACATACATCATGTGAAAGCATTTTGAACTTAAAATTTGCACAAATCAACAATTTCTTGAGCTCAATTTTGCATCAAATAGAATGAGGACGGTAAAATTCAAACTTATAACTATCAGTAATAACAAAACCATTACGTTTCTTTTTGCTTAGAAAACTCAACCTACATGTGTTGGAAAAGAAATGGCATGAAATAAGAGCAAAAAATAATCAAACTCAATTACCTGAGCAGGAGCAAGATGTTATCCAATGATTTGATTAAATCAGAAAAAAAGAAGATGGGCCGGGAAGATTAAGTGTGGCTGTGGATAAGGATAGAACCAGTACGTTTGTTTGCTGGTTTTTGACAAAGTTTAATAACCATGATAAGCTTTCAAAATAAATAAATAAAAATTAGTTGAGCATGGAGCTTCATACAGCCACCAACCCAGTCTTCCCTATAAACATATCTTCTCATCCCATCCGAAGTCACAAACTCATTTAAAGCAACCCGTGGGTTCAACGACAGAATATTGAATACTGATTGAAACATGGGTCCACCACTCTTGATTTTTTTCAAAGCAAGACTTTTCCGCCATGCACCCTCGGTGCAACAATCTATCACGTTATACTTAGGGGAGTATGTTATTCAAAATTATGAGTGGAATGGCTTTAAGTATATTATTTATACAAATACAAATGACGCCGTTTCCTTTCTGTGGTGTTGGGGGTGTTATTGCAAAATTATGTCTGGGACTCTCTCATTATTTCTTGGATCAGAAGTGGATGAGTGCAGAGTACCGAGAGTCCTCATCTGGTGGTATGAACAGGGGAATGTATTGGAAACTGTACAGGCTACCAGAAGTTGGTGAAAATTCAATTTAATGAAAGAAAAGCGAGAGGGCAGTGAAGGAAACCGAGTGGAAATTTCAGTTCCCTATCTTTCTCGACAACGTTTTTATCACGAGTTGAAATACCTTCCAGCCAAGGCTATCAAAATCGCGAGTTGACTAGCAAAATTGTACGATTTTGCGAGTCAACTCATCAAATCTTGTCAACTCGGGTAGAAAAATCGATTTCGGTTAAACTCGATCAAACTCGATTAAAATCGTAAAATCAGACCGAATTGGTCCGATTTTACGATCTGCTCATTCTGCCACCGGTTCAAAAGCTAATTTAAAATTTCGACCGGAGCCAAGAAAAAAAATATAGAAGAGGATAAGGAGATGAAGAGGAAGAGAGTAGCGGCGCAAGGGGAGGGAGGGAGATGGGTGGGTGGGTGGGTGGGCAGGTGGCAGAGGGATTAAGGGAGGAAGATGGGTGGGCGGCGGCGTGGGAGAAGGGAATTAGAGATTTAGCATTTAGGGTTACTGGGGGGCTTTTATACTAGTTATAATAATAATAATAATAATAATAATAATAATAAAAAGTAGGTTTCTAGGGGGGGTTATAAATTAATAATAATAATAATAATAATAATAATAATAATAATAATAATAATAAATAAGTAGGTTTCTACGGGAGGTATAGTAGTAGTAGTGGTAGTAGTAATAATAATAATAATAATAATAATAATAATAATAATAATAATCGGGGGGTTTAATAATAATAATAATAATAATAATTATTATTATTATTATTATTTAGCATAAAAAAAGTTAGCATAAAAAAATAATTTTAAAAAAATCCTATTAATTTAAGACAATAAATAACACTAATTAACTTCAAATACAACAACCATAAAAAAACAATATCGGTGTTGATCAACAAGATATTTATTGTCTTTAAATTAAATTTTTTTGATGTTTTTAAATCATTTTTACGACTTGATGTCGAAATAATTTGTTGGAGTTGGAGCTAGTACTAGCAATATCGGTGTTGGTACTAGTATTAGTACTGATAATCCTTTCAATAATAATGTTTTTGATGAATGTATTAAAAATAACGAGGAAAATAACGGTCATGAGACTAATTTTAATTTATATATCACATCAATAAAATATTTATTTTAAATTTGTTAATTTTTACCTAATGAAATTTTATGGACATAATTGTTTTGTAATGTATTTTTAAGTTATTTTGAATCATGTATAAACCTTAACTAATAAAGTTTTATGGCCATAATTATGTTATATTATATTCAAAAATATTTTACTTATGATTTTATGATTTTTCTACTTACACGATTTTAGCTGTGATTTTATGATTTTTGTACGGAAAAATTCAGGTACGATTTTACAATCCGATCATACGATCCGAGTTTTCGAATCCCTTTCCGTGTCGTATCAAAATCACGATTTTGACAACCATGGTTCCAGCTTTATTGACCACACCTAACTGAGCCCGCCAGCTATATATATACACTGGAATATTAAAAGCATTTCACTTTTTCCGTATACATGCAGCGAAATAGGCTGTTTTTTGTTCGAGGGAAATGATGACAGAAGTAGTAAGAATCTGAACGATCCTCACAAGGATCCATCAGTATTGGAATTTAGAATGTGTAACGATGAGGGCATCTGGTGTTCCCACTTCCTTAAAGCGGTGTGGACTTTTGACAGGTGACATTTTCCTAGAACCCTGCAATTAACCCAATCACACCATCTGTTTTTGCCTGTAGATTGCGTGCTGAAACCAAAGTTGTCAAATTCAGAACGGACTGAAAATTTAAACCGAGATAAAAACGATATTATTTTATCTCGTTTTTTTAATTAGTATGAAACTTTTTGACATTTCGACTGAAACAGAAACACCTATGGCTGAAACAGCTGAATCATCGAAGGCTGCTGCTTTTGTTAGTGCCATGCTACCATGTGAAATTCAAGTATAATTAGTGTCTTTCTGCCTGCAAAGTTTTCATATTTCTGCAGGAATGCTACTTCAATGCTGCCTGAATCTCACCCCCTGTCCACAAACAGAAGATTACAGAATCCGGTTCACATGATCATGAGCTGTCATCATAAAGATTAGAAACTCTGACAAAAGTTGCTGATAAGAATGAATTAGCATCGGAAAGACCAAGAGTGGAATAAGTAATTAATGAATAAGAAATAATAATATGAATCTAAACTCTAGATTTAGAAGGAAAATCAAAATTTAAAATTATAAGAAAACACTTAAATATAAGGTAAAATATGAAAAAATTAAGTTGTAAATTCTTCTTTCACCTCTTTTTTTTTTATATCGAATTTTGGAAGCTAAAAGGTTAAAGAATTAATTCTTATCATTATCAATTTTTACTTAGTTGCAATAAATCAAGGATAAAATCTGGAAAAAAACCAAGAGTTCTTTGAGATTAATTTCTTCATCTATAACTTGTTTAAATCATGTTAATAGAGCATATTAAGGTCAAAGCATAACAACACTTTGTTCTAAGTTTTTTTTCTTCTATCAAATCTTTTATCAATAAGTTATATTTACATGATATATTTAAAATAATAAAAATCAAGTATATTTAATAACCATGATAAACTTTCAAAATAAACAATGAATAAAAATTAGTTGAGCATGCAACTTAAGTGTCTGTTTGGGATTGTAGTTGCAATTGCTTTTGAAAGTATTTTTTGTTCAGAAATATATTAAAATGATTTTTTTTTATTTTTTTATTTATCATTTTCAAGCTTATAGCTTGTTTGTAGGTCATTTTTGTTGTACTCTCTAAACTTGGTTTTTTGGTTGTAATTGTTCCTCTTTTCTTATGTCTAGTTAGTGTTCCACAATCATAAAAGTTTATATTTAACTCTTGTATTAAGACAATCAAATTATATTATGAAATTAATTTTATCATTAATATTGCGTTGAACTTTGATTAACTTATTTAAAAGATAAGTTTGTATGTAAGTTTGGTTTAGCATATGTATGGAACTTTGAAGGAGGATCATGTCTATGTGTTAGTTATGGATCTAGAAATTGGGTCATGATAGTATCATTATCAACTTATGCTTAGCTACAATAAATCAAGAATAAAATCCAGAAAAAAACCAAGAGTTTTTTAAGATTAATGTTTCATTCATTTATAATTTGTTTAAATCATGTTAACAAAATAAATTTCCTAACACCAAGCATAACAACACATTTTTTTTTTAACTTTGGTTCTTTAAATTAGTTTTCAATTGATATCTCTTTTTTTTATTTAGTCTAACTATTTTTTAAATAGTAATTAATCTACCTCAAAAGAATTATTGTAATTTGTTTTAAGTCTTTTTTTCTTCTATTAAATCTTTAATCAATAAGTTATATTTACATGATATATTTATAATAATAAAAATCAAATATATTTAATAACCATGATAAACTTTAAAATAAAATAAATAAAAATTAGTGGGCTTCATCGAAGCCACCAATCTAGTCTTACCTCTAAACATATCATCTCATCCCATCCGAAGCCACAAACTCATTTAAAGCAACCCGTGGCTTCCACGACAGAATATGAGCTCACTCGTTTCTGTTCATTGGTTCTCGAGCCAGACATCGAAGTATCACTTTCCTTCGATGTTGAATACTGATGGAAACAACCCGTGGCTTTTCCCCCATGCACGCTCGAGTCAATAACGTTGTGTGTTGTCAGGAAAGGTGTGAATGAGATGAGGTTTTAGCTGTAACAAATTTTCCAGCCATGATTTTAGCTGTAAGAGAATGAGATAAGGTTAGAAAATGTGCGAACGTACTCAACCTGTCATCAATTACCAAGATCGTATCCTTGCAAAGTAAGATTGATAATCCTTCAATGAAATATAAGGTCATATGTCATAAGGCTGTTAATTTCATTCTAGTAAGCATTTATTTTTTTATTATTAAAACAATATATTTCAATTCTAGAATGTTTTGGTGTACCATTTTGGGATCTTGTACTATGTATATAATTTAAATTTTAATTCAACATACATCATTCACATAAAAATATATTAAAAAATGCCAAATATATTAAGAAAGCAAATTGTACAATTTATGATGAAAAAAGCGTGAATAAATTCTTCATCATTAACATAACAATAATATTTGAAAGTTTAAGTTCCATATACTTATTTTTTTCTTCTAAGACATTAAATATTGTTAATTATAGCTTCATCATCTTACAATCTACAGACATAATAAAAAATAAAAATAAAAACTAAATAAAAAAAGAAAGTTAGTCAACTGTGTACTTAGGTGGATCATCTTATTCAAAATTATGAGGTCAAGGGTCACTGGGAATGGCTTCTCATCAGAAAATTATGAGCACTTGTACATACAATCTGAAATTGAGAATGCAGTGGTAGGAACTTGGAAGGAGAATTGACAGGAAAAAAAACAAGCAAGTACTACGCCAAACTTTACACATAATCCATGAACCTAACTCACACAATAATTTCCTTTACTAATATGATATTGCTGAAAAAAGTAAATTTCTGATCACTCTATTTCTGAGATGGCTGCCAGCTCTGTTAGGTATATTGCCATTTGTGGCAATATCCTACCATTGTTGAAAATGGTAGAGTTACCAACCCACCATTGTTGAAAATGGTAAATTGCCTAAGTTTGGTGGCCAACTTTTGACTATGAAGAAAATTTGGTGGCCAACCATTTAAGATTGTTTCCTCACTCTTGCTATAAATAGAGGAGCTTCTTAGAGCTAAAAATGAGAGAGAGAGCAACACAAGTGAATGTGTTGTGTAGAGAGAGCTAGAGAGAGTTGATGAGTAGAGTAGAGTGGATGTAATCCTCCTCCTCTATATGTATTTATTGTAACTCTTCCTCTATCTCTAATACAATGACTCTCTCCCGTGGATGTAGGCGGTTTTGCCGAACCACGTTAAATATTGTGTCAGTGTGCTTAAGTCTCCTATGAGCAAGTTTCAGTACACCCCCGGTCCGTGCATGGGAAAGCCGATATTTCCCAACAACTGGTATCAGAGCTGATGGTTTAAAGGGGTGTTTGATTTTGCTCAAAAAATGAAAATTGTCAAAATTGTGTTTTGACCATACCACTGTGTAGAGGAGGCCGAGACAAAGTCACTGGTGAAAACGGCGTCAAAATTTGATGTCCGACATGGCCGCACTTTCCATCACTCTCCAGCAGGGTATCTGCCCACGCGCCCCATGCGTCTTCTTCGCCCGGATTGGTTGACCCGACCCGAATACCAGTTGACCCCAACAACTGGTATCAGAGCCGTTGGTGTAGGTGTTTGATTTTTTGCAGAAAAATCAAAGTGCTCAAAAATGAGTTTTGAGAATCTGATCTTGTAGAGGAGGTCACCACGATTCCAATGGTGTATAGTACACTTAATTTGGAGTTCAAACGAAGAAGTTATTGTCGGTCAAAGTTTTGACTGGAAAAGTCAACGCCACGTCACCGGACAGTCAACGCCACGTCATCGGTGCCACGTCAGCGCCACATCATCAGTCAAGTCAACAATGCCATGTCACTGGTGGGATAAGATTCTGTGCAGCAGAGTCTACGTGCAACCGGATCTGAGATTGAATCTGGGCCGTTGATCAGGCCAGACTTGTTTTGATCAAATCTTAACCGTCTGAAGTGCGATTTGGACGATTTCAGACTTGTTTCCAGCTAATTTGATCGTTCCGAATGCAATGGTACTGTCCGATCGTTGAGATTTGAGACCAAAAATGACGGTGGTGAATTAACAAAAGAGATTGCCTGATTAGGAGGCATCTGAAGGTGATCATGGTGGTCGTTGAAGAGAAGAAGAAGAAGGTGCACATGTTTACCCAATTACATGTGTTGAACTGCTAAGTGGGGAGAAATTTAACTACCTTGAGGGAAGGTAAAATTGGGACACTCTGGACACCCGATCATGTGGATAATTTGAGGTGAAGAGTGGAAATTGACGAAGACCAATCTTGACGAATCTACGCACTGGTAGTCTCGCCAGATATTGAGAAATCATGTATTAAACTAGTATATTCCAGATCACTTGTAAAGAAAAACCAGCTAGCAAATGGTTGTATATACGGAAAGACAGTACGATGGATAGATATGGCCTAAGAAGTTCTGTCTAGGAGATTGGGTTTTAAGCGGGACCAGTGTGACCCCTCCAATCTTTCCTGGGAACTTGCTTAGTGGAAGGATTATCCATACGGTACTATTTTCGTATATATAGCAGTTTGTAATGAAACAGTTGAAGACTAGCAGGATGGCGGCACAACGGAACAGTTGGGTTCTGTATGATCAAGGATCTGATGAAGTGGTGATTTCTCCAAAGAAGTTAGATTCGGTGACTGTGATTTCTTGAGGGGAGAATTGATGAAGACCCTGATAATGGAAGAGAAATACAGCAGGGGATAAAGATTGGCACCCTATTTTGACTTGGACAGGTGTTATGACAGGATGAGCTGCTGTCAAACATAAGCAAGGAATAGGGAGAAATCTGGAGAACAGAAATTGCACGAGGGCACACGGAGATTGTGCAGGAGTACCCGTAGGATCCAACGAGGTACTGTAATGAGACAGCAGGTGCAAGGAGAAGAAGTGTTCCTAGATGAAGCTCAGAGCAGAGACTGTTAAAGTTTGTACAACAGGAAGTCTCTTATGCTCTTAATGAAGACAACAGGCGAAGACCTTTCCAATGCATGCAAGGATGGAAAGAGAGCTGTTGCAGAGGCACCTAATTGAGGGGGTGCAAACGCCTGTGATAAAAGGCAACCGTCTATGATGAAAGACGAAGACACCAAAGAGAGTTGGTGTAGGTGGAGCTGTCGAGCAGAAAGGCACAAAAGCTCCAAACATAGAAATCGAGGTGGAGGATTGCGAGGAGTATACCGCAACTTTCTCTTTCTATGTAGTCAGTGGCAGTAATCTCTCCCATAAGTGCACATGGTGGTAGAGATTTTTGGATCCACTTTGAAGCATCTCAGCTGAAGGAGGATGCAACCACCTATGAAAGGTGAAGACACCTTAGATGGAAGGTGTGTGAGGGCCATGATAGGAGCCCGGATCAGACCGCCCCGTGATAACGGATGAAGACACCTTAGATGGAAGGTGTGTGAGGGCCATGATAGGAGCCCGGATCAGACCGCCCTGTGACAACGGGCGAAGACACCTTAGATGGAAGGTGTGTGAGGGCTATGATAGAAGCCCGAATCTGACCGCCCCATGACAATGGGCGAAGACACCTTAGAGAAGGTGTGTGGGCCACGATATGAGCCTAGTTCAGAACAACCCCAGAGCCAATGTGATGGCTAGATATGAGTGGACAAGTGTATAGCCAATGAAGTGGCTATGATGAGTATGGAGACAAATGCAGGATTGACTTTCATGGATATTGCCCCCATGCTAAAGATCAATGAGCTAGAAGACATTTGCCTTGGACAATAAGTGGGTGACTTGTGGAGCATTAAGACGCGGCTGCTATGAAGGAGCAGAGGGCATGCGCAGGTTCCGGGAACGAGTTGACGCTTGTCAAGGTAGTGAGCTCGGTAATGGCATTGTAATACTCAGAGTATGAAGACAAATATGGATCAACCTTTAATGGGCTGCCCCCATGGTTAAAGGTGGAGAGCTACCTGGACTCTTACGACTAAGAGCGAGAGACTCATGGAGAAGTAAGACGTGGTTCCTAGGGTGGAACAGAGGGCAGGCGCAACTCCTGGATGAGTAGACTCTAGGAAGAGTGGTGAGCTTGTGATCACATTGAAATACTCAATGACTGTCACACTTGGAAATATTCGTTTGAGGGGGTGTTGTAAGCCTTGGTGTAAGGCTTTAAAAATCATTCCGAACCGAGCATGGTTGATACGCTCGAAGGGGAATGTTGTGTTGAAGACGCTCTCAGAATGGTAAGCTTGGAAGAGCTGCAGAATGCAAGCTTGTGCTGAACAAGCAAGAGGACAATTGCCCACACAAATGGCAAAGGGGGTGATTGTTAGGTATATTGCCATTTTGTGGCAATATCCTACCATTGTTGAAAATGGTAATCAACCCACCATTGTTGAAAATGGTAAATTGCCTAAGTTTGGTGGCCAACCTTTGACTATGAAGAAAATTTAGTGGCCAACCATTTAAGATTGTTTCCTCACTCTTGCTATAAATAGAGGAGCTTCTTAGAGCTAAAAATGAGAGAGAGAGCAACACAAGTGAATGTGTTGTGTAGAGAGAGCTAGAGAGAGTTGATGAGTAGAGTAGAGTGGATGTAATCCTCCTCCTCTATATGTATTTATTGTAACTCTTCCTCTATCTCTAATACAATGACTCTCTCCCGTGGATGTAGGCGGTTTTGCCGAACCACGTTAAATATTGTGTCAGTGTGCTTAAGTCTCCTATGAGCAAGTTTCAGTACACCCCCGGTCCGCGCATGGGAAAGCCGATATTTCCCAACAAGCTCTTGGTGGCGGCGTCTCGCTGGCATGCGGTGGCCTGCACTGGTTCTCTTAGGGACAGTACTGGAGCTAAAAGGATCAGGAGGCTTTGTTAAGTTTTCTCCTTCCCCTTCAAGCATCTGGACAACAGTTTTCATGGAAGGACGCTCTGCTGGGTTCCACTGAATACACCATAGTCCCACAATTGCTAGTTTCTTTGCAGTTTTAGCATCTTCTTCTCCATCAATATGAAACCGCAGGTCTTCCTCTGTTTCTAAGAGATTATAAATCCATTCCGGGAAATATATCTGCTCTCCAATTTCTGCTGTGTCATCCACGTTCTTCCTTCCCCCGACCATTTCCAACACCAACATACCAAAGCTGTAAACATCTGATTTAGAGGAGACATTCCCGAAGTTCCTGGAGAACACTTCTGGGGCAATGTAGCCAACGGTTCCCCTAGCAGTCGTCATGGAAATAGCACTTTTATCCCTGGAGCACAGCTTAGCCATCCCAAAATCGGAGATTTTGGGATTGAATTCGTTGTCGAGAAGGATATTCTGTGGTTTGATATCAAAATGGAGGATTCTTTGATCGCACCCCTGGTGAAGATATTCAATCCCTTTGGCTATGCCTAGAGCAACACGATTCAACCTTTCCCAGCCAAGGAAATGGTTCCTTGAGTCTGCTGAGGATATGAACTTCTGTAATGAATCATTTGGCAAGTAGTCATAAACAAGAGCTCGCCTAAATCCATCAGCACAAAAACCGATCAAGCGAACCACATTGACATGGTGAATCCTTGCCACCGTTCCCACTTCGTTGATGAACTCCTCCCCTTCTCCGATGGAATTATTGAGGAGCTTCACAGCTACAGCAATTTCATTGGTTAGCTTTCCTTTAAACACGGTGCCATAAGCTCCTTGGCCCAATTCATCCCTGAATTGATTTGTGATCCTCTTGAGATCAGCATAGGAGAACCTGGTGGGATTCAGTGTTCTGTAATCATCCAAAAACACCTCAACCTTGGCTTGATATTCTCTGTGTGTTTTATCGTTGCTGTAGGCGCGGTAGAGAGCAATAATCACCATAGCAAAAAGGGGTAATCCTAAAATCACACCTGCATATCAACATTCCGAGTCAGAAAACTCTGTTTTTTCCCCCGCGAAGTAATGTATTGAACCGAGTGTAAGAATCGAGATGGAGACTTGAGCACGCTACTAACCAGTAATCAGCAGCTTTCGTCTCACACCTGTAAGGGATTGAATAGTTGTTCAAATGCCAATTATTAATTTGCAAGGAGCAAGAAACATAAAAGAAAATGAAAGAAAGAAAGAAAAGCATGCCTTTACTGTGCTTGAGAAAGCCATAGCATTCAGCTTCAGAAGATCCACAAGTTGGATTGAACCAAGAAATAGTAAGACGATATTTTTCTTCATCCAACATACCATATGAAAATCCATAAATGTTGTACATCTTGGTACAAGATAATAAATCAGAGTCACTAATGGTATGACTTGATCCAACGGCATAAACGTCATGGTTAAAAGCACTCAGACATGGGATTTTATACCCGTACGGAGATCGTTTCTCATTAGAAGAACAATTGAACAAGGTCAAATCATACAGCCATTCATTGTTTTGCGTCTTAATTTGAAAGTGAGCCCCTAAACTGAAGTTCAAACGTTTCCTTGGAAAACAACCAAGAGGATCCCTTGCATAAACAAGTCGATGTCTGTAGTCAATTTCTTCTATGAGGAGACTCACTCCAGTTGGCAGCTCCAGCACTGTACTGTTGTCATCGGAGCAGGATAGATCAAACCCAGGATAGCCACAGTGGTCTGGTTGTTTGCCCTTGCCCAAGAAAATGTGCAGTTCAAGCCTGCTCCATGGCCGGCTACGAAGACAACGAACAAGACATAGAACAGACACGCAACCATTTCTGATGAATAATTCGTCCTCTCCTCGCTCCTTTTAAGATTTTATATATCTGTATGTGCTTTACATTGTAGTCTATATATTTACAATATATATATTTACTACATCTAGTGTGTTGCTCCTCCCTTTGATAGTTTTGAAATGTCGTTGGTTGATTTTTATTTAAAAATATATATATATATATATATATATATATATATATATATATATATATATATAATGTGTGTATATATATTCTGATATTTTGGTCGGTTATGATTAAAAATTAGCTATCCAGATTCTCTTCAGGTTTTAAAAATTTAAACTGTTACGTCAAACTATAAAATATAATTTATATTATTTTTTAACATATATTCTCAAATAAAAATCTTTTTAAATTTGAAATTACATACAAATTCTCTATTATGTATTTAATTTTTATTAAATAAAATAAAAATAATAAATTTTAAATATGATCATTATATCAACAAAACCCTTTTAAACTGGTAGGCGAGAAGGTTATTTATTGTCGCGCTCTTAGTGCTTATGATGGATGCGAAATTCTCAACCAGAAATAACTAATAAGAAGCGTATAATCTTCATCCTATCCCACGACTCTGACATTTCAAAGCACGACAAGGTAGCCGTCTTCTCCTCCACCTCTCAATGCATTATCTGTAGCTTCCACTCCGAAACTCAAAAGTTTTTGTCAGAGAAAAAAGGAAAAGGAAATACAAAATCTGGACTGTTCTCAAGGCTTGGAGAATAGTTTGTGCAGAAATTGTGTATCACTTCAGCCTTCCCCATGTTTAGAGGAATGAACCTCCTCTCTGCTTGCTACTTAGCCTTTCTTTCACAGCTATTATTCCTCCAGACTTGCCATTCTACCAACATCACTACTCCCTGCGCACCTTCTTCATGCGGCAGGATCCAAAACATAAGCCACCCTTTCAGGCTAGACACTGATCCACAAAACTGCGGAAACTATAATTATACTCTGATTTGCGAGAACAATAATTCTGCAGTATTATACTTGTATTCAGGTAAATACTACGTGCAGGCAATCGACTATGGTAACTACACGATCCGAGTGGTTGATGCTGGTGTGCAGGATAATTGCTGCTCCATCCCTCGATATTCTTTGGCACCTAATAACTTCAGTGTCGGAGATCCGTACAGACTGTATAACTACAAGGGAGAGCTGCAGTACGTAAATGAAGGTTCCATATACTATTGGCCTCCAGCACTATCACAGCCGATGGTTTTCATGAGCTGTAAAAACACGGTGGATTCTCCTCTTTATGTGGACACAGCTCACCACGGCCTTAACTATAGATCAGTAAATTATTCCAACTCTTCTCTTATGACTCATTCGAATTATGTGACTGATGGGGGCATGATTGCCTCGGATTTGATGGAACTGTGCAGCATAGAGAAAATATTTTTGCTTCCAAAGAAGAACTACACAGACAAGTCCTTTGAAGAGATACACAATGACCTTACATATGGGTTTGAGCTTTCATGGTACAACTTCAAATGTAAAAAATGCAGAAATGGTTGCTACAGCGACAGTGCAGACCGTCCTAAATGCATTGGTATGTAGCACTTGATGATTAAGTTGCATCAGATTTTTTCTATAAGACCAAATATAACTTGTGATTTGTGGCGGTTTCATACTTTGACTTCACTTGTTCAATTTTATTTTTTTGGGGTATGAGGACTATATATATTGGACTGTCACCAGATGTTCATGTAAAAATTCTTTCCATCCATTACCTGTGGATTCTACTATAGTGGACTGATCATAAGATTCGTTCATGTTCATATGGTAAAATCTGATTATAATGTGGTTTAAGGTGGTTGGACAGATTCATTGGTCTTTTGCAATTACAGGTTTGACACGGTGAAACGTTTGGTTCATCTTAGCTTGACCATGGATATACATTAGTTCAAGTCACATATTTAAATTGTGTGCTTTTATCTATTTTCTTTCGCATTTACTGGTTCCTATCGTATACATTTAGAACTCGTTTTTTAACCTAAATTCTCGACATATTTTGATGAAGGTTTCTGGCTAAGTCTACTCCGCGGTACAGTGGGATGTGAGTTTCTTTAAACGACATATTTGTGAAATAAGGATTGTTGTTTATTGAATAGTATTTGTAATTTTGTTCACTATTTTCTGCAGTTTACCTATTCTCTATTCTCTTCTATGGATCCTATTTATTTGGTAAGAGATTCCTTTACTTCTTTAGTTTCGCGAGAAATTTCTAGTGGGTACAGCAAATAAGTCTCAAAAATTGATTGTTTTTTGGGAATTTTCTACACAGCACTACTTCACGGGCCAATATGTGTTTGTGGGAGTCCATGTGTGTTTATATTTCTGATCTACAAATGGCGAAGGAGACATTTATCAGTATACGATACAGTTGAACAATTCCTACAGAGTCACAATAACCTGATGCCAGTAAGGTATTCCTACTCAGATATCAAGAAGATAACCAGAGGTTTCAAGGACAAATTGGGTGAAGGAGGCTTTGGTTGTGTTTACAAAGGAAAGCTTCGCAGTGGACGTTTTGCAGCAGTAAAATTGCTGACCAAACCGAAAGCTAATGGACAAGATTTCATTAATGAAGTTGCTACCATCGGAAGGATTCACCATACTAATATTGTGCAGCTAATCGGTTTTTGTGCTGAAGGATCAAAGCGTGCTCTTGTATATGATTTCATGCCTAATGGATCTCTTGATACACACTTATTTTCTCGAGAAGGATCCGTCTCTTTAAGCTGGCAACAACTGCACCAGATTTCCCTTGGGGTGGCTCGTGGTATCGAATATCTTCATTTAGGCTGTCACATGCAAATACTACATTTTGATATCAAGCCTCACAACATTCTTCTCGACGACAATTTCTCTCCAAAAGTTTCTGACTTCGGGCTCGCTAGGCTGTACCCAACCAATGGCAGCATCACGTCTCTCACTGCAGCAAGGGGCACAATAGGATACATGGCTCCTGAATTGTTCTACAAAAACATTGGACGCGTCTCATATAAAGCTGATGTTTATAGCTTTGGAATGCTGCTGCTGGAAATGGCAGGGAAAAGGAAGAATCTAAATGCTCTGGCAGAAAACTCCAGTCAAATCTACTGGCCATATTGGGTTCATGACCAAGTATCCAATGGAAAGGCCATAGAAATCGGAGACGACGCCACTGAGGAAGAAAGGATGATAGTCAAGAAGATGGTGATGGTTGGATTGTGGTGTATACAAATGAAACCTAAGGATCGGCCTACAATGAAAAATGTGGTGGAGATGCTTGAAGGAGATTTGGAAAACCTGCAATTGCCTCCTAAACCAGTTTTAAATCTAGATGAGACGCCAGCAAACATTGGAGGAGAGTCATCATCATTGTCAGGTGATTCTACCGAATCAATCAGTTTGGTTGAAAATCGTTCCCAAGTGATTTGACTTGTAATGCTCCTCCCACATCCAGGGAATTTATGTTCTGTATTGTGTTATACACCGTATAAAATTAATTCAGGCTCAGGTATTAGCTACAGCTTGTTCCTTCGGTTTGGTCTGTATAATCACCATATAAATATGTTGTGTATTGTGTTTAACAATCCGATCTCCAGGCTCTTCAATAAAAAATGGTCATTTCTTCTGATTCATTTGATAGGACAATTACTAAATAGTGAGGCTATGCTTCAGGATTGATAGGAATCAATTATTATCTCGTTCCCATTACCCTTTTTTATTGGAGGTTCCATCGATTTCCCCAACTTTACTGAAAAACAATTTTCATTGTTTTTTTTTTGATTTTTTTTCTTTTCATTTTCATTCTGTAGCACTTGTTGTTTGTAAATCTAGCTTCATAACATATTTTTTTATATAGGGATTATTGTGCTCTGACAACTTGCATCGTGAATTTTGCAAATTAATAAGGATCGACCTAGGTGAATTTTGTTTGTTTTCATCTCAATATTTAAAATAAAAAGATATAATCCTGGTATGTTGCTATAGAAATATCTAAAAACTTTATTCTACAATATGCATAATATTTTGAACTCGTAATTATTTATTTCCTAGAAAGCACATTAACAATGCTATTTTTTGACACATAAAGAAAAAAAAAATTCAACCTACGGGGTAAGGCAAGTCACTATCCTGTTAACACAAACTCTAAATTGTGCAGGGAAAACATCATGGATCCTAATGTTTTTCTCCATTTTACCCCTCTCATCACAGTATATATGCAATGGAATGGGGGTATTTTTGTCTTTTCACATCGACACAAATGTCATTTAAAAAATCGTTGGGGCATGATTATTTTTTTGAATTGTGGAATTACTAAAATAACCTTTTAGACAAAAAAATATTTGTTCAAGGGCTTTGTAGTAATTTTCCATTTAAAATGAACAATTAAAGTACTTTAATACCTTCAGGGTCAAATGATTTTAAATCTTCTTTGAAGGGTATTTTCATCTTGATCGCTTCGTTGTTTTTGTTATTTTCTAGTTGAGGTCATTTTTGTCTTTAAATAATATAAAAAAGAAAAGAAAATGTCCCTGGCACGTATTAAGCACGTGCCAGCTAGTGGACGGACGGTGCACACACCCTTCAAGCAGCTAGTGTTGTGGTATCCTACCATCAAATGTGAGTGGACTTTGTCTCTTTTGAAGTGTGATTTCATATCCTCTTTCTGATGTTGCAAAGTTTGTTAGAGGGAGATAGGTGACTTGTCGCCATGGTCTTCACTCTCTTTCTTTTATATTGACCTTCTTTGTTTTGATTGTTTCAATTTAAGTTATTATTCTATTAATTTTTATTTATTTTTTTCCTTGACTCTTTAGTTAAAGTTTTATTGGTTTTCAACTTAGCATTTAATCAAAGTTTATTTTGTTGAATTTTTTTGGATTTGATCCTATTTTTTTTTCAAATATCCAACAAAGTTGATTGCTTACTTGGATTGACATTTGGAAAGTTGATTTCTATCTGCCTACAAGATTCATTCATTTACGCATAGAAGAAATTAAGGTTCCATAAACAGCATGACATTTTGTGCTTATTTGAGACCTTATAATATCCATTACGTTTACTATTAGTTTAAAAGTGCTATGATACCAAAAAACAAAACAATCCCTAAGTATCATAGAATTCTAATTGCATCCCTTGACATAATAAAAAAAATCCTAAGAAATATCCCTAAGAAACGTAAGGCAGTCTAAAAGTGCTTTTAAAAAAAAACTCAAGATTAATATTTTTGAATGGTTTTAAAGCTTAAGTATTAAATATTGCACTATAATTCTTTTTTAATTTTTATGGGTAATTGTAACTCAATTACAGAATGTTCAAGAGTCAAATGCATTTCTAAACACATAATTATGTGAGAGATCATCCTATAGAGTAAAAGATCCATATTACACTCTGCAATTTACAGAGATCATCCTATAGAGTAAAAGATCCATATTACACTCTGCAATTTACAGCTGAAGATGCATGGATTTTGGAGAGTGGGTGGGTGCCAATGCCTTCTGGTCTACGTTCAGCCCCATGAAAATCGATCCAGCTTCACCAGTTGCACATTGCCATATCCTGAACAAGCCGAGTAAAAAACCATAAACATATGAGTAAATTTGATGCAGAAAAATCTAATCTCTCGCTAAGAAATAAAACAAGAAGATGAGGAGAGAATGAAGCTTGCTTACCAGTCATTGCATTTCACCAGCGAGCTCTGCTTCTAACTGTGCAGCGCATCTTCTTGTGGGTTAGAGACAGGTTCTTCAGAAATGATAGCCCGCTCAATTGTGTTTCGCAAACTTTCAGGATCTACTTGAATTATCTTAAGAGTATGAGGAATAGTGAGTGGGATCCTCGTTAGCTGCGGGCAATCATTCACAGTAATTTCTTCGAGACATTTGCATTCAAGTCTTCCAGAGTAAATGCTATTCAAACTTGGTAATTTCTTCAATACCAAAACCTTCAAATGAAGAAATGGAAACGCCATCTTACGGGTCCTTTTCTCTTCATCTGTTTCAATTATCACCCCCATGTTGTGACAATCTTCGACTACAATCACTTCCAGTCTAGTCAACAACCGAGGAGGGATCAGCACCTTCATTTTATGACATTTATGTATTACGATCTCTTTGAGACAGCAAATGGTGGGGAAAGTAGATCGATTTGAAGGTGCTTCAAAAAGGGTTTCTAACATCATCAAACCATCAAGGTGTAGAATCTCAGGCCTACTATATCCACCCGTTAATGGACATAGGATTCTCATGTTTTGACAATTCACAATGACTACTTTTGTTAATGAGATTTTGAACAGAAAAGTCGCATCGTCAATCATGAGGTCATACAACCAGGCCTCTGTAACTCGCCCTGACTTCGATTTCGTATAATTTAGATCTTCCAGTAAAGAGAAAGAAGGTCTTCCTACAGTAATCTTGCAAGCAATTAGTGCAGAAAAACCTCCAAATCGGGATGTTTCGAAATTTTCTACATCACTGAAGTTGCATTCCAAAGTTTCCAACCTCTGTAATCTCAAGACTTCATGTCCTTCAACTGGGAGAAAAACTCCAACTTTCTGATGAAGCTTGAGGAACTGTAATTTTGAGAGTTCAGATAAAATACCTGGCCGTAAAACACGCACCCCACTTCCATCAAGATTAAGATACCTGAGATCCTTCAGCCTTTCCATTCCCTCTGGCAAATTTTCAAGTCCAGTGTAACTGAGATCCAACTTCTTCAATGCCGTAAGCTCTGCTAATGAAGGTACATGACTCAGCTTTGCACACCATCCGAGCAACAACACAGTGAGACTCGTTCGATGACAGATAGAAGCTGGCAACTTCTCTATATCTGTGTCGGAAAGATCAAGAACCTTGAGTCTGATGAGGTGCTGGAAAAAAGACGACTCAACCAAATTCAATTTGTAGTTTCTGCATAATAATAAAGTTGAAAGTTTGGGGCACGTTGGTGAAAAGCCTGATGGAATTTCCTTGATTCTATTTTCCATGAGAGAAACTATCAACAAATTCTTTCTCCACCATTTTTTATCCGGTAATTCTGTTAATTGTGCACCTACTTGAACCCTACCCCCATGGCTTTCGTTCAATATTCTCCGAGCCATGTCCCAAATCAAATCATGCATCTTCACATATCTGTAATTTTCATCGTCCCAGAAACCTTCTAATAAGCTGGCATTTTGAAGTTGATCAAGCATGGTATGACCCCTATCAAATTGTTCATGACTCATCCACATTTCATCGACAATACCCTCGTCGATCAAATAGTCTATCAAGTCCTCTCTCCGGATGATCTTGCCTTTTGGAAATAGTGTGATGTGTAAGAAGCACTTCTGCAGTTCTGGATCGTTCAACTGGGCATAGCTAAATTTCAATACTCGAAATACCTCGGTTTCCATGTCACTTGGTCCAACTTCTGATATTCTCAGTCGTCGCAATGCATCTCTCCAACGATATTGATCATCCACTCCCTTCATGCTTCCAGCCATGGTCATGATTCCAAGAGGCAGACCAGCACACTCCACTCCCATGCTTCCATCCATTGTCATGATTCCAAGAGGCAGACCAGCACACTCCACTCCCTTCATGCTTCCAGCCATTGTCATGATTCCAAGAGGCAGACCAGCACACTCCTTAACAACAGACTCTGCAATCTGTTTCGTTTCAGGAGAAAGGCTAGCACCGTGCCCTAATTTTTCAAGGAACAAATTCCAAGCTTCACCCTCAGAAAGAGGCTCCACTTTGATTATCCTTTGGCAATCCATTTTTCTACATATGTCGAATGATCTAGTTGTGAAAATCAACTTACACCCGTCTGTTCTAAGAGGTATTCCCACTTTCTCAAGAGGAAAATGATCCCACAAATCATCAAGAATGAGAACATATTTTTTTTTCAGAGTCAACTCTGTCCACAGCTTCCCGGCTCTCATCACCGCATCTTTTTCATCCCCAAGATCCAAATCAAAATATTTCACAATGCGATCCTGCAATGCTTCAATGCTAAAGTCTTGGGACACAGTAATCCAACAAACATGATGAAAAATGTCTTGTCTCTCTTGATGAAGCTGATTATGGATATGGGTAGCCAAAGCTGTCTTTCCCACTCCTCCCATCCCGTAAATGCCAATACATGAGACCTCATCATTCAACAACCACGACCAGACATCTTTCATATTTCTTTCAAACGCTTGGCCCACTATCTTCGTTGTCGGCAAAAAATATCTTCTAGTCCTACGTCGCTTATGTACAGGGCTTTCAGAAGAGCTTCCTCTCTCAACAACAGAATGCTTATATTCCGGAAACATTATATTTCTACACATTCTTTGTCTAGTCTCGGGTTCATCTGTCATAAGTACGACAGGAGCTCTAGGTTGTTCAACAACCTCAGTCTCCCCACCAATCAAGATATCCATCCCTCCTAGTCCATCATCCGAACGAGGTTGTTCAATTGCTAAACCCCGAACAGGAGTTGAAGCTGCATTAGTTGCCTCATTATTGCTTGAACTTGGCACACTCCTATGTACAGGCCTTTTAGAAGAGCTTCCTCTCTCAGCAACAGACTGCATCAATTCCCAAGTCATCTTCTCTGTACCATTTCTAAACTCATCATCCCTCATCAATGAAGATGAGATGTTATTCATATCCATTTCAATTGGTTGATCTGCTGGCTCCGTTCCCAATCCAGTCTCGGGTGCATCACGCATAGACATGCGAGGGGCAACGTTTTCATCAGTAAGCAAAATCTCTCCCCCGATCAAGCTATTCATCCATGATGACAGTTCATCATCCAAAAGTGGTTGTCCTTGCATTTGTAAATCTTGCGCACGATCTGAACCTTCAGTAACTATTATATTATTGCTTGAACTTGGCATACTCCTATGCATTCTGTTAGGAAGCTGATCAAACGCTGCTCGCTGAACATCTGGAGTTACTTTTTCACAAAGTTTAACACCACCCCCTTTGACCCTTGCCAAATGATATTTTATCCTTGAAATGGACGTGCTTCCAGCGAATACACTCCCACAAAAAACGCACTTCAAAAAACCATCAGCCATTTTCTCAACATAACACCAAAATGGATCACTTCCTCTAATCATTTTTTCGTCTGTATTCTACCTACGGACATGAGAAAGAGCTTTCAAAATATTGAATTAAAATGGAACTTAAACTAATTGAGAATAACAAAGCAGCTAAATTTAAGATAAGAACTTGATCACAAGTGCTCTTCTGTCTAGACCAAAGTCAAGCTAAAACTTTCCAAGGATTTTGAACTTAAAACTTGCACAAATCAACAATTTCTTGAGCTTAGTGTTGCATCAAATAGAATGAGGACGGTAAACTTCAAACTTATAACTATTACTTCAACAAGGTTCTGATACCATGTAATAGAATCATCTCAACTAAAACTTAAGTTATTAGTTGAAACCATAATATAATTTATATTATTTTGTAAAAGATAGTCTTATTCTTTTCTCTTTTTTCCCATAACTATACAGCTGATCATATGAGTAATAACAAAACCATTACGTTTCTTTTTGCTTAGAAAACTCAACCTACATGTGTTGGAAAAGAAATGGCATGAAATAAGAGCAAAAAATAATCAAACTCAATTACCTGAGCAGGAGCAAGATGTTATCCAATGATTTGATAAAATCAGAAAAAAAGATGGGCCGGGAAGATTAAGTGTGGTTGTGGATAAGGATAGAACCAGTACGTTTGTTTGCTGGTTTTTGAAAAAGTTTAATAACCATGATAAGCTTTCAAAATAAATAAATAAAAATTAGTTGAGCATGGAGCTTCATACAGCCACCAATCCAGTCTTCCCTATAAACTTATCTTCTCATCCCATCCGAAGTCACAAACTCATTTAAAGCAACCCGTGGGTTCATAGATGGTACACCAATCTTGATTTTTTTTTCCCATTCACCCTCGGGTCAATGATGAAGAACTGTAGGCTTAGGTGGAGCATCCTAGTCAACATTATGAGTGGAAGGGCTTTAAGTATATAGTGGAAGGGCTTTAATTAATATAAAATCAAAAATTCAAAGAATAATGGCCAAATATATATAGATATATATAATTAATTAAATCATTAATTAATTGCAATCAAGGAAAAACTCAAAACAAATAAAAACCTTGGGAACAAAACAAATAAAGATATTTTAAAAAAATACAGTGTAATTTTGTTACAAAAAATAAAAGAGTAAGGACCCAAATGAAATGTAGCATATATAACCAATTTCAATTGGAGGATAATATTAAAACAAATTAAAACCTGAATAACAAAAAAATTTAAAGGAACCAAAAACAAACCAAAAATCAAAAGAATAAAGATTAAATGAAAACCTATATATATAATTAGTTTCAATTGAAGGGCACAATTTAAAAAAATCAAATTTTTCATTGAAGAAATTAGAAATAAAATCAAAATCAAAAGAACAGAGACTAAAATAAAACATTTACAACATGAAGGACTTACAGGTAATTTACAACGGCAAAACAAAGAAAGGGTTAAAAAAATAAAAATCGTTCACCGGTGCTTCACCGACACGCACCGTATTGTTTAATTCTTCCCTTAAAAATATTTTCTTTCTTCAGGTGTTGCGCTTCCTGCTGTGTTCAAGATTAATAATAATTTTAATGTAAGTGAACTAAATAAAACATTAAATAATAATACAACATCAATGCCATCAAAGTAAACTCTTTGCTTTCTAACTAAACAGGTCTTAAACCTTAATTATTTGTCTTAAACTTTAATTATTGCTTTCAAATTAGAGAGAAACCGATAAGAACTTTGATTGACTTCAAAGAAAAGAAATTTCAAGATAACGTATTTGCTGATATTAAGCAAATAATGTATCAACAAAGTAGATGGTTTGAAAGGTTAATCTGGATTCATGTTTATTGGGCTCTTTATAACTTAATTTTTTCCCGCCAATTTCACAATTGAACATTATGTTATTTTTCACAATTGAACATTATGTTATTTGGAAGTGAGGCTTCCTATTTTTTTTTATTCTTTTTTCTATAGGATTATCACAATCTTATCACACGGTAAAAGGTGAATTTAGTTTGTTTTTGCCTCAATATTTAAAATGTAAAGATGTCATCTTGCTATGTTTCTATATCAACATCTAAAAGCTTTATTGTACAATACGCATAATATTTTGAACTCATAATTATTTATTTCCTAGAACACACGTTGACAATGTATTTTTTTTACACGTTAAGAAAAAATAATTCAACCTGCAGGGTAACACAAATAACTATCTTGTTAACACAAACTCTAAATCATGTAGGGAAAACATTATGGATGTTCACAATTTTCTCCATTTTACCCCTCTCATCACAATATTTATGCAATGGAATGGGGGGTATTTTTGTCTTTTCACATGGACACAAATGTTGTTTAAAAAATCATTGGGGCATAATTATTTTTTTTGAATTGTGGAATTACTAAAACAACCTTTTAGAAAAAAAAAATAGATATTTGGTCAGGGGCTTTGTAGTAATTTTTCTTTTAAAATGAACAATTATCTTCATCTCTTTTTTTTGTTTTTGTTATTTTTGAGTTGGGGGTCATGGGCATTTATGTCTTTAAATAATATAAAAAAAGAAAAGAAAATATTCCGAACAGGTATAAGCACGCGCCAGCGATTGGACGCTGCACACACCCTTCAAGCAGCTGGTGTTGTGGCATTCTACTATCAAATGTCAGTTGACTTCGTCTCTTTTGAAGTGATTTCATATCCTCTTTCTGATGGTGCAGAGTTTGTTAGAGGGAGATAGATGGTTTGTCATCAGTGGTCTTCTCTCTCTCCTCCCCTAAAAAGTATATGTTGACCCTCTATGTTCTGATTGTTTCAATTTCAATTATTATTCTATTGATTTTTATTTAATTTTTTCCTTGACTCTTTAGTTAAAGTTTTATTGGTTTTCAACTTCAACATTTTATTTTGTTGAATTTTTTGAATTTGATCTTCATTCTATTGATTTTTTTTCAAATATCCAGTGATTGCTTACTTGATAGGATTGACATTTGGAAAGTTGCTTTCTATCTGCCTAAAAGATTCATTCATTTACGCATGGAAGAAAGGTTCCATAAACAGCTTGACATTTTGTGTTTATTTTAGTCCTTATAATATCCATTACCTTTACTGTTAGTCTTGTGCAATGATACCAAAAAACAAAACAATCCCTAAATATCATAGAATTCTAATTGCATCCCTGGACATAATTGTAAGTGCCTGTTTAACGTGGCAATCTAAAAGTGCTTTTCAAAAAAGAAAATCACTTCAGAATAATATTTTTTAATTGTTTTAAAGCTTAAGTAGTAAATATTGTACAATAATTCTTTTTTAATTTTTATGAGTAATTCGGCTCAATTACAAATGATTTTTAGTTTCGAGTAAACCTAATCCTCTTAGACACTTTTTGCAAGTCCGGGTTAAGCGATTAAAACCTCGGTTGTCCCAGACTTTTACAAGGTGAACACGCCATAACTCGAACCCGAGACCTGCAAGACAAATCTCAAGTTTTTTATCATAACGCCACATCAATTGGGGACCTCAATTATGGATTTTGGAGAGTGGGTGGGTGCCAATGCCTTCTGGTCTACGTTCAGCTCCATGAAAATCGATCCAGCTTCAGCAGTTGCACAGTACCATATCCTGAACAAGCCGGGAGGAGCTAACCACAATAAATCACTGCAAAACAGGATTAGAAAACCATAAACGTAATGGGTGCTGAGAAATGAATATTGAAACAGATGAGTAAATTTGATGCAGAAAATCTGTAAGAATTCAAAATACTTATAGACAACATGTAAGTGAAAATGAAAATGGAAGTACCAACAGATAGCCAAAGCTTAGAAGAAAAAAAAACAATTAAGAACAACAACAATTACAAAACTAGAATTGAATTGAATTACAGGATAAATTTTAGAAATCAAAAGTCATTAAGATTAAGTTTCATAGAAGAAGAAAATTCAAAAGAAACCACTACTATTAACATAGGAAAGATAACAGTAAATTCATGATCAAAACCAGAATAATTAAATAAATAAAAAAGTCAAAGTTGAATAGACTGACCTGTGTAGTAAAGAATCCAGGAATTCAGAGCCAGAAAGTCAAATTAAAGTCATCCATCTTCACACATCCAAGACAAGAAACAAATCCCATGTAGCTTCTATCTCAATAATTGTTAAAAAAAAAGACACGAATATACAAAGAGAGATTCAAACAGAACAAAACGAAAACGGGACAAATACTTGTTCTTTTATTCTCGAAGTATTTGGGTTTAAGTACAACAGTGCACGTTGTTTTACAATTGAGACACAACTTATAGCCAACTTATATTTGGGTTTAAGTACTTTTCTTGTTACTTTACACAGTACCTATAACAGGTAATTAACGGCTATATTTAACAAAATCTCATCTCTCGCTAAGAAAAAAAACAAGAAGAGAGGAGAAAATGAAGCTTGCTTGCTTACCAGTCATTGCATTTCACCAGCGAGCTCTGCTTCTAACTGTGCAGCGCATCTTCTTGTGGGTAAGAGACAGGTGTTGAAGTATGAACACAATGTGTGAGACCTCAACAATGGTATGCAAACTTTCTCCCCACCATTGTTGAAAATGGTTACTAACCCACCATTCTTCCAACCCACCATTGTTGAAAGTGGTGAATTTGGTGGCCAACCATTAAAGATTGTCTCCTCACTCTTGCTATAAATAGAGGAGCTTCTTAGAGCTTTAGACATCATTGAGTGAAGAACACAAGTGAATGTGTTGTGTAGAGAGAGCTAAAGAGTGAGTTGAGTTGAGTTGAGTTGTTTCTCCTCCTCCTTGTATTTGTATTATTGTTTGCTTAATACAAATCAGTAGCTCCGTGGAGTAGGCAAGTTGCCGAACCACGTAAATATTGTGTGTTAATCCGCTGCCGTCTCTAACAACTGGTATCAGAGCTGTTGGTGTAGGTGTTTGATTTTTTGCAGAAAAATCAAAGTGCTCAAAAACGTGTTTTGAGCATCTGATCTTGTAGAGGAGGTCACCACGATTCCAACGGTGTATAGTTCATTTAATTTGGAGTTGAAACGAAGGAGTTATTGCCGGTCAAAGTTTTGACGAGAAAAGTCAACGCCACGTCACCGGCCAGTCAACGCCACATCATCACTCCAGTCACCGCCACGTCATCGGTCCAGTCACCGGTCCAGTCACCGCCACGTCATCGGTCCAGTCACCGGTCCAGATAATGGTGAGCCTGAAAGTCTTGAAGAAGCTACAAGAGCTGAAGAATCAAGCAAGTGGGAGCTAGCCATGAAAGATGAGATGGATTCCTTGTCAAGAAACCAGACATGGGAATTGACTCCACTACCTAAAGGGAAGACAACCTTGCATAATAAATGGGTGTACAGGATTAAAGAAGAGCATGATGGAAGCAAACGATTCAAGGCAAGACTTGTCATGAAGGGATTTCAACAAAAGGAAGGTATCGATTATACAGATATCTTTTCTCCAGTGGTAAAGATGACTACAATCAGATTAGTATTATCAATTGTAGCTGCAGAAGATCTACATCTTGAGCAGTTAGATGTGAAGACTGCTTTTCTACATGGAGATCTAGAAGAAGATATCTACATGAAGCAACCAGAGGGTTTCTCAGAAAAGGGAAAAGAGAACATGGTTTGCAAGTTGAAAAGGAGTTTATATGGTTTGAAGCAAGCTTCGAGGCAATGGTACAAGAAGTTCGACAACTTTATGTGCAACAATGGGTTCACACGTTTGCAAGCAGACCATTGTTGTTATGTAAAGAATTTTGGGTCATCATATATCATCTTACTGATATATGTAGATGATATGCTAGTTGCAGGATCTAGCATCGAGGAGATCAACAAGTCGAAACAACAATTGTCAAAGCGATTTGAAATGAAGGATTTGGGAGATGCAAAACAAATCCTTGGCATGAGAATCATCGAGAGACAGAGATAAAGGTACTCTGAAACTTTCACAAGAAGAGTATGTGAAGAAAGTGCTCCATAGGTTCAAGATGGATGGAGCAAAGCCAATAAGCACACCTTTGGCTAAACATTTCAAACTTACTAAGGAGCAGTCACCTAAAACTGAAGAAGAAAGGAACTATATGAATACAGTTCCTTACACGTCAGCAATCGGAAGTCTCATGTATGCTATGGTATGTACAAGACCAGACATTGCACATGCAGTGGGAGTTGTGAGCAGATACATGAGCAATCCTGGCAAACAACACTGGGAAGCAGTCAAATAGATTATGAGGTATTTGAAAGGTACTTCAAATACATCCTTATGCTTCACAAAGTCAGACTTGAAGCTTCAAGGATATGTAGACGCTGATTTAGCCAGTGATATCGACACAAGAAAAAGTACTACAGGGTTTGTGTATACTCTGGTAATACTGATTGTATGTTGGGCTTGAAGCTACAGAAGATTGTTGCTCTTTCTACAAATGTGTTGAATATGTAGCGATTCATGAAGTCGGGAAGGAGATGGTTTGGTTACAAAGCTTCTTGGAAGAATTAGGCAAGAAACAACATAAAGGCATTCTGTACAGTGACAGTCAGAGTGCTATTTTTCTTGCGAAGAATCCAGCCTTTCATTCTAGGACAAAACACATACAGTTGAGATATCATTTTATTCGGTCTCTTCTTGATGATGGACAATTGATACTTGAGAAGATTCGAGGTTCGGAGAATCCTGGTGACATGCTGACAGAGAAAGTACCTATAGAAAAATTGAAGCTGTGCAAAGCTTTCAGTTGGACTTCAAGACTAAAGGGATTGACACCATTGTGTTCAAGTGGGAGATTGTTGAAGTATGAACACAATGTGTGAAACCTCAACAATGGTATGCAAACTTTCTCCCCACCATTGTTGAAAATGGTTACTAACCCACCATTCTTCCAACCCACCATTGTTGAAAGTGGTGAATTTGGTGGCCAACCATTAAAGATTGTCTCCTCACTCTTGCTATAAATAGAGGAGCTTCTTAGAGCTTTAGACATCATTGAGTGAAGAACACAAGTGAATGTGTTGTGTAGAGAGAGCTAAAGAGTGAGTTGAGTTGAGTTGAGTTGAGTTGAGTTGTTTCTCCTCCTCCTTGTATTTGTATTATTGTTTGCTTAATACAAATCAGTAGCTCCGTGGAGTAGGCAAGTTGCCGAACCACGTAAATATTGTGTGTTAATCCGCTGCCGTCTCTAACAACAGGTTCTTCAGAAATGATAGCCCACTCAATTGAGTTTCGCAAACTTTCAGGATCTACTTGAATTTTCTTAAGAGGATGAGGAATAGTGAGCGGGATCCTTGTTAACTGCGGGCAATCATTTACAGTAATTTCTTCGAGAGAATTGCATCCAAGTCTTCCAGAGTATATGCTATTCAAATTTGGTAATTTCTTCAATACCAAAACCTTCAAACGACGCAATGGAAATGTCATCTGATGGATCCTGTCCTCTTCATCTGTTTCAATTATCACCCCAAGGTGGTGACAATCTTCGACTACAATCACTTCCAATTGGAGGGTAGACAACAACCAAGGAGGGATCAGCACCTTCATTCTATGACATTTATGTAGTACGATCTCTTTGAGATTGTCAAAGGGGGGAAGAGTAAATCGAATTGAAGGTGCTTCAAAAAAGGTTTCTAACATCGTCAAACCACCAAGGAGTAGAATCTCAAGCCTTCTAAATCCATAGAATGGACATAAGCTTCTCATGTTTGGACAATTCACAATGACTATTTTTGTAAATGAGATTTTGAACAGAAAAATTGCATTGTCAATCATGAGGTCATAAAACCAAACCTCTTTAACTAGCTCTGACTTCGATATTGTATAATTTAGATCTTCGAGTAAAGAGAAAGAAGGTCTTCCTACAGTAACCTTGCAAGTAATTAGTCGACCAACACCTGCGCTGTTGAAAATTATGAAATTTTCTAGATCATGGAAGTTGCATTCCAAAGTTTCCAACTTTTGTAAGCTCAAGACTTCATGTCCTCTAACCGGGAGAAAAGCTCCAAATTTCGATGAAGCTTGAGGAACTGTAATTTTGAGAGTTCGGATAAAATACACGGTCGTAAATCACGCACCTCACTTCCATCAAGATTAAGATACCGAGATCCTTGACCTTTCCATTCCCTCCGGCAAATTTTCAAGTCCGAGTATAGCTGAGATCCAACTTCTTCAATGCCGTAAGCTCGCTAATGAAGGTACATAACACGACTTTGCACACCATCCGAGTAACGATGACAGTGAGGCTCGTTAGATGACAAATAGAACCCGGCAACTTCTCTATATCCGTGTCGGAAAGATCAAGAACCTCGAGATCGATGAAGTGCTTGGAAAAAGACGACTCAACCAAATTCAATTTGTAGTTTCTGCATAACAATAAAGTTGAAAGATTGGGGCACCTTGGTGAACATTACGATGGAATATCCTTGATTCTATTTTCCATGAGAGAAACTATCAACTGATTCTCTCTCCACCATGTTCCATCAGGTAATTCGTTAATTGTGCACCTGCTTGAACCCTACCACCCGGACTTTCGTTCAATATTCTCCGAGCCATATCCCAAATCAAATCATGCATCTTCACATATCTGTAATTTTCATCGTCCCTGGAACCTTCTAATAAGTCGGCATTTTCAAGTTGATCAAGCATGGTATGACCCCTATCAAATTGTTCACGCCTCCTCCACATTTCCTCGACAATACCCTCATCAATCAAATACTCTATCAAGTCCTCTCTCGGATGATCTTGCCTTTTGGAAATAGTGTGATGTGTAAGACGCACTCTGCGAGTCGTTGGATCGTTCAACTGAGCATAGCTAAATTTCAATACTCGAAATACCTCGGTTTGCATGTCACTTGGTCCAACTTCCGGTATTCTCGATCGTAGCAATGCATCTCTCCAATGATATTCAGCTTTCACTCCCTTCATGCTTCCAGCCATTGTCATGATTCCAAGAGGCAGACCAGCACACTCCTTCACAACTGACTCTGCAATCTGTTTCATTTGAGGAAAACATCTAGTAGCGTCTCCTAATTTTTCAATGAACAAATTCCAAGCTTCACCCTCAGAAAGAGGCTCCACTTTGAGTGTCCTTTGGCAATCCATTTTTGTACATATGTCCAATGATCTAGTTGTGAAAACCAACTTACACCCGTCTGTTCTAAGAGGTATTCCCATTTTCTCAAGAGGAAAATGATCCCACAAATCATCAAGAATGAGAACATATTTTTTTTTCACAATCAACTCTGTCAGCGACTTCCCGACTCTCACCACCGCATCTTTTTCATCCCCAAGATCTAAATCAAAAGATTTCACAATGCGATCCTGCAATGCTTCAATGGTAATGTCTTGGGACACAGTAATCCAACAAACATGATGAAAAATGTCTTGTCTCTCTTGACAAACATGATGAAGCTGATTATGGATATGGAAAGCCAAGGCTGTCTTTCCCACTCCCCCCATCCCGTAAATGCCAATAGATGAGACCTCATCATTCAACAACCAGGACCAGACATCTTTCATATTTCTTTCAAACCCTTGGCCCACTATCTTCGTTGTCGGCAAAATATATCTTATAGTCCTCTGTCGCTTATGTACAGGGCTTTCAGAAGAGCTTCCTCTCTCAACAACAGAAGGCTTATATTCCTGAGACATTATATTTCTACACATTCTCATAACATCATCCATCATTGATGAGGACTGTCGCGACGGCGATTTTTTGCGACGCGCTTCGCGCCCCGCCTTCACCCCGAGGATTCGGGGGGACAACGACGCGCGGTGAAATGGAGGGGTATTTTTATAGTCATAAACATTACGACTATAATTATTGGGAGTCGCCACCTAGTATTAAGGTTACTAGGAACCTATTGGTATGCGAGAGTCTAGGGTAAGGAGACTTATTGTGCAAGGGGAAGACGCATCACCCCCAGTGCACCCTACCTAAGGCAAGCTGCATTGTTGTTTGATTGTTTTTCCTAAATCATTATTTTTGGTCTCCCCTAAAGTTCGACATAGATTTCTCCCCATGAGAGAATCTCTATCTCGTTAAGAGACTAAAAAAAATGAATTTTTGCACTATATTTTAAAAATCTTATTTTTATTTATCCACAGGTGTACATTACAGTATAATTTTACACCATGATAGATAGGACAAAATAATTGTGAAATTATTTTTGACATTTTGGCCGAATGCCAATGGATAATCATAAACTGTTTATAATATCCAAATTTTCGTTTTAAAAATATGGAAAAATATGCAACATATTTTTTTTAAAATACAATGAGAAACAATTTGGAATTCGGCCGTATGCAATAAAACAAAATACCTTTTTTTTTAAATTTTCCTTTTAAAAAAACGTTTTTTTTATTTTTTTTTATTTTTTTATTTTTATATTTATATTTGAGTGCAGTCATCGACTGGTGAGTGACTGACCTGCCGATCTGAGCTGGGCTTCCAGCCTCACGGGCTGGAAGCCCAGTTTGGCTTGACAGAGGTTGGGCCGGGCACAAAGCCCGGCCCAACGAACGCGCAGGGAAGTGAATTCAATTCACTTCCCTTGCATGTAAAATGCAGAGAAGATGAACAGTAGATTCTGAATTTTCCGAGTGTGATAAAATGAGAAAGTGTTAATACCTTCGTGTAGAGGACGTCGAGGTGGTTCTTTTGGTCGTGGTGGCGTCGTAAACGGAGACTCGTGGTGGCCGGGAGGAGGGCTGAAAGTCGCCGGTTCTGGGCTGTGTCGTCGCTGCTGGCCCTTCTGTTCGCTGCTGTTGCTGTCGTTCTTTGTCAGAGATGGAGGTCACGACTGGGCTTGCTGGTGACGGAGCTGAGGAGGGAGAGCTCACGGTGGTGAGAGGCAGAGAGGGGTGGCTGCTGTTGTGATTGTTGCTGGTGCTAGTTGAGAGAAAGAGACACCGTCGGGGAGAGAGAGACGATGTTGTTGCTGCCGCGAGGAGGGAAAGTTGCTGGTTGCGATTGTCAGTGGTGGTGGCTGGAGTTGGTGGCCGGAGTGATGGCCGAAAGGGAGATGATGATTCTGAAACTAGAGAGAGAGATGCATGTCGGGGAGAGAGAGAGAGGGAAAATTTTGCAAACCGAGAGGAAGAAAATCAGTTATGTTTTCTACGTAAATTTCCTTTGCTTTTCTTCTGGTTTTTTCTCTATTTTCTCTCTTTTCCTCTGCTTCCTTCTCCTCCCGTTCGTGAAAACCCGTTTTACATGCAGGTTGTAATATTTTTTAGTTTCTTCTCCCCCTCCCCCTGTTTGCTCGAGCTTCAATATTTATAGCAGAAAACCAGCCCTTCCTCTGTAAGCCCAGGATCACCTCCTGCTTTTCCCTAGTAAAATGGAATGAGGGACTTCGTGCATGTAACCGAGGATCGCCTCCTGCTTTACCTAGTAAAATGGAATTAGGGACTTCCCAGGCAACGCATGCCCATGGGTGGCGTGCCGGCGTTTGCATGCGCAGAGATGGCTAAAGATCAACTTGGTCCCTCATTTTTAGTCAGCTCAATTGCACCCCTAATTTGTTCTAAAATTCTTTTATTTTTATTTTTTTTTTGCAATCATGTCCCCGTGAAAAATTCAGAGTTATCCTTAAATTTTGCTTGTCTTTTATTTTGGCCCTTGATTTCCAATTTATGCCATTTGACCCACGATTGACCCTTAAACTCTCAATTGTTTTCAATTGGACTCCTGATTTTGCATAGTTGCCTTGGAAAAATTCCATTTAGCCTCCGAAAATTCCAAACTTCTTAATCGAGCCCAAATTAAATTCTAGAACTTGATTTTTCACTGATTAAGCCGTTAATAAAATTATTTTGACCAACTTAAAGTATAATTAAGTCCTTGCACTTAATTAAATCCTTTAATTGGACCCTCAATTAATTCCCAAACATAATTATATTTTAAAATTAGCCGACGATTAAATCAAATTGGCCCATAAAAATATAATTATATCCCTCGACTTAATTCTTATACAGATTTATCCGATGATAAAAATACTTTTGTCTTAAATCTGTATTTTCCTCTATCTTGGGGACAAAAGAGACACAATCGTTCTTGCGGAAACACTCAAAAATTCACCATTGATTTATCCGACCCTTTTTCTTTATTTTTGTTATTTTTGGTATATTTTGGGGAGTCACCCAAAAATTGGGTGATGACAAGGACGACATGCTTTTCGTGTTCGTTTCAAAAGACTGATGTGCTTGCTCTGTTCTTTGTCTAGTCTCGGGTTCATCTGTCATAAGTACGACAGCTCTAGGTTCCTCAACAAGCTCAGTCTCCCCACGAATCAAGATATCCATCCATCCTAGTCCATCATCCAAACGAGGTTGTTCTTCTTGTTCAATTGAAGCTGCATTAGTTGCCTCATTATTGCTTGAACTTGGCACACTATTATCTACAGGCCTTTTAGAAGAGCTTCCTCTCTCAGCAACAGACTGCGTAAATTCGCAAGTCATCCTATTGCTGAACTCAACATCCCTTTTCAATGAAGATGAGATGTTATTCATATCCATTTCAAATGGTTGATCTACTGGCTCTGTTCCCAATCCAGTCTCGGGTGCATCAGGCATAGGCAAAATCAAGCTATCCACCCATGTTGACAGGTCATCATAAAAAACTGGTTGTCCTTGCATTTCTAAATATTGCGGACGATCTGAACCTGCAGTAACTATTATATTTTTGCTTGAACTTGGCATACTCCCATGCATTCTCTTAGGAAGCTGATCAATCGCTGCTCGTTCAACATCTGGAGTTACTTTTTCACAAGGTTTAACACCACACCCTTTAACTTTTGCCAAATGATATTTTATCCTTGAAATGGAAGTGCTTCCAGCAAATACACTTCCACAAAAACCGCACTTCAAAAAACCATCAGCCATTTTCTCAACATAATACCAAAATGGATCACTTCCTCTAATCATTTTTTCGTCTGTATTCTACCTACGGACAGCAGAAAGAGCTTTCAAAATATTGAATTAAAATGGAACTTAAACTAACTGAGAAAAAAAAAAAGAGCTATACAGCTGATCATATCAGTAATTTAAAAACCAGTACGTTTCTTTTTGCTTAGAAAGCTCAACCTACATGTGTTGGAAAAGAAATGGTGTGAAATAAGAGCAAAAAATAATCAAACTCAATTACCTGAGCAGGAGCAAGATGCTATCCAATGATTTGATTAAATCAGGAAAAAAAAAGATGGACGGGGAAGAGTAAGTCTGTTAGAGACGAGTGATAGAGCTTCGGCTTGTGTGGTTGTGGATAGATTCAGACAGAGAAGCAGATGGCAGTGGAAAAAAAGTCAAACTTTCACTCATGGATTCAGATAGGTAAGCCTCTGATTTCTTCTTCTTCTACTTTCTTGCAGATGGCAGAGAAAAGGTATCTTCACAACTGGAGAGGTTCGACTTTTCTGTAGCTGGTAGAGAAAAGAGAGAAGATGGAGAGGGAGAGACTACCCGTTTGCTTGCTGGTTTTGACAAAGGTTATTCTAAAAAATTAATTATAAAAATATTTACATATCTTGACTGTAAATTAATTTATAGATAGTAATTTAACCCCTTATCATTTGCATGTGCATGAAGGAATAGGAAGGCCAAATGCTTCAAATAGTTTCATCTTCAAATTCAGAGGAGTAAAGATGGGTAGGAGGAGGAGTAAAGATGGATATCGAATAATAATAATAATAAACAAAATCACCTTATTTATGGATATGTAAGTTTGTATTGGACATATGTAAAAGGTAAGTTTGTATGTAAGTTTGGTTTAGCATATGTATGGAACTTTGAAGGAGGATCATGTCTATGTGTTAGTTATGGATCTAGAAATTGGGTCATGATAGTATCATTATCAACTTATGCTTAGCTACAATAAATCAAGAATAAAATCCGGAAAAAAAACATAGAGTTTTTTAAGATTAATGTTTCATTCATTTATAATTTGTTTAAATCATGTTAACAAAATAAATTTCCTAACACCAAGCATAACAACACACTTTTTTTTTCTTTTTTTTTAACTTTGGTTCTTCAATTTAGTTTTCAATTGATATCTCTTTTCTTTAATTAGTCTAACTATTTTTTAAATAGTAATTAATCTACCTCAAAAGAATTATTGTAATTTGTTTCAAGTCTTTTTTTCTTCTATTAAATCTTTAATCAATAAGTTATATTTACATGATATATTTATAATAACAAAAATCAAACATATTTAATAACCATGATAAAACTTTAAAATAAAATAAATAAAAATTAGTGAGCTTCATCTAAGCCACCAATCTAGTCTTACCTCTAAGCATATCATCCCATCCGAAGCCACAAACTCATTTAAAGCAACCCGTGGCTTCATCTAAGCTTCAACTCGCTCGTTTCTGTTCATTGGTTCTCGAGCCAGACATCGAAGTATCACTTTCCTTCCCTTCGATGTTGAATACTGATCGAAACAACCCGTTCCTTTTCCCCCATGCACGCTGTAGGAGAATGAGATAAGGTTTTAGCTGTAACAAATTTTCCAGCCATTGATTTTAGCTAGCTGTAAGAGAATGAGATAAGGTTAGAAAATGTGCGACCGTACTCACCCTGTCAACAATTACCAAGATCGTATCCTTGCAAAGTAAGATTGATAATCCTTCAATGAAATATAAGGTGACATGTCATAAGGCTGTGAATTTCATTCTAGCAAGCATTTTTTTTTTTATTAAAACAATATATAAGCAATTTTTTTTATTAAATTTTAATTCAACATACATCATTCACATAAAAATATATTAAAAAATGCCAAATATATTAAGAAAGCAAATTGTACAATTTATGATGAAAAAAGCGTGAATAAAAATCTTCATCATTAACATAACAATAACGTTTGAAAGTTTAAGTTCCTTATAGCTTCATCATCTTAAAATCTATAGACATAATAAAAAATAATAAAAACTAAATAAAAAACGTTAGTACTTGTACTTAAGTGGAGCATCTTATTCAAAATTATGAGCTGAAGGGTCACTGGGAATGGCTTCTCATCAGACAATTTTGAGCACTTGAACATACAATCTGAAATTGAGAATGCAGTGGTAGGAACTTGGAAGCTGAATTGACAGGAAAAAAAACAAGCAAGTACTTCGCCAAACTTTACACATAATCCTGAGAAAAGTAAATTTTGGATCACTCTATTTCTGAGATGGCTGCCAGCCCTTGGTGGCGGCGTCTCGCTGGCATGCGGTGGCCTGCACTGGTTCTCTTAGGGACAGTACTGGAGCTAAAAGGATCAGGAGGCTTTGTTAAGTTTTCTCCTTCCCCTGCAAGCATCTGGACAACAGTTTGCATGGAAGGACGCTCTGCTGGGTTCCACTGAATACACCATAGTCCCACAATTGCTAGTTTCTTTGCAGTTTTAGCATCTTCATCTCCATCAATATGAAACCGCAGGTCTTCTTCTGTTTCTAAGAGATTATAAATCCATTCCGGGAAGTATATCTGCTCTCCATTTTCTGCTGTGTCATCCATGTTCTTCCTTCCCCCGACCATTTCCAACACCAGCATACCAAAGCTGTAAACATCTGATTTAGAGGAGACATTCCCGAAGTTCCTGGAGAACACTTCTGGGGCAATGTAGCCAACGGTCCCCCTAGCAGTCGTCATGGAAATAGCACTTTTATCCCTGGAGCACAGCTTAGCCGTCCCAAAATCAGAGATTTTGGGATTGAATTCGTTATCGAGCAGGATGTTCTGTGGTTTGATATCAAAATGGAGGATTCTTTGATCACACCCCTGGTGAAGATATTCAATCCCTTTGGCTATGCCTAGAGCAACACGATTCAACCTTTCCCAGCCACGAAAATGGTTCCTTGAGTCTGCTGAGGATATGAACTTCTGTAACGAATCATTTGGCAAGTAGTCATAAACAAGAGCTCGCCTAAATCCATCAGCACAGAAACCGATCAAGCGAACCACATTGACATGGTGAATCCTTGCCATCGTTCCCACTTCGTTGATGAACTCCTCCCCTTCTCCGATGGAATTATTGAGGAGCTTCACAGCTACAGAAATTTCATTGCTTAGCTTTCCTTTAAAAACGGTGCCATAAGCTCCTTGGCCCAATTCATCCCTGAATTGATTTGTGATCCTCTTGAGATCAGCATAGGAGAACCTGGTGGGATTCAGTGTTCTGTAATCATCCAAAAACACCTCACACTACAAAAAAAGAGGGTCATTTGCAACGGCTTCATCCGTTGCAAATTATAAAGAAAGCCGTTGCTAATATTAATTAGCAACGGCATTTGCAAGGGAAAGAATCCGTTAGAAATAGGTGGATTCAAAATTCGTTTGCAATGGCATAGCCGTTGCACAATATTTTGCAACGGCGTAGCTGTTGCAATGGGACCCGTTGCAAAAACACCTTTTGCAACGGGAATCCCGTTGCAAAAACAACTTTTGCAACGGGAATCCCGTTGCAAATGCAACGGCTGTACCGTTGCCGTTGCAACGAAAGGACCGTTGCCGTTGCAACGGTCTTGCCATTGCAGTTGCAACGGGCTTGCCGTTGCAGTTGCAACGGTCGAGCCGTTGCCGTTGCAACGGGGTTACCGTTTCCGTTGCAACGGGATTGCCGTTGCAGTTGCAACGGTCGAGCCGTTTCAGTTGCAACGGGATTGCCGTTGCAATTGCAACGGTCAGAACATTATTTAAATATTTAGATTTTTAAAATCTAGTTTTTATATATTTTAATTTTAATTAATTACAACTAAATCTTTTAAAAGCACTAGCAAATATTTAAATATTATTAGTATTGAAAATAACATAAATATGGTGGAAATAAAATTTAAAAGATTAATTAAAAGTCTTAATACAATACTGATTCGATTACATTTACATGACTAAGTAAATAAACATGAAACTTAAAAATAAATATTTTAAAGTGTTTAAGGCGGAAATGATCTACGATGTTGTTGATGAGAGGAAGATGGACCATTATATGGCATTTGAGGTCGAGGTCGATGTCCTGGTGCCATTGTAGGTGATGGCATCGACGGAGCCACAGGTGTTGACATACTTAGACCCATATGTCCTACCAAGAGCTTAAGACAATCTTTAATGGAAGACATTTCATTTCTCATTTCATTTCTCATATCATCAATAGCTTCACGATTTTGTTGCAATTGCTCTTCATACCGTCTAGTAGTTGTTGTGCTTGGATATGATGAATTTACTGAGTAGGTATGTGAAGAAGAACTCACGTCAACGGAGTTCATGGATTATTCATGGCCAAGACAAAAAAAAAACAAATACTTAACAAAACATCAAACACACAACACCAAAACACATAGGAGCAACACACAGCAACACCATACACAACAATATGCATTAAATCGATATTCATACTCAAATGACACAATCAACAAATTACACTAACCTTTCAAGCGAATTTAATACAATTTGAAGTCAAAAGATATTGATTGATGTTCCTTTAAAAAACCCTGCGTAGAGAGATGTTGTTAGTACTTTCAGAAGTTGAGTTATATTACTAACAAAAGATAAATTAAAATCAACTAAGAAATAACCTTAGCTCCCTGGAATCTCTAGTAGAAATTGAGTTATATTACGGACATGAACTGCTGTTACATTCAAAAAGGTTGACAGAGATAAGAGACGCTATCTTGAATTAAATAATTCAGCAAATGCTTGATTTATTTTTGCAGTAAACAATCGTGTTAATTACTTGGCAAAACAGAGTGAAAAATAGCAACAGAACCTCCTGTAAAAAAGTAAGCAGGCTGAGCCTCGGGAGTTCCCATGGCAACATCAATAACTAATGGAAAACTGTCAGAAACATCAAGAACCTGAAAATTCTGCAAGGACCACAGTGCAACAGGAAGAGCACCAGCAAATTTATTCTCTCTTAACTCCAAAACTCTCAATTTTGCAAGACTCGAAAACAAACCATCCGGTAATCTACCCTCCAATCGATTATCCCTCAACACCAACACTTCCAAATTCCTCATCCGCATAATCTCTACATGCAACAGCCCGGATAACGCATTCATGCTAAGATTAAGCTCAACCAAGCTAGAAAGATTACCCAATTCAACAGGCACTGAACCCATAAGACTATTATCAGACAAATTCAAACAAATCCTACTTTGGCTATTAACTAGTTCATAATTTAATTTTTAGTTCTTTGGTAAATTTTAGATGTTTCATTTTCTGGATTTTGTTTTGCAATGTTGTAACAGTGTCCATGAAAAGTGACTTCTCTCAAAATATTATCCAAAACAAAACCATGGATGTATGGCTGATAAACCAAAAACCAATGCACTTACAGATTACAGAATGATGTAAGAAATACGACTTAAACTTTTTTGTGCCTAGCTATGCTAAAAAATTGCAAGAAAATCTAATAGAAAGCTCCCCCAAAACTCCCTAAACCCTAAACTAATTTAGAAACTAAGAAAATAAACAAAAAACTGAGCAGAAATTTGAATTTTTAAATGGTGACCGTACCTTCGTTGTTCCACGGTGACGTTGCAGCTGGGTTTCTGGTGCAGAGGGGAGGATCCCGACGAGGTGGTGCTCGGAGTTGATGGTTGATTTTGCTGAACCGAGAGGGAGAGAGAGAGAGAAGGTCACCGTTTTTCGAAAATGAAGAGAAAAAAGAGAAGAATTCCGAAGGGAAAGAGCTGGTTTTAAAGAGTGAAGGTCACCGTTTTTCGAAGGGAAAGTGAGGCGGCCGGGAAGAAGAGAGAAGAAGGGAAAGGTCTGGTTTTGCTGTAAATGGGTGTAAAGAGGAAGACAGTGGAGATGTCATTGTTTTCAATAAAACGGTGCGTTTCACATTTATTTTCATTTAGCCCGCCCATCCCATGTCTAGAGCGGGAGCTTTCTTTTCTTTTCGGCATTTTATTAGTAAACAAGAAACAATTATTAATACATAAGTATTAATCGGTGAATTATTTACCATTTTTTTTAACAGTTATTAACAAAAAAATTTAATTTCAAGTTAAATAATACTAATAATAATTTTAGGCTTTTCTTTGTGCTTACTCTTTTGTTAATGTTGTTGAGTTTATAACAATTATTATTATTAATTATAATAAAATTCATTTTTTAATAATAATTAAATTCATTTTTTTTATAAAAAAAAACCCAGTTAAGAGGAGCTCGCTTCGCTCGGCCTCCTTTCAGTTTTTCTTAGCCAACCCATAATATATCATAACGAAATTAAAACTAATTTAAATACATATTTGATTCTTTTGGTCAATAATTTTGTATGCTTAGGGTTAGGATCACCACAGTGACCCCACATTCATATACATTGAAAATTGGCCATAACCTTGCCATCATAACGTTATAATTGCATATTTTTCAATACATGAATTTTTTAGTCTCCTACAGGATGACTATATTCATATGTTGAAACAATATTTATGGAGACTAAAGATATCCACATATATCTTATTTGTCTTAATTAGAGGCACGACTGACTCAACAAGGCATTAAAGTGACTCATTTTGTTCAAGGAGCTGTTTATATCAATAAGTAATTTGTCTTTTCTTTTTGTTGATATTCTATTAATTTACGATCGATTTACCGGCTATTTTTGTTTTCCTTAGATTAAAAGAAGAGCTATTCCTTAGAAAAGACAAATCTTTTATTTTATAGTTGGAAGGTTTTTCAAAAGCAATTATTTAATTGTATAATTTACTCCTATTAATTGCATAATTAAACTAAATTCAAAATAATTGTATTATATTTGAAATAATATAAAAAATAGCTCTTCAAAATATTTTTTACCATTGGAGTACATATCAATAAAAAAATCAAATATACATTATTCAAAGAGCCATTTTTAATATTTGAATCTTCAAAATAGATCTTGCCATTGAACTTGCTCTTACAAAGAGGTTGAGCCAGATTCGGAGTAGTTGAAGGAGGTGAAGTTGGGTTACAGAGTTCGGATTTGGTCGGATTATCCATAATTAAAGGTTTTGAAATTAAAATGAAAACATGTTTTTGTGGCTGATCCTCGTGAGATTTAAGTTAGATATATTGCTTAGAACCTGACAGAGCACGCACACGTGCATGCGCTGATGATGAATTAATTGATTTTATGCTTCAAAATTGTTTCTTGCAATTGTTTTAGTAATTTTTTGATGTTTTATATTAAAATATATATATTTTTTGAGATTTTTTTATATTTTTATAGTAAAATAACTATTCTATCCTGATATAAGATAAAAACTAAGAGTTAACGGAGGAGGTGTCACAGTGATTTCACATCCTATTGCTCGGTAAAATAACTCTTTAACCCATGATAAGACAAGATTGAAGAGTTGAATGTAGGGGTGCTATGTTAATTTATCATTTTTTATTATTCTTTTCTGCGAATACTATGTACGCATCTGACACGCCCGCCGACAATATTCGACCTGACGCACACCTTATTTTTGTCTATATTTATATATGTGTGCTCTTAGTTTTGATTTTTAATTTTTATTATTTTCTTATTTGTTAAGGTGGTAACTTTTTGAAAAATTTTGTTCTTAGATTTTAGTTTGTGTTTATGATCATTTGAAAATTGATATTTCTTATATTTTTTTCTTTGTTCTTTCTTTTAGTTTGTTATAGTTTTTAGGCTTTTTTATTCTTTGATTTAATTTTTTTTTTCATTATGATATCATCCTCCATCTCTTCACGTGGCCCCTGCAAGCTTGTAGACGGGGCATCGATTGCTATGGCAGAACACCGGCTTCTAGGCCTAGTAGCAAAAAAGAAGTTTTTAGCCGGCAAGGTGGAGATCGGGAAGCAGAGATGGAGAGTTGTTCTGAATAAATGAGAGAACGAGAGAGAATTAAAAAGAATGAATATTAATTACATTTGAATAAATGAGTGTTTGCATTTGTTCTGAATAAATGAGAGAACGAGAGAGAAGAAGAATGGATATTAATTACATCTGGAAAAAAACGGGGTGATGCGGGTATTGAATATATATTTAAGTTTTTTTTTTTAAAAAAAAACAATTCTTGCGGGGTGATATGGATATTAATTACATTTGAAAAAAACACGGGGTGATGCGGGTATTAAATATATATTTAATTTTTTTTTTTAAAAAAAATAAATATTCCTGCAATGGAAATAAAAATTAATTTTCATTTGCAACGGAATTTCTGTTGCAAATATAATTTGCAACGGATAAAATTAGCAACGGATAATCCGTTGCATAATCCGTTGCAAACCTTCCCGTTGCAAATTACATTTGCAACGGCTAATTCGTTGCAACACAAGTTTTTTTTTTTTTCTGGAATTGGTTTAGCAACGGCAGATCCGTTGCAAATACAATTTGCAACGGATACAATTTGCAACGGTGCAGCCGTTGCAAAATCCGTTGCAAACGTTGCCGTTGCAAATATCATTTGCAACGGCAAATCCGTTGCAAAACAAGTTTTTTTTTTCCTGGAATTGGTTTAGCAACATTTGCAACGGAAAAATTAGCAACGGAATTTGGCCGTTGCAAAATTCCGTTGCTATGGCACCCTTTTTTTGTAGTGTCAATCCTGGCTTGATATTCTCTTTGTGTTTTATCGTTGCTGTAGGCACGGTAGAGGGCAATAATCACGATAGCAAAAAGGGGCAATCCTAAAATCACACCTGCATATCAACATTCCGAGTCAGAAAACTCTTTTTTTTTTTTTAATGTATTGAATCAAGTGTAAAATCGAGATGGACATTTGAGCAGACTACTAACCAGTAAAATTATAATTGATAAAATCCGTTAGAAATGATTTTTTTTATATGAAGGAAATTGATTGTAAAATTTATTGCTCATATTATTATATTAAAAATATTTTAGAATAATAATAAATAGGTCTCACATATTTATAAGAAAAATATAATCATTATCATTATTTTGAATGTCTTATCTATAATAATAAGAAATTTCAACACCTAATAGTATTAAAAAAAATAAAAAACTAAATAAATGGAAAAAAATTAATAAATATTAAGAGATTTAAAAAAAATGAAATGAAGAATAAAAAAAGAGAGAAAATAGAAAATATCATTTTTGAAATGACTACCAACAAAAATTAAAATATAAACATAAAAGAAAATAACTTTAATAACAGTAGAAATAATAAAAATTGTTGAGACCATAATTATTGTTAGAGAAAAAATTTCCATTAAGTTTTTTATTTTTATAATATTATATTAAAAGTATTTCAGAACAATGATATTGTTTTTTCAAAAAAGCAATATATGTGTATGTATATATATATATATATATATATATATATATATATATATATATAATTAGTCTAACATATTTAAAAGAAAAGAAAACTTACAAATAATAATTATGATTATTTTGAATGTTTTATCTATAATAATTAGAAAATTCAATACCTAATAATATTAACAAAAAATAAATATGATTATATTTAAAGAAATTATTTAACTTGAAGAATAAAAAAAGAGAAATAATAACAAATATTGTTTTTAAAATGATTGCCAACACAAATTAAAATTTAAAAATGAAAAAAAATCTTAATAAGAGAGGAATAAAAAAATTGAAACAAAAACTACGAGCATGTATATATATGGACAAAAATAAGAATTGTGTAAGAAATATAAAAGAAGGAATTTTTTTTCAAATGATAATGAACGAAAATCACAATTGAAATAATTGTTCATTATTGTTTGAAATTGCAATCTCCTTTAGCTATTTTATGAAATAATAGTAGTAGTTCCCGTAAGCTGACTCGGACACCATGTTTATAAGAAAAAAATTATAAGTGCAAAAAATACAGAAAAAAATATGTTTGGGGATTATTCACGGCGCATGTAAGTTGTCCCAGGCATCACAATTATTAAAAAATGTATACGTGTGGGCAAAATCAGTTAAAAAATGGATTCAAAGATTAGTTGTGGTACACGTAAGTTGTCACGGATACTTTGGTTAAAAAACAAAAAACAAAAGTTAAAAAACAAAAAAAAATAAAAAAAAAAGCTAACCAGGACACCCCGGTTATAGAAAAATGAAAAAAGAAAAGTGTAATTGGAAAAAAAGAGAGGAAAAAAATGTCAAAAAAAGATGGGTACGAAGATTAGTTATGGTGCGTGTAAGTTGTCCTGACCATCTCGTTTATTAAAAAAAAGGAAGTCTAGTTATAGACAAAAAGTGCAAGGGGAAAACATATTTTTAAACAGTAATGAGAGAAAAAATTGTGGGGCGCATAAACTAACACGAACATCCCGGTCATGGGAAAAAATGTATAAGTAGGAAAAAAACAGGGAAAAAATGCACAAAAAAAAGTGGATCTGGAGATTAGTTGTGGTGTGCGTAAGCTCACATGGATACTCCGATTTTTTTTTAAAAAAGAAGCGTAGCTAAAACAAATTCAAACACTAATAACAAGTGAAAATCATTGTTCATCAATGTTTAAAAATATCAGCAGCCAGAGAGATTCAAACTCTCGCTCTTGTGGTGCGGCAGCAAACGCGTTAACCACTCGACTTAGTTGTTCATCCTAGCATACATATAATACTTATCTTACATTTTTGTGTTTTTTTGCATTTATTTTATATATATGTGACATGATATTTTTTTTACTTTACACTGATTTTTATTTTTATTTTTTAAGATTTATTCTTTATATTATTATATTAAAAGTATTTCAAAACACTTAGATTAAATTAATTTGAGATTTTTTAAAAAAACCCAGATCATTTTTTTTTATATATTTTCAGGCATTGATACCTAACAAATATCAGAATATAGTCGCGCGTTGCGCTAGGCTTTTTTGATGTAGCAAACTGATTAATTATTTAGCCTGCAAAGAATTATTTAGTTGGTGGATAGCAAATTGTAATCGTTAAATTCTGTTGTATTATTTTTGTCTGTATTGAATTAGTTGGTTGTTGTTATCAGTTTAAGTGTTTGGATAATAATTTAGTTGACAACTCTAAAAATTATAATCGATAAAATCTATTAAAGATGAGTGGATTGTATTTTATAGCCAATTCATTAATGGGTGAACTTGCTTAGATATTTTATCGATTTATGTAATTTGCATATTGAAATACTATAATTGATTAATTGGTAGGCGTGTTTTGATTGTTCTGACAGTTATTTAATTGGTAGACGTAAATTTGCAAGTTTTTTCTTTATAAATATGTTAGACTAATTATAGATTTTGCTATTTATTTCATATTAGTGCATTTAAAATAATGATAACAACTATTTGTGATTTTTTCTCTGATAAATATGTTAGACTAATTATATATTTTGCTATTTATTTCATATCAACACCTGAAAATATATATATTCATCACTTTTTTGAATTGCGTTCTTTAGGTATTCTAGAAAATAATAATAATTGTTGTGGTGTGCGTAAGCTGATCCGGACACCTCGGTTAAGAAAAAAAATGTATAAGTGGCGAAACAAAATAGGAATAAAAAAATAAAAAAAAAGTGAATACAGAGATTAGTCGTGGTACACGTAAGTTGGCTTGGACACATCAGTTATAGAAAACAATTATTGTTTTTTGTAAAAAACAAACAACCAGCTAGTAAAAAAAAATCTTTTTTTTAACATAAAAACCCATTTTTTATATAAAAAATATTTCTTAAAAAAAATTAGATTTGTAAAAACAACAACCAGTTATTAAAAAAAAACCTTTTTTTTTTAAAAAACAATAGTTATTAAAAACAGAAAATATTTTTTTTTTGTAAAAAAATAAAAAAAACAACCCGTTATAAAAAAATCATTTGTTTTTAATAATTTTTTTTTTAAAATAGTTCTTAAAAAAATCAGATTTGTAAAAAGAAAAAACAACAACTCATCATAAAAAATACATAAAGAAAACCTGTGTAAAAAAAAAGGGTGGACGAACTCGCGCGACGCACGAACTACAAAAGTCCAGTCCACAGTGTCGAGCCCGAGTTGTTTTAACTATATAGTAATAAAATAATAATAGTCATAGTGCGTGTAAGCAAACCCGGACACTCTGATAATATAAAAAAAATGTATAAGTAGGAAAAACAAATAGGAAAAAATATTATGAAAAAATGAGCCCACAAATTATTCGCCGCGCGTTTAGTTGGTCAGGAAAAAAAATATATACTTGGGAAGAAACAATTGTGGTGCGCGTAAGTTGAACCAGACACCTAGATTAAGAGAAACAAATATATAAGTGGCAAAACAAATTAGAGAAAAAAAACGACCAATTATTTAAAAAAAACTTTTTTATTTAAAAAAGAAAATGTTCCTTAAAAAACCAGATCAGATTTGTTAAAAAAAACAACAATTTTTTTTAACATAATTTTTTTTTAAATCGGATTTGAAAAAAAAACTTTTTTTTAAAAAACAAATCAAAATAGGTTTGGTGGCTGGGCGGTTCGAACCCTCGCCTATGTTGGCAGCGCGCGGGCAACCACTCGGCCAAAGGTTTTAATTTCTTGTTTTCACCATAAAAAATAGATAAAGAATAGCTTTGTGTAGAAAAAAAACACAAAATAGATTTGGTGTCTGGGCCGTTCGAACCTGCGCGCGCCTATGTTGGCTGCGCGCGGGCAACCGCTCGGCCAAAGGTTTTAAGTTGTTAATTTTACCATAAAAAATACATAAAGAAGATCTTTTTTTAAAAAAAAAGAGATGGACGAACTCGCGCGATGCACGGACGACAGAAGTCCAGTCCACAGTACACACGCCCGAGCAGTTTTAGCTCTTTAGGTAATAGACATTATTTCATGTTCTGTCATGTTCTTTCCATTTCTTATATTTTAATCAAATAATATAGCATTCAAATATCTCATAATAATATGAATCTAAACTCTAGATTTAGAAGGAAAATCAAAATTTAAAATTATAAGAAAACACTTAAATATAAGGTAAAATATAAAAAATTTAAGTTAAAAACTCTTCTTTCACCTTTTTTTTTATATAATGAATTTTGGAAGCTAAAAGGTTAAGGAATTAATTCTTATCATTATCAATTTTTACTTAGTTGCAATAAATCAAGAATAAAATCTGGAAAAAACCAGGAGTTCTTTGAGATTAATTTCTTTATCTATAACTTGTTTAAATCATGTTAATATAGCATATTAAGGTCAAAGCATAACAACACTTTGTTATTCTATCAAATCTTTTATCAATAAGTTATATTTACATGATATTTTTATAATAATAAATTTTTTAAATATATTTAATAACCATGATAAACTTTCAAAATAAATAATGAATAAAAATTAGTTGAGCATGCAACTTAAGTGTCTATTTGGGATTGTAGTTGCGGATGCTTTTGAAAGTGTTTTTTGTTCAAAAATGTATTAAAATGATTTTTTTAATTTTTTAAAAATTATTTTTGATATCTGCACATGAAAATGATCTAAAAAGACTAAAAACTTTTAATTGAAAGTATATGAGCTTGTCCGTTTCTGGTCATTGGTCCACCACTCTTGATTTTTTTAAAGCAAGACTTTCCCCCATTCACCATCGGGTCAATGATGAGGAACTGTAGGCTTCTGGGTTATTTCTGGTCGAGAAGTTTGTGCCGTGCAACAATCTATCACGTTATACTTAGGTGGAGCATCTTCATCAAAATTATGAGTGGAAGGGCTTTAAGTATATGAGCTTGTCCGTTTCTGTTCATTGGTCCACCACTCTTGATTTTTTTAAAGCAAGACTATTCCCCATTCACCATCGGGTCAATGATGAAGAACTGTAGGCTTCTCGGTTATTTCTGGTCGAGAAGATTGGGCCATGCAACATTCTATCACGTTATACTTAGGTGGAGCATCTTAGTCAAAATTATGAGTGGAAGAGCTTTAAGTATATAAGCTTGTCCGTTTCTGTTCATTGGTCCACCACTCTTGATTTTTTTAAAGCAAGACTTTCCCCCATTCACCATCAGGTCAATGATGAAGAACTGTAGGCTTCTCGGTTATTTTTGGTCGAGAAGTTTATGCCCTGCAACAATCTATCACGTTATACTTAGGTGGAGAATCTTAGTCAAAATTATGAGTGGAAGGGCTTTAAGTATGTCGCACCACAAAAATGGCTGGAGAGCGGCGTCGTGGCAACTGGTCCCCATGAGCGGGGGAGATTATTATGTGTCGGGGGGATTATTTATTTTTTTTAACAAAGAGAGTCGCCACCTAGTATTATGGTTACTAGGAAACCTATGACTGGTCTTTCAGAGATTCTAGGGTAAGGGACTGGTTGCGTAAAGGGAAGGTTTTAGCACTCCTAGTACGCCCTACCTAAGGTAAGCTGCTTGATGTTTTTGTTTGTCTTATAATTGCCAAAATATATAAAAAAATATTTACATGTTAATGATATATCATTTACACCGAATATTTTGGATAGAATTTATCCAAACTCAAAAAAATAAGATAAATCACCGAAAAGTTTTTTTATATTTTTTTGAATATTGGCCAATACCCTTTGGATTTTTACAAACATGTTGTAAAATCTCAAAATGCAATAAATGATTTTTCCTTTAGCAAAATCCATGCTAAAACTCATTTTTTTCTTCAAAAACCAAGATAATATGTATCATTTTCAAAAGAAACAATTTTTAAAATATGCTAGTGTATTGACCGTATGCAAGAAAAATAACACATTTGTTTTAGATTTTTTTTTATATAAAAAAAACAAAAATATTTTTTTATATTTTTATATATATTTTTTTTTTATTATTATAATATATATTATTTATATATATTATTTTCGGGGTGGGCTGGACTACCGACCCACCTCAGTCCATCTGAGTCATTAGCCCAGACGTGTTAAGTGACGACCCGTCTTATTGTCAGTGCAGGCCGTGGCCCGATCGATTTGATTCGCTAGTGCGGGTCGGGAACAAAGCCCGACCCGACCCGGTTAGCTACAGTAACCGGGACTAAAACACAGAGAAGATGAACAGTGAAATATCGATTTTTCAAGTATGATTAACGGGGATTCTGTTGATACCTTAGTGTAGAGGACGTTGATGTGGTTCTTCCTGTCGTGGTGGAATCGGGAATGGAGGCCTGAGGTCGCTGGAAATGGAGCTGGAAGGTGGCGGGCTGGTGGCGTCTGTTGGGGCTGCTCTGCCTCTTCTTCGCCTGAGCTTGCTGGAGGGAAGTCAGGGTGGAGTGGAGGCTGCTGGCGACGATCTGAGGTGGGATGGATGAGGTCTACGTGGCTGGCGGACGAGGATTTTTGGCGGAGAGAGAGACGTCGGCGTGTCTGTTATGTGTGAGAGAAAGAGAGAACAAACCGAGCTGAGCAGAGGTTGAGAGAGTGAGGGAGAGAAGGTTCTGTGGTGGTGTTGAAGACGAGATGAAGGCTGGTTTATGGTGATGTTTTGTTGTGTTTTGCCAAGAGGGATCAAATGAGAACCGAAACCTTGTATTTTTAAAAGAGACAGGTCAGAGGGAAGGAGAACACAGCTCCCGTGTTCTCAACGGGATCGATCGAGGCCCCGAGAGCAAGGGAGATGAAGTCGAGAAACCATAAAAAAAAAAAAACAATCTGAGTGCTACATCGAACGGGAAAGAACATAAAAAAAACTTTCAAACTTTTTCGGCCCAAAGAATCCCCCCTTTCCTGAGTCCTCTTTTTCATTATATAGCGACAGTTTACAACCGGGGCATGGCTCAAGGGATTTTTGATAAATGAGATTTCGGGTGACTCAATGTGCATGTGCACGGTATGTCTGAAAAAGTGAGGGTTTCGGGTGGCTCAAGGTTATTATTTTTTTTTTATTTATTATTATTATTATTATTATTTTATATATGTATATATATATATATATTAGGGTATAAAATACAATTCGGGTCCCTCCATTTGTTACTCCTCTAATTGCACCCATAATTCAACTTTAAATTTATGATCCTGTGCAATTATATCCTTGTGAAAAATTCAAAGTTAACTTTATTTTTGCGCACCTTTGGTCCTTGATTTTTATCTGTGCAATATGGTTCCCCACTCGACCGTAAAACTCTTATTTTGTTCAATTAGGTCCCCGATTTCGCTTCATTGGCTTGAAAAAAATCCAAATTGATCAACAAAAATCCAAATATAATCAATTGAGCCCGAATTAAATTTAAGCACTTGATTTCTTATTGACTAAGCCTTTAATAAAATTAATTTGATCCATTTAAAGTATAATTAAGTCGTCAAGCTTAATTAAAACTCTCCAATTGGACCTAAATTAATTTATGAATATAATTACGCTTCTATATCAAACCAACGACTATATCAAATTGGTCCATAAAAATATAATTATATTTTAATGACTTAGTTTATGCGCGAATTTATCTCAATAAATTACCTTAGCTTTCGATATGCGTTTTTTCATTTCCGAGCACAACAAAAGGTACCATCGAACTTTCAAAGATATCAAAAAAATTTAACTTGATTTTTTACCGACACCACCCCCATTTTGTTTTATTTTTTTGTTATTTTCTGATAGTTTTGGGGCATGACCCAAAATTGGGTTACAACAAAGTATATGAGCTTGTCCGTTTCTGTTCATTGGTCCACCACTCTTGATTTTTTTTAAAGCAAGACTTTCCCCCAATTACCATTGTGTCAATGATGAAGAACTGTAGGCTTCTAGGTTATTTCTGGTCGAGAAGTTTGTGCAGTGCAACAATCTATCATGTTATACTTAGGTGGAGCATCTTAGTCAAAATTATGAGTGGAAGGGCTTTAAGTATATGAGCTTGTCCGTTTCTGTTCATTGGTCAACCACTCTTGATTTTTTAAAAGCAAGACTTTCCCCCATTCACCATCGGGTAAATGATGAAGAACTGTAGGCTTCTTGGTTATTTCTGGTCGACAAGTTTCTGTCGTGCAACAATCTATCACGTTATACTTAGGTGGAGCATATTAGTCAAAATTATGAGTGGAAGGGCTTTAAGTATATAAACTTGTCCGTTTCTGTTCATTGGTCCACCACTCTTGATTTTTTTAAAGCAAGACTTTCCCGCATTCACCATCGGGTCAATGATGACGAACTGTAGGCTTCTCGGTTATTTCTGGTCGAGAAGTTTGTGCCGTGCAACAATCTATCACGTTATACTTAGGTGGAGCATCTTAGTCAAAATTATGAGTGGAAGGGCTTTAAGTATATAAGCTTGTCTGTTTCTGTTCATTGGTCCACCACTCTTGATTTTTTTAAAGCAAGACTTTCCCCCATTCACCATCGGGTCAATGATGAAGAATTGTAGGCTTGTGGGTTATTTCTGGTCGAGAAGGTTGGGCCGTGCAACAATCTATCACGTTATACTTAGGTGGAGCATCTTAGTCAAAATTATGAGTGGAAGGGCTTTAAGTATATGAGCTTGTCCGTTTCTGTTCATTGGTCCACCACTCTTGATTTTTTTAAAGCAAGACTTTCCCCCAATTACCATCGGGTCAATGATGAAGAACTGTAGGCTTCTAGGTTATTTCTGGTCGAGAAGTTGGTGTCATGCAACAATCTATCACGTTATACTTAGGTGGAGCATCTTAGTCAAAATTATGAGTGGAAGGGTTGTAAGTATATGAGCTTGTCCTTTTCTGTTCATTGGTCCACCACTCTTGATTTTTTTAAAGCAAGACTTTCCCCCAATTACCATCGGGTCAATGATGAAGAACTGTAGGCTTCTAGGTTATTTCTGGTCGAGAAGTTGGTGTCATGCAACAATCTATCACGTTATACTTAGGTGGAGAATCTTAGTCAAAATTATGAGTGGAAGGGTTGTAAGTATATGAGCTTGTCCTTTTCTGATCATTGGTCCACCACTCTTGATTTATGTATTAAAATGATTTTTTTTAATTTTTTAAAAATTATTTTTGATATCAACACATGAAAATGATCTAAAAAGACAAAAAACTTTTAATTGAAAGTAAAAAATAAAAATAATTTTTAAATTTTTTTCGAAAACACTTTTAAAACGTAGTGTTAAACACCAAGACCTTATCCCATCCAAAGTCAACACTCATTTAAAGCTTTACATGTGTAAGAGACCCTCCGAAGCAACCCTTGGGTTCACGACAGAATTGGAGCTCGTCCGCTTCTGTTTAGTGGTCCACCACTCTTTATTATTTCTGGTCAAGAAGGTTGTGCCTTGCAACAATCCATCATGTTGTGTGTTGTCAGGAAAGCATTTTATACTTGAGTACAATTTGATATCTGATTTTAATTTTGATTTGTTTTTGAATCTCAGTAATGAGTTAATAATTTTTAATATGCATGAAAAATATTATAATATTTAAATTGTTCATACACATTGGATTATGCTTCTTAAGAATATTTATGTTAATTATTATTTTTTGTTATGATAAAATATAATTAATTATTAGATCTAAATTCTAGATATGAGTCAATATACACTTTTGAATTGATAGCTGCTCATTTGATTGATGTCATGAGTTGAGCCTTATGAAATGAATATGTTTGTTTGATTATAATATAAATTTAACGTATGCTAGTTAAAATATCTATACTAATATGGTAGTGTTAGTCTTTCTGCACATCACATCTAAAACCCTAGTTGGTTGGGGGAGTCATCAACCTGTGTGGACTGATTATTCCATAGTATGGAGCTTCATGCTCAATGTATTTTGATTTTTTGACGAGCTATACCTTATAATATCTTGTTATGACCTATTTAAGAAACCGTTATGAAAAAACTTAAAGTCACATTAAAAAATATATTTTTCATTGTTGTATTATCTTGTGTATATATATTGAATGTTATTTACTCATTGAGTTGTTGAACCCATCCTTTTATTATTTATCATTTTCAGGCTTATAACTTATTTGTAGGTCATTTTGTTATACTCTCTAAACTTGCTCTTTTAGTTCCAATTGATATTTTTTTTCTTATGTCTAGTTAGTGTTCCACAATCATAAAAGTTTATATTTAACTCTTGTATTAAGACAATCAAATTATATTATGAAATTAATTTTATCATTAATATTGCGTTGAACTCTGATTAGCTTATTTAAAAGATAAGTTTGTAGGTAAGTTTGTAGGTAAGTTTATAGGTAAGTTTGGCCAGGTCTATGCTCGAGTCAATGACGAAGAACTGTCAATCACGTTGTGTGTTGTCAGGAAAGGTGTGAATGAGATGAGGTTTTAGCTGTAACAAATTTTCCAGCCATGATTTTAGCTGTAAGAGAATGAGATAAGGTTAGAAAATGTGAGAACGTACTCAACCTGTCAACAATTACCAAGATCGTATCCTTGCAAAGCAAAGTTGATAATCCTTCAATGAAATGAAGTAAAAAAAACAAGCAAGTACTACGCCAAACTTTACACATAATCCATGAACCTAACTCACACAATAATTTCCTTTACTAATATGTTATTGCTGATCAGAAAAGTAAATCTCTGATCACTCTATTTCTGAGATGGCTGCCAGCTCTTGGTGGCGGCGTCTCGCTGGCCTGCGGTGGCCTGCACTGGTTCTCTTAGGGACAGTACTGGAGCTAAAAGGATCAGGAGGCCTTGTTAAGTTTTCTCCTTCCCCTTCAAGCATCTGGACAACAGTTTTCATGGAAGGACGCTCTGCTGGGTTCCACTGAATACACCATAGTCCCACAATTGCTAGTTTCTTTGCAGTTTTAGCATCTTCTTCTCCATCAATATGAAACCGCAGGTCTTCCTCTGTTTCTAAGAGATTATAAATCCATTCCGGGAAATATATCTGCTCTCCAATTTCTGCTGTGTCATCCACGTTCTTCCTTCCCCCGACCATTTCCAACACCAACATACCAAAGCTGTAAACATCTGATTTAGAGGAGACATTCCCGAAGTTCCTGGAGAACACTTCTGGGGCAATGTAGCCAACGGTTCCCCTAGCAGTCGTCATGGAAATAGCACTTTTATCCCTGGAGCACAGCTTAGCCATCCCAAAATCGGAGATTTTGGGCTTGAATTCGTTGTCGAGCAGGATATTCTGTGGTTTGATATCAAAATGGAGGATTCTTTGATCACACCCCTGGTGAAGATATTCAATCCCTTTGGCTATGCCTAGAGCAACACGATTCAACCTTTCCCAGCCAAGGAAATGGTTCCTTGAGTCTGCTGAGGATATGAACTTCTGTAACGAATCATTTGGCAAGTAGTCATAAACCAGAGCTCGCCTAAATCCATCAGCACAGAAACCGATCAAGCGAACCACATTGACATGGTGAATCCTTGCCATCGTTCCCACTTCGTTGATGAACTCCTCCCCTTCTCCGATGGAATTATTGAGGAGCTTCACAGCTACAGCGATTTCATTGGTTAGCTTTCCTTTAAACACGGTGCCATAAGCTCCTTGGCCCAATTCTTCCCTGAATTGATTTGTGATCCTCTTGAGATCAGCATAGGAGAACCTGGTGGGATTCAGTTTTCTGTAATCATCCAAAAACACCTCAACCCTGGCTTGATATTCTCTTTGTGTTTTATCGTTGCTGTAGGCGCGGTAGAGGGCAATAATCACCATAGCAAAAAGGGGCAATCCTAAAATCACACCTGCATATCAACATTCCGAGTCAGAAAACTCTGTTTTTTTCCCGGGAAGTAATGTATTGAACCGAGTGTAAAATCGAGATGGAGATTTGAGCAGACTACTAACCAGTAATCAGCAGCTTTCGCCTCACACCTGTAAGGGATTGAATAGTTTTTCAAATGCCAATTATTAATTTGCAAGGAGCAAGAAACATAAAAGAAAATGAAAGAAAGAAAAGCATGCCTTTACTGTGCTTGGGAAAGCCATAGCATTCAGCTTCAGAAGATCCACAAGTTGGATTGAACCAAGAAATAGTAAGACGATAATTTTCTTCAACCAACATACGATATGGAAATCCATAAATGTTGTGCATCTTGGTACAAGATAATAAACCAGAGTCACTAATGGTATAACTTGAGTCAACGGCATAAACGTCATGGTTAAAAGCACTCAGACATGGGATTTTATTCCAGTACGGAAACCGTCTCTCATTAGAAGAACAATTGAACAAGGTCCAATCATCCGGCCAATCATTGTTAATTTGAAAGTGAGGAGCCCCTAAACTGAAGTTCAAACGTTTCCTTGGAAAACAACCAAGAGGATCCCTTGCATAAACAAGTCGATGTCTGTAGTCAATTTCTTCTATGAGGAGACTCACTCCAGTTGGCAGCTCCAGCACTGTACTGCTGTCATCGGAGCAGGATAGATCAAACCCACAGTGGTCTGGTTGTTCGCCCTTGATTTGGAAAGGAAATCGGATGTCGGGGCCAATGTTTCCACATGATCGTGTGCAATTGAAGCCTGCTCCATGGCCGGCTACGAAGACAACGAACAAGACGTAGAACAGACACGCAACCATTTCTGATGAATAATTCGTCCTCTCCTCACTCCTTTTAATATTTTATCTGTATGTGCTTTCCGTTGTAGTCTATATATTTAGAATATATATGTTTACTACATCTAGTGTGTTGCTCCTCCCTTTGATAGTTTTGAAATGTGGCTGGTTTATTTTTATTTAAAAATACATTATATATATATATATATATATATATATATATATATTCTGATATTTTGTACGGTTTCTATGATTAAAAATTAGTTATCCAGATTCTCCAGTTTTTTAAAATTTAAATTATTACATGACATTAAAAGATATAATTTATATTATTTTTTAACATATATTTTTAAATAATTTTTTTAAAAAAATTTGAAATTGCATACAAATTCACTCTATTATATATTTATTTTTTTCTTAAATAGAATAAAAATAATAAATTTTAAATATGATGGATGCGAAATTCTCAACCAGAAATAACTAATAAGAAGCGTATAATCTTCATCCTATCCCACGACTCTGACATTTCAAAGCACGACAAGGTAGCCGTCTTCTCCTCCACCTCTCAATGCATTATCTGTAGCTTCCACTCCGCAACTCGAAAGTTTTTGTCAGAGAAAAAGGAAAAGGAAATACAAAATCTGGACTGTTCTCAAGGCTTGGAGAATAGTGTATCACTTCAGCCTTCCCCATGTTTAGAGGAATGAACCTCCTCTCTGCTTGCTACATAGCCTTTCTTTCACAGCTATCAGTCCTCCAGACTTGCCATTCTAGCAACATCACTACTCTTTGCGCAGCTTCTTCATGCGGCAGGATCCAAAACATAAGCCACCCTTTCAGGCTAGACACTGATCCACAAAACTGTGGAAACTATAATTATAATCTGACTTGCGAGAACAATAATTCTGCAGTATTGTACTTGTATTCAGGTAAATACTACGTGCAGGCAATCGACTATAATAACTATACGATCCGAGTGGTAGATGCTGGTGTGCAAGATAATTGCTGCTCCATCCCTCGGTATTCTTTGGCACCTGATAACTTCAGCTACATATCTCCGTACAGTCTGTATAACTACAAGGGAGAGCTGCAGGACGTAAGAGATTCCATATTCTATCGGCCTCCAGCACAATCACAGCCGATGGTTTTCAAGAGCTGTAAAAACACGGTGGATTCTCCTCTTTATGTGGACACAGCTCCCCACGGCCTTAACTATAGACCAGTAAATTATTCCAACTCTTCTCTTTTGACTCCTTCGAATTATGTGACTGATGGGGGCATGAATGCCTCGGATTTGATGGAGCTGTGCAGTATAGAGAGAATATTTTTGCTTCCAAAGAAGAACTACACAGACAAGTCCTTTGAAGAGATACACAATGACCTTGCATATGGGTTTGAGCTTTCATGGTACAACTTCTACTGTGAAAAATGCAAAGGTGGTTGCTACCTCGACAGTGCAGACCGTCTTAAATGCATTAGTGGTATGTAGCACTTGATGATTAAGTTGCATCAGATTTTTCTAGAAGACCAAATATAACTTGTGATTTGAGACGGTTTCATACTTTGACTTCACTTGTTCAATTTTATTTTTTTGGGGTATGAGAACTGTATATATTGGACTGTCACCAGATGTTCATGTACAAATTTTGTCCATCCATTACCTGTGGATTCTACTATAGTGAACTGATCATAAGATGGTAAAATCTGATTATAATGTGGTTTAAGGTAGTTGGACAGATTCATTGGTCTCTTGCAATTACAGGTTTGACATGGGGAAACGTTTGGTTCATCTTAGCTTGACCATGGATATACATTAGTTCAAGTCACATATTTAAATTGTGTGCTCTTATTTATTTTCTTTAGCATTTACATTAGTTCAAGTCACATACTTTTAAAACTCGTTTTTTAACCTGAATTCTTGAGAGATTTTGATAAAAGTTTCTGGCAAAGTCTACTCGACAGTGCAGTGGGAGGTGTGAGTTCTCTTTCTGCATCTCACCTCTTTTGTGGTGTTCTTAAGTGTTTCTTTGAACGACATATTTGTGAAATAAGGATTGTTGTTCTTGAATAGTATTTGTAATTTTGTTTCACCATTTTCTGCAGGTTACCTCGTCTCTACTCTCTTATATGGATCCACTTTATTTGGTAAGAGATTCCTTTACTTCTTTAGTTTCGCGAGAAATTTCTAGTGGAGACAACAAATAAGGTCTCAAAAATTGATTGTGTTTCTGGAATTTTCTATACAGCACTACTTCACGGGCTAATAACTGTTTGTGGGAGTCCATGTGTGATTATATTTCTGATCTACAAATGGAGAAGGAGACATTTATCAGTATACGATACAGTTGAACAATTCCTACAGAGTCACAACAACCTGATGCCAGTAAGGTATTCCTACTCAGATATCAGGAAGATAACCAGAGGTTTCAAGGACAAATTGGGTGAAGGAGGCTTTGGTTGTGTTTACAAAGGAAAGCTTCGAAGTGGACGTTTTGCAGCAGTAAAATTGTTGACCAAACCGAAAGCTAATGGACAAGATTTCATTAATGAAGTTGCTACCATCGGAAGGATTCACCGTACTAATGTTGTGCAGCTAATTGGGTTTTGCGCTGAAGGATCAAAACGTGCTCTTGTATATGATTTCATGCCTAATGGATCTCTTGATACACACTTATTTTCTCGAGAAGGATCCATCTCTTTAAGCTGGCAAAAACTGCACCAGATTTCCCTCGGAGTGGCTCGTGGTATTGACTATCTTCATTTAGGCTGTGACATGCAAATACTACATTTTGATATCAAGCCTCACAACATTCTTCTTGACGATAATTTCTCTCCGAAAGTTTCTGACTTCGGGCTCGCTAGGCTGTACCCAACCAATGGCAGCATCACGTCTCTCACTGTAGCAAGGGGCACAATAGGATACATGGCTCCTGAATTGTTCTACAAAAACATTGGACGCGTCTCATATAAAGCTGATGTTTATAGCTTTGGAATGCTGCTGCTGGAAATGGCAGGGAAAAGGAAGAATCTAAATGCTTTGGCAGAGAACTCAAGTGAAATCTACTGGCCATATTGGGTTCATGACCAAGTATCCAATGGAAAGGCCATAGAAATCGGAGACGACGCCACTGAGGAAGAAAGGATGATAGTCAAGAAGATGGTGATGGTTGGATTGTGGTGTATACAAATGAAACCTACGGATCGGCCTACAATGAAAAATGTGGTGGAGATGCTCGAAGGAGATTTGGAAAACCTGCAATTGCCTCCTAAACCAGTTTTAAATCTAGATGAGACGCCAGCAAACATTGGAGGAGAGTCATCATCATTGTCAGGTGATTCTACCGAATCAATCAGTTTGGTTGAAAATCGTTCCTATGTGATTTGACCTGTAATGCTCCTCCCACATCCAGGGAAAATATGTTCTGTACTGTGTTATACACCTTATAAAATGATTTCAGTCTTAGGTATTAGCTACAGTTTGTTCCTTCGGTTTGGTCTGTATAATCACCATAGAAACATGTTTTGTATTGTGTTTAACAATCCGATCTCCTCATCTCCACTTTCTTCAATAAAAAATGGTTGTTTCTTCTGATTCATTTGATAGGAAAATTACTAAATAGTGAGGCTATGCTTGAGGATTGATAGGAATCAATTATTATCTCGTTCCCATTACCCTTTTTTTTTGGAGGGTCCATCGATTTCCCCAACTTTACTGAAAAACAATTTTCATTGTTTTTTTTAGATTTTTTTTCTTTTCATTTTCATTCTGTAGCACTTGTTGTTTGTAAATCTAACTTCATAACATATTTTTTTTATATAGGGATTATTGTGCTCTGACAACTTGCATCGTGAATTTTGCAAATTAATAAGGGTCGACCAAGGTGAATTTCGTTTGTTTTCATCTCAATATTTAAAATAAAAAGATATAATCTTGGTATGTTGCTATAGAAATATCTAAAAACTTTATTGTACAATATGCATAATATTTTGAACTCGTAATTATTTATTTCCTAGAAAGCACATTAACAATGCTTTTTTTTCTTTACACATTAAGAAAAAAAATAATTCAACCTACGGGGTAAGTCAAGTCACTATCCTGTTAACACAAAACTCTAAATTGTGTAGGGAAAACATTATGGATCCTAATGTTTTTCTCCATTTTACCCCTCTCATCACAGTATATATGCAATGGAATGGGGATATTTTTGTCTTTTCACATCGACACAAATGTCATTTAAAAAATAGTTGGGGCATGATTATTTTTTTTGAATTGTGGAATTACTAAAATAACCTTTTAGACAAAAAAAAAATATTAGTTCAAGGGCTTTGTAGTAATTTTCCATTTAAAATGAACAATTAAAGTACTTTCATACCTTCAGGGTCAAATGATTTTAAATCTTCTTTGAAGGGTATTTTCATCTTGATCGCTTCGTTGTTTTTGTTATTTTCTAGTTGAGGACATTTTTGTCTTTAAATAATATAAAAAAGAAAAGAAAATATCCCTGACACGTATTAAGCACGTGCCAGCTAGTGGACGGACGCTGCACACACCCTTCAAGCATCTAGCGTTGTGGCATCCTACCATCAAATGTGAGTGGACTTTGTCTCTTTTGAAGTGTGATTTCATATCCTCTTTCTGGTGGTGCAAAGTTTGCTAGAGGGAGATAGGTGACTTGTCGCCATGGTCTTCACTCTCTTTCTTTTATATTGACCTTCTTTGTTTTGATTGTTTCAATTTAAGTTATTATTCTATTAATTTTTATTTATTTTTTTCCTTGACTCTTTAGTTAAAGTTTTATTGGTTTTCAACTTATCATCTAATGAAAGTTTATTTTGTTGATTTTTTTTAATTTGATCTTAATTTTTTTGATTTTTTTCAAATATCCAATAAAGTTGATTGATTTCTTGGATTGACATTTGGAAAGTTGATTTCTATCTGCCTACAAGATTCATTCATTTACGCATAGAAGAAAGGTTCCATAAACAGCATGACATTTTGTGCTTATTTGAGACCTTATAATATCCATTACGTTTACTATTAGTCTAAAAGTGCTATGATACCAAAAAACAAAAAAATCCCTAAATATCATAGAATTCTAATTGCATCCCTTGACATAATAAAAAAATCCTAAGAAATATCCCTAAGAAACGTAAGGCAGTCTAAAAGTGCTTTTAAAAAAAAACTCAAGATTAATATTTTTGAATGGTTTTAAAGCTTAAGTATTAAATATTGCACTATAATTCTTTTTTAATTTTTATGGGTAATTGTAACTCAATTACAGAATGTTCAAGAGTCAAATGCATTTCTAAACACATAATTATGTGAGAGATCATCCTAGAGAGTAAAAGATCCATATTACACTCTGCAATTTACAGCTGAAGATGCATGGATTTTGGAGAGTGGGTGGGTGCCAATGCCTTCTGGTCTACGTTCAGCCCCATGAAAATCGATCCAGCTTCACCAGTTGCACATTGCCATATCCTGAACAAGCCGAGTAAAAAACCATAAACATATGAGTAAATTTGAGGAAGAAAAATCTAATCTCTCGCTGAGAAATAAAACAAGAAGATGAGGAGAGAATGAAGCTTGCTTACCAGTCATTGCATTTCACCAGCGAGCTCTGCTTCTAACTGTGCAGCGCATCTTCTTGTGGGTTAGAGACAGGTTCTTCAGAAATGATAGCCCGCTCAATTGTGTTTCGCAAACTTTCAGGATCTACTTGAATTTTCTTAAGAGTATGAGGAATAGTGAGCGGGATCCTCGTTAGCTGCGGGCAATCATTCACAGTAATTTCTTCGAGACATTTGCATTCAAGTCTTCCAGAGTAAATGCTATTCAAACTTGGTAATTTCTTCAATACCAAAACCTTCAAATGAAGAAATGGAAATGCCATCTTACGGGTCCTTTTCTCTTCATCTGTTTCAATTATCACCCCCATGTTGTGACAATCTTCGACTACAATCACTTCCAGTCTAGTCAACAACCGAGGAGGGATCAGCACCTTCATTTTATGACATTTATGTATTACGATCTCTTTGAGACAGCAAATGGTGGGGAAAGTAGATCGATTTGAAGGTGCTTCAAAAAGGGTTTCTAACATCATCAAACCATCAAGGTGTAGAATCTCAGGCCTACTATATCCACCCGTTAATGGACATAGGATTCTCATGTTTTGACAATTCACAATGACTACTTTTGTTAATGAGATTTTGGACAGAAAAGTCGCATCGTCAATCATGAGGTCGTACAACCAGGCCTCTGTAACTCGCCCTGACTTCGATTTCGTATAATTTAGATCTTCCAGTAAAGAGAAAGAAGGTCTTCCTACAGTAATCTTGCAAGCAATTAGTGCAGAAAAACCTCCAAATCGGGATGTTTCGAAATTTTCTACATCACTGAAGTTGCATTCCAAAGTTTCCAACCTCTGTAATCTCAAGACTTCATGTCCTTCAACTGGGAGAAAAACTCCAACTTTCTGATGAAGCTTGAGGAACTGTAATTTTGAGAGTTCAGATAAAATACCTGGCCGTAAAACACGCACCCCACTTCCATCAAGATTAAGATACCTGAGATCCTTCAGCCTTTCCATTCCCTCTGGCAAATTTTCAAGTCCAGTGTAACTGAGATCCAACTTCTTCAATGCCGTAAGCTCTGCTAATGAAGGTACATGACTCAGCTTTGCACACCATCCGAGCAACAACACAGTGAGACTCGTTCGATGACAGATAGAAGCTGGCAACTTCTCTATATCTGTGTCGGAAAGATCAAGAACCTTGAGTCTGATGAGGTGCTGGAAAAAAGACGACTCAACCAAATTCAATTTGTAGTTTCTGCATAACAATAAAGTTGAAAGTTTGGGGCACGTTGGTGAAAAGCCTGATGGAATTTCCTTGATTCTATTTTCCATGAGAGAAACTATCAACAAATTCTTTCTCCACCATTTTTTATCCGGTAATTCTGTTAATTGTGCACCTACTTGAACCCTACCCCCATGGCTTTCGTTCAATATTCTCCGAGCCATGTCCCAAATCAAATCATGCATCTTCACATATCTGTAATTTTCATCGTCCCAGAAACCTTCTAATAAGCTGGCATTTTGAAGTTGATCAAGCATGGTATGACCCCTATCAAATTGTTCATGCCTCATCCACATTTCATCGACAATACCCTCGTCGATCAAATAGTCTATCAAGTCCTCTCTCCGGATGATCTTGCCTTTTGGAAATAGTGTGATGTGTAAGAAGCACTTCTGCAGTTCTGGATCGTTCAACTGGGCATAGCTAAATTTCAATACTCGAAATACCTCGGTTTCCATGTCACTTGGTCCAACTTCTGATATTCTCAGTCGTCGCAATGCATCTCTCCAACGATATTGATCATCCACTCCCTTCATGCTTCCAGCCATGGTCATGATTCCAAGAGGCAGACCAGCACACTCCACTCCCATGCTTCCATCCATTGTCATGATTCCAAGAGGCAGACCAGCACACTCCACTCCCTTCATGCTTCCAGCCATTGTCATGATTCCAAGAGGCAGACCAGCACACTCCTTAACAACAGACTCTGCAATCTGTTTCGTTTCAGGAGAAAGGCTAGCACCGTGCCCTAATTTTTCAAGGAACAAATTCCAAGCTTCACCCTCAGAAAGAGGCTCCACTTTGATTATCCTTTGGCAATCCATTTTTCTACATATGTCGAATGATCTAGTTGTGAAAATCAACTTACACTCGTCTGTTCTAAGAGGTATTCCCACTTTCTCAAGAGGAAAATGATCCCACAAATCATCAAGAATGAGAACATATTTTTTTTTCAGAGTCAACTCTGTCCACAGCTTCCCGGCTCTCATCACCGCATCTTTTTCATCCCCAAGATCCAAATCAAAATATTTCACAATGCGATCCTGCAATGCTTCAATGCTAAAGTCTTGGGACACAGTAATCCAACAAACATGATGAAAAATGTCTTGTCTCTCTTGATGAAGCTGATTATGGATATGGGTAGCCAAAGCTGTCTTTCCCACTCCCCCCATCCCGTAAATGCCAATACATGAGACCTCATCATTCAACAACCACGACCAGACATCTTTCATATTTCTTTCAAACGCTTGGCCCACTATCTTCGTTGTCGGCAAAAAATATCTTCTAGTCCTACGTCGCTTATGTACAGGGCTTTCAGAAGAGCTTCCTCTCTCAACAACAGAATGCTTATATTCCTGAAACATTATATTTCTACACATTCTTTGTCTAGTCTCGGGTTCATCTGTCATAAGTACGACAGGAGCTCTAGGTTGCTCAACAACCTCAGTCTCCCCACCAATCAAGATATCCATCCCTCCTAGTCCATCATCTGAACGAGGTTGTTCTTCTTGTTCAATTGCTAAACCCCGAACAGGAGTTGAAGCTGCATTAGTTGCCTCATTATTGCTTGAACTTGGCACACTCCTATCTACAGGCCTTTTAGAAGAGCTTCCTCTCTCACCAACAGACGGCATCAATTCCCAAGTCATCTTCCCTGTACCACTTCTGAACTCAACATCCCTCATCAATGAAGATGAGAGGTTATTCATATCCATTTCAATTGGTTGATCTGCTGGCTCCGTTCCCAATCCAGTCTCGGGTGCATCACGCATAGACATGCGAGGGGCAACGTTTTCATCAGTAAGCAAAATCTCTCCCCCGATCAAGCTATTCATCCATGATGACAGTTCATCATCCAAAAGTGGTTGTCCTTGCATTTGTAAATCTTGCGCACGATCTGAACCTTCAGTAACTATTATATTATTGCTTGAACTTGGCATACTCCTATGCATTCTGTTAGGAAGCTGATCAAACGCTGCTCGCTGAACATCTGGAGTTACTTTTTCACAAAGTTTAACACCACCCCCTTTGACCCTTGCCAAATGATATTTTATCCTTGAAATGGACGTGCTTCCAGCGAATACACTCCCACAAAAAACGCACTTCAAAAAACCATCAGCCATTTTCTCAACATAACACCAAAATGGATCACTTCCTCTAATCATTTTTTCGTCTGTATTCTACCTACGGACATGAGAAAGAGCTTTCAAAATATTGAATTAAAATGGAACTTAAACTAATTGAGAATAACAAAGCAGCTAAATTTAAGATAAGAACTTGATCACAAGTGCTCTTCTGTCTAGACCAAAGTCAAGCTAAAACTTTCCAAGGATTTTGAACTTAAAACTTGCACAAATCAACAATTTCTTGAGCTTAGTGTTGCATCAAATAGAATGAGGACGGTAAACTTCAAACTTATAACTATTACTTCAACAAGGTTCTGATACTATGTAATAGAATCATCTCAACTAAAACTTAAGTTATTCTTTGAAAACATAATATAAATTATATTATTTTGTAAAAGATAGTCTTATTCTTTTCTCTTTTTTCCCATAACTATACAGCTGATCATATGAGTAATAACAAAACCATTACGTTTCTTTTTGCTTAGAAAACTCAACCTACATGTGTTGGAAAAGAAATGGCATGAAATAAGAGCAAAAAATAATCAAACTCAATTACCTGAGCAGGAGCAAGATGTTATCCAATGATTTGATAAAATCAGAAAAAAAGATGGGCCGGGAAGATTAAGTGTGGTTGTGGATAAGGATAGAACCAGTACGTTTGTTTGCTGGTTTTTGAAAAAGTTTAATAACCATGATAAGCTTTCAAAATAAATAAATAAAAATTAGTTGAGCATGGAGCTTCATACAGCCACCAATCCAGTCTTCCCTATAAACTTATCTTCTCATCCCATCCGAAGTCACAAACTCATTTAAAGCAACCCGTGGGTTCATAGATGGTCCACCAATCTTGATTTTTTTTTTCCCATTCACCCTCGGGTCAATGATGAAGAACTGTAGGTTTAGGTGGAGCATCCTAGTCAACATTATGAGTGGAAGGGCTTTAAGTATATAGTGGAAGGGCTTTAATTAATATAAAATCAAAAATTCAAAGAATAATGGCCAAATATATATAGATATATATAATTAATTAAATCATTAATTAATTGCAATCAAGGAAAAACTCAAAACAAATAAAAACCTTGGGAACAAAACAAATAAAGATATTTTAAAAAAATACAGTGTAATTTTGTTACAAAAAATAAAAGAGTAAGGACCCAAATGAAATGTAGCATATATAACCAATTTCAATTGGAGGATAATATTAAAACAAATTAAAACCTGAATAACAAAAAAATTTAAAGGAACCAAAAACAAACCAAAAATCAAAAGAATAAAGATTAAATGAAAACCTATATATATAATTAGTTTCAATTGAAGGGCACAATTTAAAAAAATCAAATTTTTCATTGAAGAAATTAGAAATAAAATCAAAATCAAAAGAACAGAGACTAAAATAAAACATTTACAACATGAAGGACTTACAGGTAATTTACAACGGCAAAAGAAAGAAAGGGAGAAAAAATAAAAATCGTTCACCGGTGCTTCACCGACACGCACCGTATTGTTTAATTCTTCCCTTAAAAATATTTTCTTTCTTCAGGTGTTGCGCTTCCTGCTGTGTTCAAGATTAATAATAATTTTAATGTAAGTGAACTAAATAAAACATTAAATAATAATACAACATCAATGCCATCAAAGTAAACTCTTTGCTTTCTAACTAAACAGGTCTTAAACCTTAATTATTTGTCTTAAACTTTAATTATTGCTTTCAAATTAGAGAGGAAACTGATAAGAACTTTGATTGACTTCAAAGAAAAGAAATTTCAAGATAACGTATTTGCTGATATTAAGCAAATAATGTATCAACAAAGTAGATGGTTTGAAAGGTTAATCTGGATTCATGTTTATTGGGCTCTTTATAACTTAATTTTTTCCCGCCAATTTCACAATTGAACATTATGTTATTTTTCACAATTGAACATTATGTTATTTGGAAGTGAGGCTTCCTTTTTTTTTTTATTCTTTTTTCTATAGGATTATCACAATCTTATCACACGGTAAAAGGTGAATTTAGTTTGTTTTTGCCTCAATATTTAAAATGTAAAGATGTCATCTTGCTATGTTTCTATATCAACATCTAAAAGCTTTATTGTACAATACGCATAATATTTTGAACTCATAATTATTTATTTCCTAGAACACACGTTGACAATGTATTTTTTTTACACGTTAAGAAAAAATAATTCAACCTGCAGGGTAACACAAATAACTATCTTGTTAACACAAACTCTAAATCATGTAGGGAAAACATTATGGATGTTCACAATTTTCTCCATTTTACCCCTCTCATCACAATATTTATGCAATGGAATGGGGGGTATTTTTGTCTTTTCACATGGACACAAATGTTGTTTAAAAAATCATTGGGGCATAATTATTTTTTTGAATTGTGGAATTACTAAAACAACCTTTTAGACAAAAAAAAATAGATATTTGGTCAGGGGCTTTGTAGTAATTTTTCTTTTAAAATGAACAATTATCTTCATCTCTTTTTTTTGTTTTTGTTATTTTTGAGTTGGGGGTCATGGGCATTTATGTCTTTAAATAATATAAAAAAAGAAAAGAAAATATTCCGAACAGGTATAAGCACGCGCCAGCGATTGGACGCTGCACACACCCTTCAAGCAGCTGGTGTTGTGGCATTCTACTATCAAATGTCAGTTGACTTCGTCTCTTTTGAAGTGATTTCATATCCTCTTTCTGATGGTGCAGAGTTTGTTAGAGGGAGATAGATGGTTTGTCATCAGTGGTGTTCTCTCTCTCTCCCTAAAAAGTATATGTTGACCCTCTATGTTCTGATTGTTTCAATTTCAATTATTATTCTATTGATTTTTATTTAATTTTTTCCTTGACTCTTTAGTTAAAGTTTTATTGGTTTTCAACTTCAACATTTTATTTTGTTGAATTTTTTGAATTTGATCTTCATTCTATTGATTTTTTTTCAAATATCCAGTGATTGCTTACTTGATAGGATTGACATTTGGAAAGTTGCTTTCTATCTGCCTAAAAGATTCATTCATTTACGCATGGAAGAAAGGTTCCATAAACAGCTTGACATTTTGTGTTTATTTTAGTCCTTATAATATCCATTACCTTTACTGTTAGTCTTGTGCAATGATACCAAAAAACAAAACAATCCCTAAATATCATAGAATTCTAATTGCATCCCTGGACATAATTGTAAGTGCATGTTTAACGTGGCAATCTAAAAGTGCTTTTCAAAAAAGAAAATCACTTCAGAATAATATTTTTTAATCGTTTTAAAGCTTAAGTAGTAAATATTGTACAATAATTCTTTTTTAATTTTTATGAGTAATTCCAGCTCAATTACAAATGATTTTTTTAGTTTCGAGTAAACCTAATCCTCTTAGACACTTTTTGCAAGTCCGGGTTAAGCGATTAAAACCTCGGTTGTCCCAGACTTTTACAAGGTGAACACGCCATAACTCGAACCCGAGACCTGCAAGACAAATCTCAAGTTTTTTATCATAACGCCACATCAATTGGGGACCTCAATTATGGATTTTGGAGAGTGGGTGGGTGCCAATGCCTTCTGGTCTACGTTCAGCTCCATGAAAATCGATCCAGCTTCAGCAGTTGCACAGTACCATATCCTGAACAAGCCGGGAGGAGCTAACCACAATAAATCACTGCAAAACAGGATTAGAAAACCATAAACGTAATGGGTGCTGAGAAATGAATATTGAAACAGATGAGTAAATTTGATGCAGAAAATCTGTAAGAATTCAAAATACTTATAGACAACATGTAAGTGAAAATGAAAATGGAAGTACCAACAGATAGCCAAAGCTTAGAAGAAAAAAAAACAATTAAGAACAACAACAATTACAAAACTAGAATTGAATTGAATTACAGGATAAATTTTAGAAATCAAAAGTCATTAAGATTAAGTTTCATAGAAGAAGAAAATTCAAAAGAAACCCTCAAAGAGTTCAAAACCACTACTATTAACATAGGAAAGATAACAGTAAATTCATGATCAAAACCAGAATAATTAAATAAATAAAAAAGTCAAAGTTGAATAGACTGACCTGTGTAGTAAAGAATCCAGGAATTCAGAGCCAGAAAGTCAAATCAAAGTCATCCATCTTCACACATCCAAGACAAGAAACAAATCCCATGTAGCTTCTATCTCAATAATTGTTAAAAAAAAAGACACGAATATACAAAGAGAGATTCAAACAGAACAAAACGAAAACGGGACAAGTACTTGTTCTTTTATTCTCGAAGTATTTGGGTTTAAGTACAACAGTGCACGTTGTTTTACAATTGAGACACAACTTATAGACAACTTATATTTGGGTTTAAGTACTTTTCTTGTTACTTTACACAGTACCTATAACAGGTAATTAACGGCTATATTTAACAAAATCTCATCTCTCGCTAAGAAAAAAAACAAGAAGAGAGGAGAAAATGAAGCTTGCTTGCTTACCAGTCATTGCATTTCACCAGCGAGCTCTGCTTCTAACTGTGCAGCGCATCTTCTTGTGGGTAAGAGACAGGTGTTGAAGTATGAACACAATGTGTGAAACCTCAACAATGGTATGCAAACTTTCTCCCCACCATTGTTGAAAATGGTTACTAACCCACCATTCTTCCAACCCACCATTGTTGAAAGTGGTGAATTTGGTGGCCAACCATTAAAGATTGTCTCCTCACTCTTGCTATAAATAGAGGAGCTTCTTAGAGCTTTAGACATCATTGAGTGAAGAACACAAGTGAATGTGTTGTGTAGAGAGAGCTAAAGAGTGAGTTGAGTTGAGTTGAGTTGTTTCTCCTCCTCCTTGTATTTGTATTATTGTTTGCTTAATACAAATCAGTAGCTCCGTGGAGTAGGCAAGTTGCCGAACCACGTAAATATTGTGTGTTAATCCGCTGCCGTCTCTAACAACTGGTATCAGAGCCGTTGGTGTAGGTGTTTGATTTTTTGCAGAAAAATCAAAGTGCTCAAAAACATGTTTTGAGCATCTGATCTTGTAGAGGAGGTCACCACGATTCCAACGGTGTATAGTTCATTTAATTTGGAGTTGAAACGAAGGAGTTATTGCCGGTCAAAGTTTTGACGAGAAAAGTCAACGCCACGTCACCGGCCAGTCAACGCCACATCATCACTCCAGTCACCGCCACGTCATCGGTCCAGTCACCGGTCCAGTCACCGCCACGTCATCGGTCCAGTCACCGGTCCAGTCACCGCCACGTTATCGGCCCAGTCACTGGTCCAGTCAGTGCCACGTCATCGACACGTCATCAGTCCAGTCAGTAGTGCCACGTCATCAGTCCAGTCAGTAGTGCCACGTCATCGGTGGGAGGTGTTCTGGTGTAGCAGGGTCTACGTAAACCCGGATACGCGGGTGGATCTGAGCCGTCCATTTGTTCAGATTTTGATTGATCAGATCTTAGCCGTCTGAAGTCTGATTTTGGTCGTTCTTGAGTCATTTTCAGATAATTTGACCTTTCCGGACGCATCTGTGGTGTCCGATTTATCAAATTCAGACTCAAAGATAGCATAGAAAGAAGCTATGGACACGGACGAGGTAAAAGGGACCGGAATAGAAAAATTTGACGGGCGAGATTTTGGTTATTGGAAAATGCAAATAGAAGATTATTTGTATGGGAAGAAACTTCATCTTCCTTTATTTGGACAGAAACCAGAGGCGATGAAAGATGAAGAATGGATCTCTCTTGACAGACAAGTGTTAGGTCTGATCCGACTAACACTTACAAGGAAGGTCGCTCACAATGTCATCAAAGAAAGGACTACAGCAGGATTAATGACAGTCCTATCTGGTATGTATGAAAAACCATCTGCCAATAATAAAGTGTATTTGATGAAGAAATTATTCAATCTGAAAATGGCAGAAGGAATGCCTGTCACACAGCATTTGAATAATTTCAACACTATCACAAATCAATTGTCATCAGTTGAAATTGATTTTGATGATGAGATACGAGCCTTGATCCTATTGGCTTCATTGCCAAATAGCTGGGAGGCAATGAGAACGGCGATCAGCAACTCGGCTGGAAAATCCAAGTTAAACTATGATGACATCCGAGACTTGATACTTGGAGAAGAAGTTCGTAGAAGAGATGCTGGTGAATGTTCAACTTCAGGTTCTGCCTTGAACGTTGAGACTAGAGGTAGAAGATTTGATAAATACTCAAATCGCGGCAGATCGAAATCCAGACCAAGGCCTCGTCAAGATCGAAGCAAGTCAAGATCCAGAAAACCTCTGGAATGTTGGCATTGTGGCAAACCAGGTCACATTCAGGCAAACTGTTATAAGATGAAGAAGGAGGAGGATGATAAATCTGCCAATACAGTGGCAGAGGAAAGGCATGAAGCATTGTTACTCTCAGTCAGCAGTCCACTTGATTCTTGGGTGTTAGACTCGGGAGCTTCATTCCACACTACTCCTCATCAGAATATTCTGCAGAATTATGTTGCCGGTGACTATGGTTTGGTATATCTAGCAGATGGAGAGCCATTAAGAATTATTGGTGTAGGAGATGTCGAGATAAAACTACCCAATAATTCTACATGGAGGCTACAACAGGTAAGACATGTACCTGAGCTGAAGAAGAACCTGATCTTAGTAGGGTAACTTGATGAAAGCGGCCATTCCATAAATTTTGCAGGAGGCATGTGGAAAGTCTCAAAAGGATCAATGATTTTAGCACGGGGGAAGAAAACTGGCACCTTGTACATGACCCCAGCCTCAGAAGATATCATTGCTTCCACTGAAGCTGAAAATCAGGCTGATTTATGGCACTATAGACTTGGCCATATGAGTGAGAAAGGAATGAAGCTGCTTCTCTCAAAAGGAAAGCTACCAGGCTTGAAATCAGCAGAGTTTGATTTATGTGAAGGGTGCATCTTCGGAAAACAGAAAAAGGTGAGTTTTCTGAAAATTGGAAGAGCTCCAAAACCTAAGAAATTGGAGTTAGTACACTCAGATGTATAGGGGTCATCTCCAGTTGCATCACTTGGAGGTTCAAAGTATTATGTAACCTTCATCGATGACTCAAGTAGAAAGGTATGGGTTTATTTTCTGAAAAATAAATCTGATGTGTTTGAAACCTTCAAGAAGTGGAGAGCTATGGTGGAGACTGAAACAGGATTGAAGCTAAAATGTCTGAGGTCAGACAATGGAGGAGAATACACTGATGGAGATCTCAAGGAGTACTGTGCTACTAATGGTATCCGGATGGAGAAGACCATTCCAGGCACACCGCAACAGAATGGTGTGGCAGAGCGAATGAATAGAACCATCAATGAAAAAGCCAGGAGCATGAGGTTGCATGCTGGATTACCTCCAACATTCTGGTCTGAAGCTGTCAATACTGCAGTTTACTTAATCAACCGAGGACCTTCTGTTCCTTTGGATTTCAGAATTCCTGAAGAGGTCTGGACAGGAAAGGAGGTAAATCTTTCACACTTGAAAGTATTTGGATGTGTTTCTTATGTGCACATAGATTCTGAAGCAAGAAGTAAGCTTGATGCAAAGTCCAGAAAATGCATCTTTGTTGGCTATGGTTCTGATGAGTTTGGATACCGATTTTGGGATGAAGAAAATCGGAAAATTATCAAAAGAAAAAATGTCATATTTAATGAGAAGATGACATACAAGAATAAAGATGCGACAAATTCTGAAAAAGTTGAGACATCTGATGTAATAGATGTAGATGATATTGCTAAAAGTATTGTACAAGGCAATATCATTGATAAAGAAAACATTGATCCGCAGGAAGAGCCATGTACACCACCAACAGTTGTCAGAAGATCTTCCAGGACGATCAGACCTCCACAACGGTTCTCACCATCATTGAACTATATTCTATTGACAGATAATGGTGAGCCTGAAAGTCTTGAAGAAGCTACAAGAGCTGAAGAATCAAGCAAGTGGGAGCTAGCCATGAAAGATGAGATGGATTCCTTGTCAAGAAACCAGACATGGGAATTGACTCCACTACCTAAAGGGAAGACAGCCTTGCATAATAAATGGGTGTACAGGATTAAAGAAGAGCATGATGGAAGCAAACGATTCAAGGCAAGACTTGTCATGAAGGGATTTCAACAAAAGGAAGGTATCGATTATACAGATATCTTTTCTCCAGTGGTAAAGATGACTACAATCAGATTAGTATTATCAATTGTAGCTGCAGAAGATCTACATCTTGAGCAGTTAGATGTGAAGACTGCTTTTCTACATGGAGATCTAGAAGAAGATATCTACATGAAGCAACCAGAGGGTTTCTCAGAAAAGGGAAAAGAGAACATGGTTTGCAAGTTGAAAAGGAGTTTATATGGTTTGAAGCAAGCTCCGAGGCAATGGTACAAGAAGTTCGACAACTTTATGTGCAACAATGGGTTCACACGTTTGCAAGCAGACCATTGTTGTTATGTAAAGAATTTTGGGTCATCATATATCATCTTACTGATATATGTAGATGATATGCTAGTTGCAGGATCTAGCATCGAGGAGATCAACAAGCTGAAACAACAATTGTCAAAGCAGTTTGAAATGAAGGATTTGGGAGATGCAAAACAAATCCTTGGCATGAGAATCATCAGAGACAGAGATAAAGGTACTCTGAAACTTTCACAAGAAGAGTATGTGAAGAAAGTGCTCCATAGGTTCAAGATGGATGGAGCAAAGCCAATAAGCACACCTTTGGCTAAACATTTCAAACTTACTAAGGAGCAGTCACCTAAAACTGAAGAAGAAAGGAACTATATGAATACAGTTCCTTACGCGTCAGCAATCGGAAGTCTCATGTATGCTATGGTATGTACAAGACCAGACATTGCACATGCAGTGGGAGTTGTGAGCAGATACATGAGCAATCCTGGCAAACAACACTGGGAAGCAGTCAAATAGATTATGAGGTATTTGAAAGGTACTTCAAATACATCCTTATGCTTCACAAAGTCAGACTTGAAGCTTCAAGGATATGTAGACGCTGATTTAGCCAGTGATATCGACACAAGAAAAAGTACTACAGGGTTTGTGTATACTCTGGGTAATACAGTTGTATGTTGGGCTTCGAAGCTACAGAAGATTGTTGCTCTTTCTACAACAGAAGCTGAATATGTAGCGATTCATGTAGTCGGGAAGGAGATGGTTTGGTTACAAAGCTTCTTGGAAGAATTAGGCAAGAAACAACATAAAGGCATTCTGTACAGTGACAGTCAGAGTGCTATTTTTCTTGCGAAGAATCCAGCCTTTCATTCTAGGACAAAACACATACAGTTGAGATATCATTTTATTCGGTCTCTTCTTGATGATGGACAATTGATACTTGAGAAGATTCGAGGTTCGGAGAATCCTGGTGACATGCTGACAAAGGAAGTACCTATAGAAAAATTGAAGCTGTGCAAAGCTTCAGTTGGACTTCAAGACTAAAAGGGATTGACACCATTGTGTTCAAGTGGGAGATTGTTGAAGTATGAACACAATGTGTGAAACCTCAACAATGGTATGCAAACTTTCTCCCCACCATTGTTGAAAATGGTTACTAACCCACCATTCTTCCAACCCACCATTGTTGAAAGTGGTGAATTTGGTGGCCAACCATTAAAGATTGTCTCCTCACTCTTGCTATAAATAGAGGAGCTTCTTAGAGCTTTAGACATCATTGAGTGAAAAACACAAGTGAATGTGTTGTGTAGAGAGAGCTAAAGAGTGAGTTGAGTTGAGTTGAGTTGAGTTGAGTTGAGTTGTTTCTCTTCCTCCTTGTATTTGTATTATTGTTTGCTTAATACAAATCAGTAGCTCCGTGGAGTAGGCAAGTTGCCGAACCACGTAAATATTGTGTGTTAATCCGCTGCCGTCTCTAACAACAGGTTCTTCAGAAATGATAGCCCACTCAATTGAGTTTCGCAAACTTTCAGGATCTACTTGAATTTTCTTAAGAGGATGAGGAATAGTGAGCGGGATCCTTGTTAACTGCGGGCAATCATTTACAGTAATTTCTTCGAGAGAATTGCATCCAAGTCTTCCAGAGTATATGCTATTCAAATTTGGTAATTTCTTCAATACCAAAACCTTCAAACGACGCAATGGAAATGTCATCTGATGGATCCTGTCCTCTTCATCTGTTTCAATTATCACCCCAAGGTGGTGACAATCTTCGACTACAATCACTTCCAATTGGAGGGTAGACAACAACCAAGGAGGGATCAGCACCTTCATTCTATGACATTTATGTAGTACGATCTCTTTGAGATTGTCAAAGGGGGGAAGAGTAAATCGAATTGAAGGTGCTTCAAAAAGGGTTTCTAACATCGTCAAACCACCAAGGAGTAGAATCTCAGGCCTTCTAAATCCATAGAATGGACATAAGCTTCTCATGTTTGGACAATTCACAATGACTATTTTTGTAAATGAGATTTTGAACAGAAAAATTGCATTGTCAATCATGAGGTCATAAAACCAAACCTCTTTAACTAGCTCTGACTTCGATATTGTATAATTTAGATCTTCGAGTAAAGAGAAAGAAGGTCTTCCTACAGTAACCTTGCAAGTAATTAGTGAAAAACAAACAGCGTGAATGAAAATTATGAAATTTTCTAGATCACGGAAGTTGCATTCCAATGTTTCCAACTTCTTTAATCTCGAGACTTCATCTCCTCTAACTGGGAGAAAAGCTCCAAATTTCTGATGAAGCTTGAGGAACTGTAATTTTGAGAGTTCAGATAAAATACCTGGCTGTAAATCACACACCTCACTTCCATCAAGATTAAGATACCTGAGATCCTTCAGCCTTTCCATTCCCTCTGGCAAATTTTCAAGTCCAGTGTAACTGAGATCCAACTTCTTCAATGCCGTAAGCTCTGCTAATGAAGGTACATAACACAGCTTTGCACACCATCCGAGTAACAGTACAGTGAGGCTCGTTAGATGACAAATAGAACCTGGCAACTTCTCTATATCTGTGTCGGAAAGATCAAGAACCTCGAGACTGATGAAGTGCTGGAAAAAAGACGACTCAGCCAAATTCAATTTGTAGTTTCTGCATAACAATAAAGTTGAAAGATTGGGGCACCTTGGTGAACATTCTGATGGAATATCCTTGATTCTATTTTCCATGAGAGAAACTATCAACAGATTCTCTCTCCACCATGTTCCATCAGGTAATTCTGTTAATTGTGCACCTGCTTGAACCCTACCACCCAGACTTTCGTTCAATATTCTCCGAGCCATATCCCAAATCAAATCATGCATCTTCACATATCTGTAATTTTCATCGTCCCTGGAACCTTCTAATAAGCTGGCATTTTCAAGTTGATCAAGCATGGTATGACCCCTATCAAATTGTTCACGCCTCCTCCACATTTCCTCGACAATACCCTCATCAATCAAATACTCTATCAAGTCCTCTCTCCAGATGATCTTGCCTTTTGGAAATAGTGTGATGTGTAAGACGCACTCCTGCAGTGCTGGATCGTTCAACTGAGCATAGCTAAATTTCAATACTCGAAATACCTCGGTTTGCATGTCACTTGGTCCAACTTCTGGTATTCTCAGTCGTAGCAATGCATCTCTCCAATGATATTCAGCTTTCACTCCCTTCATGCTTCCAGCCATTGTCATGATTCCAAGAGGCAGACCAGCACACTCCTTCACGACAGACTCTGCAATCTGTTTCATTTGAGGAAAACATCTAGTAGCGTCTCCTAATTTTTCAATGAACAAATTCCAAGCTTCACCCTCAGAAAGAGGCTCCACTTTGAGTGTCCTTTGGCAATCCATTTTTGTACATATGTCCAATGATCTAGTTGTGAAAACCAACTTACACCCGTCTGTTCTAAGAGGTATTCCCATTTTCTCAAGAGGAAAATGATCCCACAAATCATCAAGAATGAGAACATATTTTTTTTTCACAATCAACTCTGTCAGCAGCTTCCCAGCTCTCACCACCGCATCTTTTTCATCCCCAAGATCTAAATCAAAAGATTTCACAATGCGATCCTGCAATGCTTCAATGCTAATGTCTTGGGACACAGTAATCCAACAAACATGATGAAAAATGTCTTGTCTCTCTTGACAAACATGATGAAGCTGATTATGGATATGGAAAGCCAAGGCTGTCTTTCCCACTCCCCCCATCCCGTAAATGCCAATAGATGAGACCTCATCATTCAACAACCAGGACCAGACATCTTTCATATTTCTTTCAAACCCTTGGCCCACTATCTTCGTTGTGGGCAAAATATATCTTATAGTCCTCTGTCGCTTATGTACAGGGCTTTCAGAAGAGCTTCCTCTCTCAACAACAGAAGGCTTATATTGCTGAGACATTATATTTCTACACATTCTCATAACATCATCCATCATTGATGAGGACGAGATGCTTTTCGTGTTCGTTTCAAAAGACTGATGTGCTTGCTCTGTTCTTTGTCTAGTCTCGGGTTCATCTGTCATAAGTACGACAGCTCTAGGTTCCTCAACAAGCTCAGTCTCCCCACGAATCAAGATATCCATCCATCCTAGTCCATCATCCAAACGAGGTTGTTCTTCTTGTTCAATTGCTAAACCCCTAACTGGAGTTGAAGCTGCATTAGTTGCCTCATTATTGCTTGAACTTGGCACACTATTATCTACAGGCCTCTTAGAAGAGCTTCCTCTCTCAGCAACAGACTGCGTAAATTCGCAAGTCATCCTATTGCTGAACTCAACATCCCTTTTCAATGAAGATGAGATGTTATTCATATCCATTTCAAATGGTTGATCTACTGGCTCTGTTCCCAATCCAGTCTCGGGTGCATCAGGCATAGGCAAAATCAAGCTATCCACCCATGTTGACAGGTCATCATAAAAAACTGGTTGTCCTTGCATTTCTAAATCTTGCGGACGATCTGAACCTGCAGTAACTATTATATTTTTGCTTGAACTTGGCATACTCCCATGCATTCTCTTAGGAAGCTGATCAATCGCTGCTCGTTCAACATCTGGAGTTACTTTTTCACAAGGTTTAACACCACACCCTTTAACTTTTGCCAAATGATATTTTATCCTTGAAATGGAAGTGCTTCCAGCAAATACACTTCCACAAAAACCGCACTTCAAAAAACCATCAGCCATTTTCTCAACATAATACCAAAATGGATCACTTCCTCTAATCATTTTTTCGTCTGTATTCTACCTACGGACAGCAGAAAGAGCTTTCAAAATATTGAATTAAAATGGAACTTAAACTAACTGAGAAAAAAAAAAGAGCTATACAGCTGATCATATCAGTAATTTAAAAACCAGTACGTTTCTTTTTGCTTAGAAAGCTCAACCTACATGTGTTGGAAAAGAAATGGTGTGAAATAAGAGCAAAAAATAATCAAACTCAATTACCTGAGCAGGAGCAAGATGCTATCCAATGATTTGATTAAATCAGGAAAAAAAAAGATGGACGGGGAAGAGTAAGTCTGTTAGAGACGAGTGATAGAGCTTCGGCTTGTGTGGTTGTGGATAGATTCAGACAGAGAAGCAGATGGCAGTGGAAAAAAAGTCAAACTTTCACTCATGGATTCAGATAGGTAAGCCTCTGATTTCTTCTTCTTCTACTTTCTTGCAGATGGCAGAGAAAAGGTATCTTCACAACTGGAGAGGTTCGACTTTTCTGTAGCTGGTAGAGAAAAGAGAGAAGATGGAGAGGGAGAGACTACCCGTTTGCTTGCTGGTTTTGACAAAGGTTATTCTAAAAAATTAATTATAAAAATATTTACATATCTTGACTGTAAATTAATTTATAGATAGTAATTTAACCCCTTATCATTTGCATGTGCATGAAGGAATAGGAAGGCCAAATGCTTCAAATAGTTTCATCTTCAAATTCAGAGGAGTAAAGATGGGTAGGAGGAGGAGTAAAGATGGATATCGAATAATAATAATAATAAACAAAATCACCTTAATTTATTTTTCAGCATTTTTATTAGAAAATAATATTTGGTATTGAAACATCAATCTCTAAAATAATAGGGACTAAAACAAAACAAAAATTAGGGACGGAACTAAAAATTTCCATGTCAAGATCTAAATAGGATGTGTTTTTGTTCTTCATCAAATCTAGTCATTGTTTTTTTAATTTATAATTTTGAATCCTATTTAAATTTCAATTTTGCAAAATCAAAACTAGACTAATATTTGAGTATCCTTAAAACCAAGTATATAGGAGATGACGCAAATGAAAAGAAATACAAACAAAAGATATCATGATTTTTGAAATTGTAAAAATCAAAAGTTAAATGACCAATAAAACAAAATAACACATCGTTCGGCAAACTTCAAACTCAACTAATAAAACCCCACCTAATTTGAGTTGATTCATCAAATTTGTGGTCCAAGTTATTATATCAAAACAACTTGATATAAAAAATTAAAAAAATGCATTTTAAAAAGACAAAATAACTTTTGAATAATGAAGGTGAAAAGAAAATAAGTAAAAAAACAATATCAATTTTTATTAACTAGGCTAAACTTACCATATCTAGAAAAACTACATTACTCAATTAAATTGAAATAATAAGATTAAAATTGAAATAAATTTTTTTATTGAATGATACAATTAGTAGAAAAATCAATTTAAGTAAAGGACTAAAAATAAAACAATCAAAAGACTAAGGAAAAATTAAAAAATAACATCTAACAAATTGAAATTGAAAGATGAAATTAAAAAAGAATCAAGAATTTACAAAACAAATAGAATAAAAATCAAAATCAAAATCAAAAGAAGAAAAGCTGAGTTTTAACATATCAATGAACCAAAGGATAATTGTTAAATTTTGCATGAGAGGAAACAAAATTAGTTTTGGTTAATAATATAACTCTGGAGGATGAATTTGCAAAAAATAAAAAATCGACGATTAAAGTAAAATTAATCAGCAATTGGGCTCTGCGCTTAATGGGAAGTCTGAGTAACCGTCATCCATTTGTAAGCTACATGTCGTCTGTGATTATCAATCTTCCATTCAGACATTCCCTCTTCTCTGGGGATCTTACTATGACACCAAATAGTTAAACTGAAGAACAAGAAAACAAATCCCTCTCCTCTCTGCTCTCCCCACTCTCTAAATTCTCCCTGTAGGAAGCCATGACTGCAGCCACCAAGAAGCACTACCCCTCCTCCTCTAAGCCACCCAAAAACCACCACTCTACCCCCAACACCAACAACACAACAACCCCACAACCTAACATCACTCAAGACCTTATCCCAACCACTACATCACCACTATCTCCCACCCTCAAAGACCAGGTCTTGTCACGCGCTACCCACATCACGCGGCAAGAACTCCTCGAAAGAAGGTCTTACAAGCTAAAACAACTCTCAAAATGCTTCAGAGATCATTACTGGGCATTGATGGAAGAACTCAAGATTCAGTACAGAGAGTACTATTGGAAATATGGTATCAGCCCTTTTAAAGAAGACCATCAAAAACAAGAACAGCAGAAACAGGGTGGTGGGGTTGGCGTTTTACAGAGGGGGAATGAAGAGAGTGGGGCTAATATCGAAGTTATTGGTGAAAATAACACTAATGTTAGTGATTTGAAGAGTAATCATAGGTGTTTGTTTGTTGGTTGTAAGTTAAAGGCTATGGCTTTGACAAGTTTTTGTCATCTTCATATACTTTCTGATGCAAAGCAGAAGCTTTACAAGCCTTGTGGTTACGTTATCAAAAGGTTTCATTTTGCTCTAACTTTTTCTTTGATTTTTTTTTTATTATTATTAAGCTTTTTTTCTTTGATTGGTTTTTGTTTTTTGGTGGGATTTTGATTGTTTGGTTTCTGTAAGATTGTATTGGTGGTTTGAATTTTAAGTTCTTATGTGGATTTGGGTGTTTTTTTTGCTTATGCTTGGAGGCTTGGGATTGCCATGTTTTTTAGTTGGTGCAGTTTTGTGCAAGACTAGTTTGCCATGGACCCGTTGAGGAAGTTTGGAATAGGTAGATTGAATGAACTTGATTAAGACTGTTTGCTTTGCTACTTCGACACTGACATTTTAAAGCACGACAGGTGGCCGTCTTCTCCTCCACCTCTCAATGCATTATCAATAGCTTCCACTCCGAAGCTCGAAAGTTTGTCAGAGAAAAAAGGAAAAGGAAATACAAAATCTGGACTGTTCTCAAGGCTTGGAGAATAGTTTGTGCAGAAATTGTGTATCACTTCATCAGCCATCCCCATGTTTAGAGGAATGAACCCTCCTCTCTGCCTGCTACATAGCCTTTCTTTCACAGCTATTATTCCTCCAGACCTGCCATTCTACCAACATCACTTCTTTATGCGGCAGGATCCAAAACATAAGCCACCATTTCAGGCTAGACATTGATCCACAAAACTGCGGAAACTATAACTATACTCTGATTTGCGAGAACAATGATTCTACAGTATTATACTTGTATTCAGGTAAATACTACGTGCAGGCAATCGACTATGGTAACTACACGATCCGAGTGGTAGATGTTGGTGTTTTAGATAATTGCTGCTCCATCCCTCGTTATTCTTTGGCACCTGATAACTTCGGTTACGGAGATCCATACGGATTATATAGCTCAATTAACCTTTTAGACAAAAAAAACTAGATATTCGTTCAGGGGCTTTGTAGTAATTTTACTTTTAAAATAACAATTAAAGTACTTAAATACCTTGAAGGAGATGCTTGAAGGAGATTTGGAAAACCTGCAATTGCCTCCTAAACCAGTTTTAAATCTAGATGAGACGCCAGCAAACATTGGAGGAGAGTCATCATCATTGTCAGGTGATTCTACCGAATAATCAGTTTGGTTGAAAATCGTTCCTAAGTGATTTGACTTGTAATGATCCTCCCACATCCAGGGAAAATTGTAATGATAGCACAATTACTAAATAGTGAGGCTATGCTTGAGGATTGATAGGAATCAATGCAGGCCCAGCTCTTTCACATCAGACCAAATTGCATCATGTTACAATGATTTTGAAGAACACAAGAACCGAGTATTTAGACCTTTGTGCTGGTACTGAAATTCTTAGAAACATTTAGATTGATAATTGTGTTTTATTTTGTGAATAATCGGGTAGTCCATTGGTTTGAAAATGTAAATAGTTATTAGCATTAAGCTACACACACACACATATATGAATTTTCATTCAAACAGAAGAAGGGGATACTTCTTTAACAGTCATAGCTGTCAGCGAGGATGGTGCATCCACCATTATAACTGTTACATGTTCTACAAGTCTCCCCAAATTGGCTAAACTATGCTGGAAGTCGTGGATGAGAAATTCTGCAGAAGCTACGTCCTTAATAATGAATGATACATAATCTTCATCCTGTGAAGCTGACTCTAGTAAATAAACTTACCAGGGATAGGCAATCTGATTCCAACACCACTCTCACAAAACCTGTCTGATGAGCTACGAGGAGTCCATGTAAAGCCGGCTTAGCTTCACCAAGAATAACAGATAACTATTGTTGAGCGCAATCTGGAGCACATCTGCTGCTTTTATCCGGACAAGAGTTGAGATTTCTCAACCAGGCCAATGCTATCATAACTTCCGTTCTCCCATCAAAGGAAAATATATGACTCATTAAAGAGTAAAAAATCTGACTCATACCTATTTTTATAGCCTTTTTTTTTAAAAAAATAGTCTTACTCTTTTTCCATTTTCTTTATTAAAATTTATAACCCTTTTTTTATTATATGTATATGTTATTATCTCGTTCCCATTACCTATATTGGAGGTTCCATCGATTTCCCCAACTTTACTGAAAAACAATTTTCATTGTTTTTTTTTAGATTTTTTTCTTTTCATTTTCATTCTCTAGCTTGTTGTTTGTAAATCTAGCTTCAAAACATATTTTTTTTATAGGGATTATTGCGCTCTGACAACTTGCACCGTTAATTTTGCAAATTAATAAGTGTCGACCTTGGTGAATTTCGTTTGTTTTCATCTCGATATTTAAAATAAAAAGATATAATCTTGGTATGTTGCTATAGAAATATCTAAAAACTTTATTGTACAATATGCATAATATTTTGAACTCGTAATTATTTATTTCCTAGAAAGCACATTAACAATGCTTTTTTTTTACACATTAAGAAAAAATTAATTCAACCTACGGGGTAAGGCAAGTCACTGTCCTGTTAACACAAACTCTAAATTGTGTAGGAAAACATTATGGATCCTAATAGTTTTGTCTATTTTACCCCTCTCATCACAGTATATATGCAATGGAATGAGGGTATTTTTGTCTTTTCACATCGATACAAATGTTATTTAAAAAATCGTTGGGGCATGATTATTTTTTTTTGAATTGTGGAATTACTAAAATAACCTTTTAGACAAAAAAAATATTTGTTCAAGGGCTTTGTAGTAATTTTCCATTTAAAATGAACAATTTAACGAATTTAATACCTTCAGGGTCAAATGATTTTAAATCTTCTTTGAAGGGTAATTTCATCTTGATCGCTTCGTTGTTTTTGTTATTTTCTAGTTGAGGACATTTTTGTCTTTAAATAATATAAAAAAGAAAAGAAAATGTCCCTGGCACGTATTAAGCTCGTGCCAGCTAGTGGACGGACGCTGCACACACCCTTCAAGCAGCTAGTGTTGTGGCATCCTACCATCAAATGTGAGTGGATTTCATATCCTCTTTATGATAGTGCAAAGTTTGTTAGAGGGAGATAGGTGATTTGTCACCATGGTCTTCACTCTCTTTCTTTTATATTGACCTTCTTTGTTTTGATTGTTTCAATTTAAGTTATTATTCTATTAATTTTTATTTATTTTTTTCCTTGACTCTTTAGTTAAAGTTTTATTGGTTTTCAACTTAGCATTGAATCAAAGTTTATTTTTTATTAATTTTTTTGGATTTGATCCTATTTTTTTTTCAAATATCAAACAAAGTTGATTGCTTACTTGGATTGACATTTGGAAAGTTGATTTCTATCTGCCTACAAGATTCATTCATTTACGCATAGAAGAAAGGTTCCATAAACAGCATGACATTTTGTGCTTATTTGAGACCTTATAATATCCATTACGTTTACTATTAGTCTAAAAGTGCTATGATACCAAAAAACAAAACAATCCCTAAATATCATAGAATTCTAATTGCATCCCTTGACATAATAAAAAAATCCTAAGAAATATCCCTAAGAAACGTAAGGCAGTCTAAAACTGCTTATGAAAAAAAAATAACTTCAGATAAATAGTTTTGAATGGTTTTAAAGCTTAAATATTAAATATTGCACTGTAATTCTTTTTTAATTTTTATGGTAATTGTAACTCAATTACAGAATGTTCACAACTCAAATGCATTTCTAAACTCAGGATTATGTGAGGGATCATCCTAGAGAGGAAAAGATCCATATTACACTCTGTAATTTACAGCAGAAGATGCATGGATTCTGGAGAGTGGGTGGGTGCCAATGCCTTCTGGTCTTCGTTCAGCGCCATGAAAATCGATCCAGCTTCACCAGTTGCACAGTGCCGTATCCTGAACAAGCCGAGTACAAAACCATAAACATATGAGTAAATTTGATGCAGAAAAATCTAATCTCTCGCTAAGAAATAAAACAAGAAGATGAGGAGAGAATGAAGCCTGCTTACCAGTCATTGCATTTCACCAGCAAGCTCTGCTTCTAACTGTGCAGCGCATCTTCTTGTGGGTTAGAGACAGGTTCTCTCAATTGTGTTCCGCAAACTTTCAGGATCTACTTGAATTTTCTTAAGAGTATGAGGAATAGTGAGCGGGATCCTCGTTAGCTGCGGGCAATCATTCACAGTAATTTCTTCGAGACATTTGCATTCAAGTCTTCCAGAGTAAATGCTATTCAATTCTGGTAATTTCTTCAATACCAAAACCTTCAAATACATTATACTAGATAGAACCTGATGGATCCCGTCCTCTTCATCTGTTCCCATTATCACCCTCATGCTAAGACAATTTTCGACTACAATCACTTTCAATAGGAGGGTAGACAACAACCAAGGAGGGAGCAGCACCTTCATTCCATCACATTTATGTATTACGATCTCTGTGAGATAGAAAAAGGAGGGAAGAGTAGATAGATCTGAAGGTGCTTCAAAAAGGGTTTCTAAGATCATCAAACCATCAAGGTGTAGAATCTCAACCGTTCTATATGCATCCAATGCACATAAGCTTCTCATTTTTTTACAATCCACAAAGACTACTTTTGTAAATGAGAATCTCGACAGCAAACTTGAGTCGTCAATTATGATGTTATAAAACCAGGCCTCTCTAACTTTCCTTGACTTCCATTTTGTATAATTTAGATCTTCGAGTAAAGAGAAATAAGGTTTTCCTACAGTAAGCTTGCAAGCCATTCGTGGACGAACACCTTTGCGGATGAAAATTCTGAAATTTTTTAGATCACTGAAGTTGCATTCCAAAGTTTCCAACCTCCGTAATTTCAAGAGTTGAGAAACTCCAAAGTACAGACGAAGCTTGAGGAACTGTAATTTTGAGAGTTCAGGTAAAACACCTGGCCATAAACCACACACACCACTTCCATCAAGATTAAGATACCTGAGATCGTTCAGCCTTTCCATTCCCTCTGGCAAATTTTCAAGTCCAGTGTAACTGAGATCCAACTTCTTCAACGCCGTAAGCTCTCCTAATGAAGGTACATAACTCAGCTTTGCACACCATCCGAGCAACAATACAGTGAGAGTCGTTAGATGACAAATAGAATCTGGCAACTTCTCTATATCTGTGTCGGAAAGATCAAGAACCTTGAGTCTGATGAAGTGCTGGAAAAAAGACGACTGGACCGAATTCAATTTGTAGTTTCTGCATAACAATAAAGTTGAAAGATTGGGGCACCTTGGTGAAAAGTCTGATGGAATTTTCTTGATTCTATTTTCCATGAGAGAAACTATCAACAGATTCTCTCTCCACCATGTTCCATCAGGTAATTCTGTTAATTGTGCACCTGGTTGAACCCCACCCCCCAGACTTTCGTTCAATATTTTCCGAGCCATATCCCAAATCAAATCATGCATCTTCACATATCTGTAATTTTCATCGTCCCTTGAACCTTCCAATAAGCTGGCATTTTCAAGTTGATCAAGCATGGTATGACCCCTGTCAAATTGTATATTCCTCCTCCGCATTTCTTTGACAATACCCTCATCAATCAAATACTCTATCAAGTCCTCTCTCCGGATGTTCTTGCCTTTTGGAAATAGCGTGATGTGTAAGAAGCACTTCTGTAGTTCTGGATCGTTCAACTGGTCATAGCTGACTTCCAATACTCGTAATACCTTGGTTTTCACGTCTCTTGGTCCAACCTCTGAAATTCTCAGTCGTTGCAATGCATCTCTCCAACGATATTCAGGCTCCACTCCCTTCATGCTTCCAGCCATTGTCACGATTCCAAGAGGCAGACCAGCACATTCCTTCACAACAGACTCTGCAATCTGTTTCGTTTCAGGTAAAAGTCTAGCACCGTGCCCTAATTTTTCAACGAACAAATTCCAAGCTTCACCCTCAGAAAGAGGCTCCACTTTGAGTGTCCTTTGGCAATCCATTTTCTTACATATGTCCACTGATCTAGCTGTGAAAACCAACTTACACCCGTCTGTTCGAAGAGGTATTCCTACTTCCTCAAGAGGAAAAGGATCCCACAAACCATCAAGAATGAGAACATATTTTTTTCTCGCAGTCAACCCTGTCAGCAGCTTCCCAGCTCTCACGACAGGATCTTTTTGATCCCCAAGATTTAAATCAAAATATTCCACAATGCACTCCTGCAATGCTTGAATGCTGAAGTCTTGGGACACAGAAATCCAACAAACATGATGAAAAATGTCTTGTCTCTCTTGACAAACATGACCAAGCTGATTATGGATATGGGTAGCGAAAGCTGTCTTTCCCACTCCCCCCATCCCGTAAATGCCAATAGATGAGACCTCATCATTCAACAACCAGGACCAGACATCTTTCATATTTCTTTCAAACCCTTGGCCCACTATCTTCGTTGTCGGCAAAATATATCTTATAGTCCTCTGTCGCTTATGTACAGGGCTTTCAGAAGAGCTTCCTGTCTCAACAACAGAAGGCTTATATTCCTGAGACATTATATTTCTACACATTCTCAAAACATCATCCATCATTGATGACCGATGTGCTTGCTCTGTTCTTTGACTAGTCTCGGGTTCATCTGTCATAAGTACGACAGCAGCTCCTAGTCCATCATCCAAACGAGGCCTTTTAGAAGAGCATCCTCTCTCAGCAACAGACTGCGTCAATTCCCAAGTCATCTTCTCTGTGCCACTGCTGAACTCAACATCCCTCATCAATGAAGATGAGATGTTATTCATATCCATTTCAAATGGTTGATCTGCTGGCTCTGTTCCCAATCCAGTCTCGGGTGCATCTGGCATAGGCATGCCAGGAGCAACGTTTTCATCAGTAAGCAAAATCTCGCCCCCGATCATGCTATCCACCCATGGTGACAGGTCATCATCCAGAAGTGGTTGTCCTTGCATTTCTAAATCTTGGGGACGATCTGAACCTGCAGTAACAATTATATTTGTGCTTGAACTTGGCATACTCCCTTGCATTCTGTTAGGAAGCTGATCAAACGCTGCTCGTTCAACATCTGGAGTTACGTTTTCACAAAGTCTAACACCACGCCCTTTAACTTTTGCCAAATGATATTTTATCCTTGAAATGGAAGTGCTTCCAGCAAATACACTCCCACAAAATACGCACTTCAAAGAACCATCAGCCATTTTCTCAACATAACACCAAAATGGATCACTTCCTCTAATCATTTTTTCGTCTGTATTCTACCTACGGACAGCAGAAAGAGCTTTCAAAATATTGAATTAAAATGGAACTTAAACTAACTGAGAAAAAAAAAAAGAGCTAAAGTTAAGATAAGAACTTCATCACAAATGTTCTTCTGTCTAGACCAAAGGCAAGCTAATCCACTCCAAAGATCAAAGTGTTCTTCTTCTCTCTTTTTTTCCCAGTAACTATACAGCTGATCATATCAGTAATTTAAAAACCAGTACGTTTCTTTTTGCTTAGAAAGCTGAACCTACATGTGTTGGAAAAGAAATGGTATGAAATAAGAGCAAAAAATAGTCAAATTCAATTACCTGAGCAGGAGCAAGATGCTATCCAATGATTTGATTAAATCAGAAAAAAAGAAGATGGACGGGGAAGAGTAAGTGTGTTAGAGACGAGTGATAGAACATCGGCTTGTGTGGTTGTGGATAAGGATAGATTCAGACAGAGAAGCAGATGGCAGTGAAAAAAAAGTCAAAAGGACTTCTTTCATTCATGGATGCCATGTGGACATGTCGACGGTCTTCCAGGAGGCGAATCCGCCTAGCGGTGCTCTGGTGAAGGCGTGGTGGGGTAGGCAGTGGGTGATGATAATCTCCGGCAGCAAACGATGAGAAAGAGAACAATCCACCACAAACAGCAGAAGAGAAAGCAAGAGGCCGGGAGGAGAATAGGTGAAAGAGCTGACAGAAAGAGCAGCAGAGCTTTCTGTAGCTGATTGAGAAAAGGTATCTTCACAAATGGAGAGGTTCGAGTTTTCTGTAGCGGGTAGAGAAAAGAGAGAAGATTGAGAGGGAGAGACTACCCGTTTGCTTGCTGGTTTTTGACAGAGTTTATTCTAGAAAATAATTTATTTTTTTATATCTAGTTGTTACGAGGTGGTTGTTATAAGAAATTGATTATAAAAATATTTAGTTTTGTTGACTTTAAATTAATTTATTAATATTAATTTAACAACTTGTCATTTGCATGTGCGCGGAGGAATAGGAGGGCCGAATGCTCGAAACAGTTTCATGATTCATCTTCATTTCGTGCGTGCTTGTAAGTATGGTTTAAATTGTTTTTAAAAGTTTTTTTATTTAAATATATATTAAAATATTAAAAAAATTAATTTAATGTAAAAATAAAATAAAATAAAATAATAATTGTTTTTTTAAAATATAATGTCAAAACATCGCTTCAAATTCAAAGTAGCAGTAAAGATGAAGAGGGTGGGTATCTATTAATAATAATAATAATAATAATAATAATAATAATAATAATAATAATAAACTCACCTTAATTTATTTTTCAGCATTTTTATTAGAAAATACTATTTTTACTTAAGTCCTTTTAATAAAACAAAATCACTAACACAATTTTTTTTTCTCGTGGCTAGAATGTGATCATCAAATCATTCTCTTTTGTAAGACTAATTTTGTAATAACTCTCTTTTTTTCAATATCTCAAGATTGAAACGTAAAGAGAATAAGATTTGGTATTGAAATATCAATCTCTAAACTAATAGGGACTAAATATATAAAAAAATAAAACTTTAGGGACCGAACTAAAATTTTCCATGTCAAGAGCTAAATAGTGTTTGTGTTTTTGCTCTTCGTCAAATCTAGTCATTATTTCTTTAATTTATAATTTTGAACCCTATTTAAATTTCAATTTTGCAAAATCAAAACTAGACTCGTATTTCAATACCCTTAAAACCAAGCATATAGGAGATGACGCAAATCAAAAGAAATACAAACAAAAGATACAATAATAATATAACTCTAAAGGATGAAATTGTAAAAATTAAAAGTTAAATGACCAATAAAACAAAATAACACATCATTCATATAAGCATTGGAATCCACAATAAAATAAGTATGCATAAATATCGTTTTTTGTGCTACAATGAAATACTCATTTCTTTTAGAGGTGTTTGAGAGTATGATGGCATCGCAAACTTCTAACTCAAGTAATAAAGGCCCAACTAACTTGAGTTGATTCATCAAACTTGTGATCCAAGTTATTAGATCAAAACAACTCCATATAAAAAAAAATGCATTTCAAAAAGACAAAATAACTTTTAAATATTGAAGGTGAAGAAAAAAAAATAATATCAATTTATGTTAACTCGGCTAAACATACCAAAACTAGGAAAACTACAAAACTCAATTCCCAACACAATCAAATATTGAAGGCCAAAAAATTATTGATCATATAAAAAGATCCATAAAAAATAGCAATTAAAAGAATAAAAGTCAAAATTGAGATAAAGAATAAAATTTATTTTTTATTAAAGGGTGAAATCAAAAAGAAAGATTAATCTAACAAAAGGAAAAAATAATAAGGATTAAAATTGAAATAAATTTTTTTATTGAATGAAAAAATTAATAGAAAAATCAATTTAAGTAAAGCACTAAAAATAAAACAATCAAAAAATTAAGGAAAAAATTAAAAAAAAAACATATAACAAGTTGAAATTGAAAGATTAGATTAAAAAATAATCAAGAATTTACAAAAAAAAATAGAATAAAAATCAAAATCAAAAGAATAACTGTGAATTTTGGCATGAGAGGAAAAAAAAAGACTTATTTGGACATGTAAACTAGTTTACATTTATCTATTTTATTTTAATAATATTTTAATTATTTATAGTATTTTTAAAATATAAAATGATTTATTAATTTATAATTAAATTAATTTGATAATAGCTAATAAGTATTGCGAAAAGATTTCAATAATTCTTTTGTGAGAATGAAAAAATTGATTACATTATTCTTGTTAACGCTTACGAGTATGCATGAATTCTGTTTTTCCAAACAAATTGAAAAATCATGATTTTGACACGACATGGAAGATAGTTCTGAAACTCGGATCATAAAATCGTACATGATATTTTACCGTATAAAAATTGAAAAATCGCAGCTAAAATCGTGTAGATAGAAAATTGTAAAATCATAAGTAAAATATATCTGAATATATTACATCATAATTATGGCATGACTTAAAATCCTTTCGAGTGCAAGCCAAATGATGTTTAAAACGATAAATGTCTACGCTGAAAATTTTCTGATAATACTTGCATTGAACTTTTCTTTAATTATTATCAATATCTATACCATGTTGTCATTCCACATCAAATCTATTACCACTGGTAGTTTTTTTTGAATGCCATATAATATGCAATTCACTCAAATAATAAATGTGTCCATGTTAAGTTTCGTAAAACTCAATTAGACTAATTGTTGTGCAGGTAATTCATTTTTATCTTTAAATAATATATAAAAAAGAAAAGAAAATGTTCGTAAATCCTAACACGTATAAACACGCGCCATCGAGTGGACGTTGCACGCGCCATCGAGTGGACGCCGCACACACCTTTCAAGCTGCTAGTGTTGTGGCATTCTACCATCAAATATCAGTTGACTTCGTCTCTTTTGAAGTGATTTCATATCCTTTTTCTGATGGTGCAGAGTTTGTTAGAGGGAGATAGATGGTTTGTCATCAGTGGTCTTCTCTCTCTCCTCCCCTAAAAAGTACATGTTGACCCTCTTTGTTTTGAATGTTTCAATTTCAGTTGATTTTTATTTATTATTTCCTTGACTCTTTAGTTGAAGTTTTATTGGTTTTCAATTTCAGCATTTAATTAAAATTTATTTTGTTGAAGTTTTTTGAATTTGATGTTCATTCTTTTGATTTTTTTTTTCAAATATCCATTGATTGCTTACTTGATTGGATTGACATTTGGAAAATTGCTTTCTAACTGCCTAAAAGATTCATTCATTTACGCATAGAAGAAAGGTTCCATAAACAGCATGACATTTTGTGCTTATTTTAGTCCTGATAATATCCATTACCTTTACTATTAGTCTTGTGCTATGATACCAAAAACCAAAACAATCCCTAACTATCATAGAATTCTAATTGCATCCTTGACATAATAGTAAGTAACTGTTTAACATGGCTGAGTAAGTAACCACAATAAATCACTGCAAAACAGGATTAGAAAACCATAAACGTAATGGGTGCTGAGAAATGAATATTGAAACAGATGAGTAAATTTGATGCAGAAAATCTGTAAGAATTCGAAATACTTATAGACAACGTGTAAGTGAAAATGAAAATGGAAGTACCAACAGATAGCCAAAGCTTAGAAGGGAAAAAAAACAATTAAGAACAACAGCAATTACAAAACTAGAATTGAATTGAATTACAGGATAAATTTCAGAAATCAAAAGTCATTAAGATTAACTTTCATAGAAGAAGAAAACTCAAAAGAAACCCTCAAAGAGTTCAAAACCACTACTATTAACATAGGAAAGATAACAGTAAATTCATGATCAAAACCAGAATAATTAAATAAATAAAACAGTCAAAGTTGAATAGACTGACCTGTGCAGTAAAGAATCCAGGAATTCAGAGCCAGAAAGTCAAATCAAAGTCATCCATCTTCACACATCCAAGACAAGAAACAAATCCCATGTAGCTTCTATCTCAGTAATTGTTAAGAAAAAGAAGACACGAATATACAAAGAGAGATTCAAACAGAACAAAACAAAAACGGGACAAGTACTTGTTTTATTCTCGAAGTATTTGGGTTTAAATACAACAGTGCACGTTGTTTTACAATTGAGACACAACTTATAGACAAATTCCTAGACTAAAATAGCTAGAATAAAGCTTACTTTTCTTGTTACTTTACACAGTACCTATAACAGGTAATTAACGGCTATATTTAACAAAATCTCATCTCTCGCTAAGAAAAAAAACAAGAAGAGAGGAGAGAATGAAGCTTGCTTACCAGTCATTGCATTTCACCAGAGAGCTCTGCTTCTAACTGTGCAGCGCATCTTCTTATGGGTAAGAGACAGGTTCTTCAGAAATGATAGCCCACTCAATTGAGTTTCGCAAACTTTCAGGATCTACTTGAAATTTCTTAAGAGGATGAGGAATAGTGAGCGGGATCCTTGTTAACTGCGGGCAATCATTTACAGTAATTTCTTCGAGAGAATTGCATCCAAGTCTTCCAGAGTAAATGCTATTCAAATTTGGTAATTTCTTCAATACCAAAACCTTCAAACGACGCAATGGAAATGTCATCTGATGGATCCTGTCCTCTTCATCTGTTTCAATTATCACCCCAAGGTGGTGACAATCTTCGACTACAATCACTTCCAATTGGAGGGTAGACAACAACCAAGGAGGGATCAGCACCTTCATTCTATGACATTTATGTAGTACGATCTCTTTGAGATTGTCAAAGGGGGGAAGAGTAAATCGAATTGAAGGTGCTTCAAAAAGGGTTTCTAACATCGTCAAACCACCAAGGAGTAGAATCTCAGGCCTTCTAAATCCATAGAATGGACATAAGCTTCTCATGTTTGGACAATTCACAATGACTATTTTTGTAAATGAGATTTTGAACAGAAAAATTGCATTGTCAATCATGAGGTCATAAAACCAAACCTCTTTAACTAGCTCTGACTTCGATATTGTATAATTTAGATCTTCGAGTAAAGAGAAAGAAGGTCTTCCTACAGTAACCTTGCAAGTAATTAGTGAAAAACAAACAGCGCGAATGAAAATTATGAAATTTTCTAGATCACGGAAGTTGCATTCCAATGTTTCCAACTTCTTTAATCTCGAGACTTCATCTCCTCTAACTGGGAGAAAAGCTCCAAATTTCTGATGAAGCTTGAGGAACTGTAATTTTGAGAGTTCAGATAAAATACCTGGCTGTAAATCACGCACCTCACTTCCATCAAGATTAAGATACCTGAGATCCTTCAGCCTTTCCATTCCCTCTGGCAAATTTTCAAGTCCAGTGTAACTGAGATCCAACTTCTTCAATGCCGTAAGCTCTGCTAATGAAGGTACATAACACAGCTTTGCACACCATCCGAGCAACAGTACAGTGAGGCTCGTTAGATGACAAATAGAACCTGGCAACTTCTCTATATCTGTGTCGGAAAGATCAAGAACCTCGAGACTGATGAAGTGCTGGAAAAAAGACGACTCAGCCAAATTCAATTTGTAGTTTCTGCATAACAATAAAGTTGAAAGATTGGGGCACCTTGGTGAACATTCTGATGGAATATCCTTGATTCTATTTTCCATGAGAGAAACTATCAACAGATTCTCTCTCCACCATGTTCCATCAGGTAATTCTGTTAATTGTGCACCTGCTTGAACCCTACCCCCCAGACTTTCGTTCAATATTCTCCGTGCCATATCCCAAATCAAATCGTGCATCTTCACATATCTGTAATTTTCATCGTCCCTGGAACCTTCTAATAAGCTGGCATTTTCAAGTTGATCAAGCATGGTATGACCCCTATCAAATTGTTCACGCCTCCTCCACATTTCCTCGACAATACCCTCATCAATCAAATACTCTATCAAGTCCTCTCTCAAGATGATCTTGCCTTTTGGAAATAGTGTGATGTGTAAGACGCACTTCTGCAGTGCTGGATCGTTCAACTGAGCATAGCTAAATTTCAATACTCGAAATACCTCGGTTTGCATGTCACTTGGTCCAACTTCTGGTATTCTCAGTCGTAGCAATGCATCTCTCCAATGATATTCAGCTTTCACTCCCTTCATGCTTCCATCCATTGTCATGATTCCAAGAGGCAGACCAGCACACTCCTTCACAACAGACTCTGCAATCTGTTTCATTTGAGGAAAACATCTAGTAGCGTCTCCTAATTTTTCAATGAACAAATTTCAAGCTTCACCCTCAGAAAGAGGCTCCACTTTGAGTGTCCTTTGGCAATCCATTTTTGTACATATGTCCAATGATCTAGTTGTGAAAACCAACTTACACCCGTCTGTTCTAAGAGGTATTCCCATTTTCTCAAGAGGAAAATGATCCCACAAATCATCAAGAATGAGAACATTTTTTTTTTCACAATCAACTCTGTCAGCAGCTTCCCGGCTCTCACCACCGCATCTTTTTCATCCCCAAGATCCAAATCAAAATATTTCACAATGCGATCCTGCAATGCTTCAATGCTAATGTCTTGGGACACAGTAATCCAACAAACATGATGAAAAATGTCTTGTCTCTCTTGACAAACATGATGAAGCTGATTATGGATATGGAAAGCCAAGGCTGTCTTTCCCACTCCCCCCATCCCGTAAATGCCAATAGATGAGACCTCATCATTCAACAACCAGGACCAGACATCTTTCATATTTCTTTCAAACCCTTGGCCCACTATCTTTGTTGTGGGCAAAGATTCAGATAGATTCAGACAGAGAAGAAGATGGCAGTGGAAAAAAGTCAAACTTTCACTCATGGATTCAGATAGGTGAGCCTTCTGATTTCTTCTTCTTCTACTTTCTTGCAGATGGCAGAGAAAAGGTATCTTCACAAATGGAGAGGTTCGACTTTTCTGTAGGTGGTAGAGAAAAGAGAGGATTGAGAGGGAGAGACTACCCGTTTGCTTGCTGGTTTTGACAAAGGTTATTCTAAAAAATTAATTATAAAAATATTTACCTATCTTGACTGTAAATTAATTTATAGATAGTAATTTAACCCCTTATCATTTGCATGTGCATGAAGGAATAGGAAGGCCAAATGCTTCAAATAGTTTCATCTTCAAATTCAGAGGAGTAAAGATGGATAGGAGGAGTAAAGATGGATATCGAATAATAATAATAATAAACAAAATCACCTTAATTTATTTTTCAGCATTTTTATTAGAAAATAATATTTGGTATTGAAACATCAATCTCTAAAATAATAGGGACTAAAACAAAACAAAAATTAGGGACGGAACTAAAATTTTCCATATCAAGATCTAAATAGGATGTGTTTTTGTTCTTCATCAAATCTAGTCATTGTTTTTTTAATTTATAATTTTGAATCCTATTTAAATTTCAATTTTGCAAAATCAAAACTAGACTCGTATTTGAATATCCTTAAAACCAAGTCTATAGGAGATGACGCAAATGAAAAGAAATACAAACAAAAGATATCATGATAATATAACTCTAAATGATGAAATTGTAAAAATCAAAAGTTAAATGACCAATAAAACAAAATAACACATCGTTCGGCAAACTTCAAACTCAACTAATAAAACCCCACCTAATTTGAGTTGATTCATCAAATTTGTGGTCCAAGTTATTATATCAAGACAACTTGATATAAAAAAATACATTTTAAAAAGACAAAATAACTTTTGAATAATGAAGGTGAAAAGAAAATAAGTAAAAAAAACAATATCAATTTTTATTAACTAGGCTAAACTTACCATATCTAGAAAAACTACATTACTCAATTAAATTGAAATAATAAGATTAAAATTGAAATATTTTTTTTTATTGAATGATACAATTAGTAGAAAAACCAATTTAAGTAAAGGACTAAAAATAAAACAATCAAAAGACTAAGGAAAAATGAAAAAATAACATATAACAAATTGAAATTGAAAGATGAAATTAAAAAAGAATCAAGAATTTACAAAACAAATAGAATAAAAATCAAAATCAAAATCAAAAGAAGAAAAGCTGAGTTTTAACATATCAATGAACCAAAGGATAATTGTTAAATTTTGCATGAGAGGAAACAAAATTAGTTTTGGTTAATAATATAACTCTGGAGGATGAATTTGCAAAAAATAAAAAATCGACGATTAAAGTAAAATTAATCAGCAATTGGGCTCTGCACTTTATGGGAACTATGAGTAACCGTCATCCATTTGTAAGCTACATGTCGTCTGTGATTATCAATCTTCCATTCAGACATTCCCTCTTCTCTGGGGATCTTACTATGGCACCAAATAGTTAAACTGAAGAACAAGAAAACAAATCCCTCTCCTCTCCGCTCTCCCCACTCCCTAAATTCTCCCTGTAGGAAGCCATGACGGCAGCCACCAAGAAGCACTACCCCTCCTCCTCTAAGCCACCCAAGAACCACCACTCAACCCCCAACACCAACACCACAACAACCCCACAACCTAACATCACTCAAGACCCTAGCCCAACCACTATTCCATCACCACTATCTCCCACCCTCAAAGACCAGGTCTTGTCACGCGCTACCCACATCACGCGGCAAGAACTCCTCAAAAGAAGGTCTTACAAGCTAAAACAACTCTCAAAATGCTTCAGAGATCATTACTGGGCATTGATGGAAGAACTCAAGATTCAGTACAGAGAGTACTATTGGAAATATGGTGTCAGCCCTTTTAAAGAAGACAATCAAAAACAAGAACAGCAGAGACAGGGTGGTGGGGTTGGCGTTTTACAGAGGGAGAATGAAGAGAGCGGGGCTAATATAGAAGTTATTGGTGAAAATAACACTAATGTTAGTGATTTGAAGAGTAATCATAGGTGTTTGTTTGTTGGGTGTAAGTTAAAGGCTATGGCTTTGACAAGTTTTTGTCATCTTCATATACTTTCTGATGCAAAGCAGAAGCTTTACAAGCCTTGTGGTTACGTTATCAAAAGGTTTCATCTTGCTCTACCTTTTTCTTTGATTTTTTTTTATTATAAAGCTTTTTTCTTTGATTGGTTTTTGTTTTTTGGTGGGATTTTGATTGTTTGGTTTCTGTAAGATTGAGTTGTTGGTTTTGAATTTTAAGTTTTTAGATGGGTTTGGGTATTTTTGTTTATGCTTGGATGCTTGGGATTGCCATGTTTTTTCGTTGTTGCATTTTTGTGCAAGACTAGATTGCCATGGACCCGTTGAGGAAGTGTGGAATAGGTAGATTGAATGAACTTGATTACGACTGTGTAGGAACTGTTTTATATATACTCGGTATTAGGGCTTTGGAAAAAAAAGTGTCATGAATCATGAAGGATTTGTAAATTCATAGCCTCTAATTACGTGTGAATTTTTGTGACCAAGATATTTTGGGGTTCAAAATGACTAATGCTGCTTGATTTTAAGCTGGGATTTTAATCCTTAATTATGTACAGATTTTGCTGATAAGAGAAAAAGTGATATGAAGTATTTGTTTGTCTTCTTGCTTCGAGCAATGATTATGGAATACTTGAAAGTTGTGATATTTTCATACTAGATTATTTTTTGTTACATTAGTTCTGGATTTAATGGGACCAGACTTGCAAGTATAAAACTTTGTTTCAAGGTATACATTAAGCTTTGACCTTACAAGTCGAAAATAACACAGCATGGTGGATAACAATGCACAGCAATGCCTTAGGCAATAAGCTAAAAAACAAAATGAGTAGGGGAGAGTTATCTCTATTCATGAACAATTTGTGTGACAACATTTGATGGTCCAACTAGTGGGTATCCCTCTACCTGTCGGTAGAGCACTTTCAGCCCTCTCGCTTCGCTCGAGCATCTTCCCATCCTCTCCTTATCAGTAGAGTGACTACGTTCCTCTCGCTACAAGTCTTCCACTCGTTCCCTTTCTTTAGAATTTTCCTTTTCGCAAGAAGCACCAAGTGGTATGGCAAGATAGCAGAGTTTGTAGTACAAAGTCTTTAGTGGCTCCAGCATATTCCAGCTTGTTTGTCAAAGCTCGATTCATGAACAATTTGTGTGACAACATTTGATGGTCCAACTAGTGGGTGAATTTGATTTGATAACCGGGGTAGAAAGAACTCTAGCAGTGCCATAGAAGTAATTTGGATTCTTGCACGAAAAACCTTGTTTGCACTTTCACAAATAAATCATGTTTATACTTGGATATTTTACCAAACGATTTGACTGTCTTGGGTGAAGTTGTGGCTTTTGCCTATCTTTTTTGAAGTCTATTTTCTTGTTTTCTGTGATTACTGCTGTGCATGATGTCACTTTCTTTCTGTAAGGTCCGTGGCGTGTTGACATCATAGCTACAGCTTGTAATAGATTGATGGCATTAGTTAACATCTAACATGAAATTACAAACATCCATTTGTTGATGGATCTATGCTTTAGCCTCGAACAATTTTGAGTTTCTTGCTAAAGTACCAAGAGACTAGAATAATAATAAAAAACCTTGTTATCCAAGCTATTGCTTTGGTTCTGTTTGTCCCGCTTTAAACTATGATAGCTATGATTTCTGCCACCAGTCTGCTTTCCATGATATCAAGTCAAAACTATTTTGAGGGGCAGTTGATTGGATTTGCTTTCATGTATCATACGAATGAATGTTAAAATGCTGTGTTATGAGTGATGCTGTGAATCAATTGATTTTCCTCTGATCATTAGATTTCCTTGGTTGGCTATGCACTCCAGCGCTCAGGCCGGACCCATAACGTGTGGAAAGCCAATACTGAGATCAACCGCCCCTTCTCTCTGCTCCATCCACTTCCAAAAAGCCCAGAAACATATGACTCAGGCTCTGAGGAAAGCAGGTCTTAATGTTACTTCATCGAGTAAGCTTGCTCCTAAATTTCATGTCATTGTGACGGAATATGTGCGTCAAATTCAATTCAAAAGAAAGGCTGCAGAAAGGAGAAGTCGGAGTAAAGTCATGGACATGGAAGTGACTGCTATCCAAGCTGTTTCTCCATTGTAGAGATGACTTGTGAAGCATGAGTAAACATTGCTGGAATAACCAAGGTAAGATTTTTTCCTGATCAAGCTTGGGTAAAGAGGGGAGAAATGATCGTAACTTGGATCATAGTATTCCAAAAGTTTCAAACATACAATTTCTATTAGATTTTATTCTTCTTAGGATATACAGAGAATTGTTTTTGCTTGGTTTTTCAATTCATGGTGCCTTTAAGAAATAATATATACCATTTACCATTTAAATCAATTGTTGTTTGCAGATATGCTTGTCCGGGTGTTTTATCTTCTAGTGGCAACAGTAGGTGTAGTCTAATGATTTACTACATCGACTGCTACTTAATGGTGAACATGAAATTTCTACTCATGCTATACAGTTGTAAAAACTTTCGTGTTGAACCTCCTCTATCTTAATTATAAAAGCTTGTATAGCCATTCAACTTGAATTGGTGCATGATGGTATTCTCTATGTGCTGTGTTTGGAAGTTGTTTTTCATTTCAAAATTGCATTTAACTTGGAAATACATCAATATAATTATTTTTCATTATTTTTTATATTAGCATATCAAAACCATTGATAAGCTACCAATCATTGTAATAATTTTCATAGTCCATCTTTCTAAAATATAACTGTATATTGACTAGAAAGATGAATCAGATTGCAAAAATATAACTGTATATTGACTAGAAAGAATGAATCAGATTGCAAAATCTAGGAGATTAATCTATTATCCAACATATAAGTTCTACTCAATTATTTGAACTTTTTGGACTTCATTGTATACTTATTCGCAAGATGTCTATATATATATATATAAACTGTATGTCACAGTCATCAATATATTATTTTCTGATTGTTTTTTGCTATAAAAACATAAATAATTCATTCTGAATACCATACAGTATCACATGACTTATTACGATAAAGTAAACCATAAACTTCTTAATTTTAATTCAGATCATTAATTACATTTTCGATGAAGGCATCGTAAACATCTTTCTCAGTTCCTTCCTCAATATTTTTCCTGCTGGACTCTTGGGTATGGCACTGACAAACTCTACACGCCTTACTTTCTTGAATGGTGCAACCTGCATTGCTCTCATGCAAAAGTCATTAAAAAAAAGCATAACATGATCGGATTCATCAAGCTTTCACTACGCTACAGCCCTGCAGGTGTTATATAAGCAGATACAGCGAAAATTGCAGTTCAGGAGATGCATTGTTTCAAAATCAATGATGCTGGATAGAAAACTCTAAAAGAAAATGACTGTGAGCATTAGAAAAGCACCTGTTTTGCTACAAAATCCATCACCCCTCTTTCATTGATTCTACTCTGTGGCTGTTTCACCACAAAAGCCATGGGAACCTGACCAGCATCCTCGTCAGGGTATCTGCGATTTCTTTTTATATCAGAATTTCTTTATGTTTCCTATGAATTATAGAATACTAATAATGATACTAAACACACTGAGATCACTGATTCCTTCCACCAATGCTGCTGATTTAAGAAAAAAATTTAAGGGATCCCATAAGGTTGTCAATTTTGGCCCCGTTTGTTTGCTGGAAAGTGGTTTTATTTTGGAAAGTGAATTCCGGGAAAAGTGAATTCCTGGAAAATGAATTTCGATATTTGGCAGTGTTATGGAAAATGAACTGAAAAACATTTTTCAGTGTTTATTTGTGTTATGGAAAATGAACTGAAAAATAATTTATTAATAATTTTTTTTTTTCAAGTTTATTAAAATAATGAGGAACAAATCTTACAAATTAAAAAAGTTGAATGAGAATGAAATTAAAAAAATATATATAATTTCATAAATTATCTCAAATAAAATAAATAATAATCAAAATAATAAAGATCAAATCTAAAAAATTAAAAAAAATGAAAGGTGAATAAATTAAAATAATAATAATTAACATTTCATAAATTATTTCAAATAAAATAAGTAACAATAAAAAAAATGAGGACCAAATTTGATAGATAAAAAATTTCAATAAAAAAATGATAAGAAAAAAGCAAATAGCAATTATAGAAATAAGGACCAAAATTAATATAAAAATTAAATTTTAAGAGATGGAATTGAAAAATAAATATTCAAAACAAATTATATATAGCAATCAAAAGTTTGAGGATCAAATTTGATATAATCAGCAAATAATGATATTTCTAAATTTTTCACAACTTTCGAAAAGTATTTTCCGCCCAAATTTTCCGGAAAGCACTTTCCTGAAAACCAAGCCAAATTTTTCTTTGACCGGAAAGTGTTTTTCGTTGACCAACTTTCTGGAAGGCAAACAAACACAGGAAAGTTTGGAAAGTGGTTTTCCGGAAAGTGAATTCCGGGAAACAAACACAACCTTTGTTTCAGTTGGTGCTTTGTTTTTTTTTAATTTGAATGGAATGTTTTGGTTTCGGAGCGTTTCGGTGTGTCGTTTCGGGGCTGTACTGTTTATGTGTGTGTGTGTGTAATTAGATATATTAATTCAATAAAAAAAATTAGTTCAAATTCAAAAAAAAATATTTAGAATTGTGCAATTTAATCTAAAAAAGACAATAAAATAATTTTTCTGAACAAAATTACGAACATTTATAATATTACGAGAATGTCATTATCAATTTCATAAGGTCATTATATTCTCTAATTGCTCTGAAATTTTAACATGATATATATAAATGTTGAGAGACTTCTCGTAAAATTTCATCTCAATCTAATGGTCGGTTTAAGAAATATGATTGATATTGTAAAATTATTCATTAATAAAAAAAAACAATATTTGACCAAAACAAAACGAAACCAGAACATTCCAGCTGAAATTTAAGTGAAATTTCCGGAACAGACTAAAATTTTAAGCGATATAACAATTACATTGTTTTATCTTGTTTTTTAACTGGTACAAAATATTTAAATCGTTTTCGTCGAAACAAAACAAAATTAACAATATTGTATAAAATTGAAGTGACGACTTACGGTATTACTGCAGCATCGGCTATCTCTGGATGGGATTGGAGCAATTGCTCTAGCTCAGCTGGAGCAACCTATATATATATATATATGGCAATTTCAGTTTATTAATCTTTGTATTCTAATAGATGTTGAATGGGGTAAGAAACTAAGACCGGCATTATGACATTACCTGGTATCCCTTGTATTTGATCAGCTCCTTCAGTCTGTCGACAACGAACACAAAACCTTCATCGTCTATATAACAAAGATCACCAGTCCTCAACCAGCCATCTGGGTCCAAGCTAGCAGAAGTAGCTTCAGGATCACCAACATAACCTGCAGTGAATTCTCCAAATCGTCCTCATCAGTGTCTCTGGTTCATATTTAGTGAGCAGCTAGCATCTTTGGTTGGTTTTAAGCAGGTGTTTGGTACAAACTGAGTTTGAAAAAAAATCTCAATTTTAATGTTTGTTTAAAGTTGAAATGCAGATTGCTTTTTCGCCATTTCTTCTTCTCTTTCTTTTACTTGCTCTAAGTTTCTGTTCCCATATGTTTAAATATATTTTATTTTCTCATTAAACTTTTTATATTATCTAACTTTTCTATGTTTTTCAAAGAAAAAAATCCTAACTATCTTTTTAGTTTAGAGATTTTATTATTTTTATTTTACATATTATATTTTTAATTTCTTATTTGAAGGGAATTATTTTTATTTTATTATTCTATATTAAACTTCAAACTCAAACAAAACACTTCAATTTCAGTTATCAACCGCAACTAAAAATATTTTTCATGAAATTATTTTTTTCAAACTCTAACCACAACAACAACTATAATATCCTAACTATCTTTTTAGTTTAGAGATTTTATTATTTTTATTTTACATATTATATTTTTAATTTCTTATTTGAAAGGAATTATTTTTATTTTATTATTCTATATTAAACTTCAAACTCAATCAGAGTTTTAAAAAAAACACTTCAATTTCAGTTATCAACAACAACTAAAAATATTTTTCATAAAATTATTTTTTTCAAACTCTAACCACAACAACAACCATAATATCAATCATATTTTAAATTCGAGGCCTTTTGTTTAGCAAAATACTTGACAAATAAAAGCTAGAACCAAATAGAGTCTCTAATCAATACCAAGACAATTTACCTTTCATTATTGTGGGGCCTCTTACCCAGAGCTCTCCTTGCTTTCCAGGAGGCAAGGCGTCGCCTGTATCTGCATCCACAATTCTTGCTTCACAAGCGGCGGCGAGCCTTCCTACTGAACCCCAACGGCGGCTTTCTTCCGGATCATTTGATCGGGAAAGGACTCCCGTTGATTCAGTTAGCCCATAACCCTTCGTACAGGAACAGTATGTGGAAGGCCAAACATTTCTTAAATCATCTGATGAGAAATAATTTAAAATGTAGTATAGTTTCATGAGTTGTTGATGCAATCTACGACATGTATTTCATGGTTATGCTGAAAAAAGCCAAACATTTCTTGTTCTTTTCACGAGCTACTATTTTATATAGTGTGTTCATTGCATGCAAAGAGAACAACAAGCTAGATTAATTCTTAGGGGCTAGAATTTTCTTCAAGGACTAGTTCTTTTTTTTTTTATGACCGGGCATCACAACTAATCTTCGGGCTCACTGAACATCCTGCAAGCCCAGTGAGCATGTAAAGCACCGCGGGGTGACAGGCGTGCATGGTGGAACTTGAACCTGGTACAGAGGATGGAAACAAATCCCTTCAACCGCTAGACGTGCATGGTGGGACTTGAACCCTGGACTAGTTTTTCTAGTCATTTGTTTTTTACTATTTACTAAAATAATGTGTTAAAATTATTTTACTGATTTAGGATTAGATGGTGAAAGAAGTGTTCAACCAAACAATTCAACACCCCATAATGTTGAATACGAAAAATATTATGGCCACTAACCTGCCACAGGTCCACGGTAGGAAACCTGTCGGCAAACACCTTCATAACATCCTTCCCAAGCGGAGCACCACCACACCCCACAGTCTCCAGAGACCTCAGATCATAACCGTCTGTCAAATCACTCTTTGTCATCCCTACAACAACTGGTGGCGCCACCGCCAGGTGGGTTACCCTAAGTTTTTCCACAGCTCTCAACATGTTCTTCAAATCAAACCTCCCCATCACCACCACTGTTTCACTTAAAGCTACTGATTTAAAACTGTAGAAGAATCCAAACATGTGAAAATATGGCACCGTGTAAAGCATGACCGTAGGGGAGCTCCTCTCTTGTTTAAACGGATAGTATCCTGCAATTACAGCAATTAGGTTCCTGTGAGTCAACATCACTCCTTTGACTCTCCCTGTGGTGCCGGAGGAGTACATGATCGCCGCCGAATCGGATTGACTCACTGTAACCTTTTCGAGGTCATGCTGATCAGCTGTTGCTGCTGCTGCAGGAGGAGACATGGTAAGTATTGAGTCAAACTCAGGTGAGTCGATGAGAATGGTTCTGTGTTTCAGCTTCGGAAGCTTGTGGCATGTTTTTGATACAGCAAAGGCGATTACGGGGCTAGAGAGACTGATCTGGTGTGAAATTTCTGATTCAGAGCTCATGGGGTTTGCGGGAGAGATTACTACACCAAGTGAAAGAAGAGAGAAGTAGAGGATGGGGACTTCAATGGAGTTTGGACAGAGAATAAAGGCAGTGTCATTCTTGCAAAGCTTAGTGACATTTTTGAGATACGAGGTCAAGGATTTGATTCTTGTAATGAATTCTGAGTAAGAAAGTTTATGGCTTGTGGATGAGTTGATTATGGCGATTGAATCAGGCCAAGGAGAGTGGTTGGCATGGAGTGAGAGAGCATATTCAGCTGCTGAGAGAGGTGTTTCCTCGGGAGGGAGATGGATAGGAGGTCTTAGGCTATGGAAAGTCCTTGACGTGGAGTTGAAGCCACTCGTCTGGTTGATCGGAGACTTAGTTTGCTGGTCCATGTTTAGTCTGTAAGCTAGCTGCAATGAAAATATACAAGGTTTTAATTTAATTTGCTCAAAAGTTATATATATTTTTAAATATTTTAATATATTAATATGAAAATAAATTTTAAAAAAATTATTTTAATAAATTTCCAAATAAAAAATATTCCGTTGAACACTTACTAATTAACGCCACTATCATAGTTTGGAATTAAATCGCTTATATATGAATTTTTATTAAGAAAACTATATTCTATCAAGTGAATTTTAATTAAAAGTCGCACAATTAAACTTATCAAGTGTATATACAAAAATTTGTCACACAAAAATAGAGCATATAACTAGTTCTTACATCAAGAAGCATAACCCTAAAAAAATATAATCAAACTATTAACCTTAAAATAGTGTGCGTGTATTTTAAGCCCAAAATTTTTACTACTAAGTTTTTTACTTATATATGTCACGATGGTAATTTTTTATGCGCTTCGCGCCCCGCCATCACCCTGTGATTTGGGGGGATAACGGCGCGCGGTGAACTGATACGATTGAACTCAAAGAGATACAATTGGACTGACGACAACAACCAAAAATTTCTATATTGATTTTTCTATCCACGCTGGTTCTATTTTATTTTTGTCATTTTTATTTTATTTCTGGAAGTAACCTAAAAATTGAGTTACGATTATATATATAATATTAAGCCAAAATTTTTACTACTAAGTTTTTTAATAATAAATTATTCCCTTGAAGTTAATGGCCTGCCAATGACTTGTAAGAGTCAATGTGAAAGGAACGAAAATAATGGGACTTTGACGACAAGTTCTTGATCAAACCTCTCAATCAGTATTCATGAGTAGATAAGGAAAGGAAAGGGCTGTGTCCTGTTGTCTGCTCAAGATACAACGAATCGGGAAAGAAAATATAAAGGAAATATCACTTAAAATTAAACTTAAATTTTTAGAATATAATTTATATTATTTTTTAATATATTTTTTAAGTAAAAGTGTTTTGAGGTTGAAACTTACATATCTTGTTCTTGATTTTTATTGAATAGAATCAGGGTCACGAGATTCGAAATCGATCGTGACAGGTAGGTCAACAAAATTCTACTCCCATGTCGAATAATTATCTCACCTAAAAATTTGAAATACTAGGTGAGATCTCGAAACATGATTTATATTATTTTTAAAAATTTGAAATACTAGGTGAGATCTCGAAACATGATTTATATTATTTTTAAAAATTTGAAATACTAGGTGAGATCTCGAAACATGATTTATATTATTCATAGAAGCTCCATATTTTTGTCATTGGACTAGAGGTTACACGAGATTAATTTCCAGATTAATAGATTATGTCAGGAAGTCCCTAGATTGGATGGTTGCATTCTCACTATCTGTGCCTTACAGGGGCAGGAAGGAAGCATATATTGGCCTTTGATGAGATGCTCCGAGAAAAATACCATGCTCGGCACTGGATGTCGACAGGTTGTGGTGTTAACAGTTGATGGCTTTGTTCAAAGGTAACGGTTCTTTGTCAGGGACAGGAAGAAAGTGGGAGCTTATCGATCCTCGTCCATGATGTAGAGTTCGATGGTGGGGATCAATCACTCATTGTCGACTGGCTTATCTTCGGTCGATCCTCGTCCATGATGTAGAGTTCGATCGATGGTGGGGATCAATCACTCATTGTCTGGCTTATCTTCGGTCATCGGTAGCTTCTTCCACTGCGAAATCCAAAAGTTTTTGTTGGAGAAAAAAGGGAATGGAAAAGCTGGACTGCTGCTCTCAAGACTTGAAGAACAGTTTGTGCAAAAACTGTGCGTATACACTGTTTGATGTGGACCAGGAACCACTCTTTGGGATGATGGGAGAGAGTTTACTAGCAGCTAGCTAGTTCGTCAAGCTTAGTCTGTCAGCAGCAATGAAAATATACAAGGTTTTATTATGATGATGATGATAAAAACAAAGTTTTTGGGCTAAAATCTCTCTATAAAACCCAAATTTACAACTTTTTTCACATTGTTCTCTTATCCTCATGCATTAGTGAACTTGCTATATAGTATATATGGTTGGAAAGCTTAAGACCTTATAGTACCTTATAAATCTCTACATATGTCCTAAATAGTATATAAACGTTGAGTTTGACAAATTTAACAAGATTTTTATAGTACCTTATACCCTATAAAATGATACTATTTTAAATTTCATTTGACTCGAAAATTTACCGAAACATAGTTTCATGTGTCTTTTATTTTCTTGTAAAGTTTCGATTCGATATGATAAATAATTTGAGAGATATATCTAATCCTGTAAAATTTATCATTTTAATGCCAAAATCATACCTGAATTGGTTTGTATCATACCCTTTTCTTTAAATAGATTTGGCATTGAATATGTATTATAGAAAACATCTTATAAGGTCAATAACATACAAGTTTTTTTTTTCCAACCATTTTCCTGCTTCTCGTGGAAAACATCGATCTTGACTTCAAACACATCGTTCTTTATCATTTAGATAAATTATTAGATCTACCTTATATAGTTGGAAATATTGAGATGTCTAGTTTATCATCCAACTTTAATTTTATAAAAATTTCTCTTGTGCCTCCATTTATGTTCCTTGAAGTTCTAGGTTTGGAAATTTGAAAAGAGTCATCTACTATTAGACCCTATAAAATAATGTTTGCTCAAACTCCGTTTGACTTAATAATCTACGAAGATATAGATTTGTGTTTAGTAGTTCATTATAAAATTTTAACTCGGTCTAATATACAATTTAAGATATATGTTCCATCTAATATTTGATTTGAGAGATATCTTCGTTATATTTCATCAATGAGTGGGATTTTTTATGATAGATTTTCACAAATATCATTTAAAACTCGAGCCAAACTCAATTTAATATATATATATATAATAAGAAAAAAAATAATGGATGCAATTATAAGATTATGATCCAAAGAGTATTTGGTTTTACTAAATAAAAAAAGAGACATTTTTAATAATTATTATACCGGTACCAACTATTAAGAAATGATAGCTTTTTAAAAAAAAAATAGTTGTTGTTGTTGTTAAAAACATTATAGTTGATATATAATATTTTTTTGTTAGGCCTTATTTGATATCATGTTTCAAAAATGTTTTTTTAAAAAAATGAATTTTTTTTATTTTATTTTTCATTTTAAATTAATTGTTTTTTTTTGTATTTTTATATCATTTTCATGTACTGGTATCAAAAATAATTTTAAAAAAATATAAAAATATCATTTTAATGTATTTCTGAACAAATAACATTTTTTAAAATAATCTTAACTGCACTCCCAACCAATCACTTATATCGTATAATTTAGTTTTAGATTTACAATATCTTGTTGACATTATGTAAAGTGATAGAATACACAACAACATAAGCGATAAAACAAAAAACACAAATTCTCAATAAAAAATAGAATCTTAATATAAAATCCAATGATATAAAATTTGTTTATAAACATTATAATATCTTTACATTTATATATTTTTTAAATCAATATAACCTTAACAATTGATTATTAGTTTTTCATTGTTTTCAATACCTCTTTCACTGCCAAACAATTTCATAAACCTATTTTCCATGTGAAGTT